>BLBF01000338.1:537512-554641 GCA_015471245.1 Laticauda colubrina
CTTAAAAGAAAACAAATATATCCATATTTATACATATTTACCTCTTCGTTGACCCAGACATCCCACCCTCTAATAGCAAAATTGAACATCTCCACAAATGAGCCAAAGTGAACGGAGGGAGTAAAAAAACCTAGAGTGACCTGATGGTTATCAGCCTGGCTTTGTGGCAATTATTTACCAAGGAAGCCCTTGGCAGAGAGAGGTTTTCACCAGGTCAATTGTTCGCTCCTGTCTGGTCTTATCCTCTTACATTTTTAAAAGATGTTATCTTGTCCATAAATTGCTGAGCGCCCTGAGGAAATGCAAACTCAGGAAATGAAATTAGGAGCATTGCTCAGCTGCCTCTTCAGTCTTATGCTGTCTCTGGTGATGAGAGGAGATTACTTTCCATCCCGAGATAAACTGCTGTGTAAATTGCCTCTCCGAATTTGCTGGCACTTGTTCTCCCGTTTTTTTTTATAATCTGCTGCTAAGACAAGTGAAGTCACCTGCTTGGGTTTTTTGTTTTTTTTTTCTGTAAAAGCTTATTTCTATAAAAATGGAATTAGAGGAACCAGGAATCAAGAAGCAGCTCCAGAGGTCGTATTCAGGTTTTGACCAATACTGGAGAACCGGTAGGGGAAATTTTGAGTAGTTCGGAGAACTGGCGAATCCCACCTCTGACTGGTCCCGCCCCCATCTCTGCCTCCCGAGTCCCAGCTGATTGGCGGGGTCTTCTTTTGTTGCCCTGCATGGGAGAAAGGAGCTGGAAAGCAGGTCAGTGGCATGGGGAGGGAATGAGATTTTGCACTATCCTTCCCCTGCCACGCCCACCAAGCCACACTCACAGAACCGGTAGTAAAAATTTTTGAATCCCACCACTGAGGAGCTCCCACTCCATCCTCTTACTAGACTGTCTCACACCGAGCTGTGCTACTTATTTCTTAAAACACTCTCCAACTCTAAACCAGCTCTGTATTACACACACTTTAAAAGGAAAGATGTTAAGTTTTGTCCTTCCTGCTTAGCATGTAAACCAGGACTTAGAAAGTTATAGCTCCTTTGGAGCTCTGATATCGTAGTACGGTTAGCCTTCAATATACGACCACAATTGTGCCCAAAATTTATGTGCATAATTTTCGTTGGCATGAAAAGTCCATCAAGCTTTTGAAAAAATGGCAAGAGCGGTGTAGGACGGTGGTCCGCAACCTTTGCATCCTGGTGGCCTGGCTGGGGGACAGGGGAATTGGGCCACGCGAGTAGCGGGCATGCACACAGCTTGAATTGTTCGTTGTTTGCGTGGCCCAGTTCCAAATAGGCCACGCCCTGGTCGTAGGTGGTATGTTGGTGACCCCTGGTATAGGAGAAATCAGCATTCCTGGGCCTGGTATTTTGGAGAACTGAATTTATTGAGTGACAAAGTGATTACCATAGGCCTCAAGATGATTTTAAACCCTCATTATCTCACTCCAACGACAAACCAAAATGTGGCACATTTGGGACTCCAATTGAGCAAACTGTGGCTCATGAGCCAGTTTTTTTATATCCATAATTTAGCATTACGTATGTATTCTAACTACACTTCCTCCTTTGCCTCTGATGGCAAAATTTATTTGGAAGCCTTTGGGGAGAATTTTACAATCTCCAGAGGAGCATTAGCAATAATGGAAACTCATCAGTGGGGAAAATATATTTTATTATTTTGGCAAGATTGTACAAGAATAAGCAAGGGACAGAAAAAAATCCCTCTGCAAAAAAAAAAAAGAAAAGAAAGATTATATATATATATATTGCCTGGATCAGAATGGAATTCTGCCAGTCTTTACCTCACAGCTCTAAAGTTCTTTGCTTTGCTTGGCTCTGGCTCAACTCGGGAATTGTGCCTCTTGTTATTTTAAATCCACATAAAATCCAAATTACATTCATCATAAATAATATTTTTAAAAAATGCGATTGGAGGAAGATGTTGAAAGAGCACTATTTGGGAGAGGGACTCAAGTCATTTCCCAAAAATAAGTCGCTGCACCCTGGCCAAAATAGCTACTTGCAATGTTTCTTAACCATAGTGATTTTGAAATGTATAGACTTCAACTCCCAGAATTCCTCAGTCAGTAAGAGTGGCTGGGGAATTCTGGGAGTTGAAACCCACAAAGTTACTCAGGTGAAGAAACACTGGATTTTTACCAGTTTTACCTCCATCTTAAAAAATTAAGAAGTGGTTTGCGGCCTAACACAGAATCAGGCAATTCTGTAGTGCAGCGTTTCTCAACCTTGGCAACTTTCAGATGTGTGGACTTCAACTCCCAGAATCCCCCAGCCACCTTTTGGACTTAAAGCGGCCAAGGCAGAAAAACTAGCACGCATAATTGAAAATTATTCAACCATTTTGTTAGGATTGAAATACCCGGTGTATCCTTACTAATTGCCAAGATTCCCTTTTTTGCTGTGACTTTAAATATCGTATGTCTGGCACTAGAGTAGAGTGGAGATAAAATGAAATCTTGAATTTGGACCCTACAATGTTTATTCCATGTGTGGTATAATACACTAAAGTTTGCTGTCCTTTTAAAGCACCCAAATACCCCCGGTGTTTGGAAATTGGGGTATGAAAGAGACAGGGAAATCCATAAAGTGCTCTTCTCTAATGGCGTTGATCATTAAATACAGGAAGTCGTCAACTTATGACTAATCATTTACTGACTGTTCAAACCAGTATTGAAAAAGGTTACCTACAACTGGTCTTCATGCTTATAACCATTGCAGCATCCCCAGAAGAGACAAGATCAAAATTTGGCAACCAGCACGGAATTGCAAAAGTCGCAGCACCCCAAAATTTTGTGATCATCTTTTATGACCTTCTCAGGAAGCTCCAACAAGCGAAGTCAATGGAAGCCAGATTTGCATAATGACCCCATGATTCACTTAAAAACCGCAGAGTTTAACAACCAAGGCAACTCATTTCATTGGCACATTGCTTAGCAAAGGATGTTCCAATTCTAATTGTGGTTAGGAATTGAGGACAACCTTCGGCAGAGGTGGGATTCAAAATTTTTAACAACTGGTTCTGTGGGTGTGGCTTAGGTGTTGCGTGTAGCTTGGTGGTCATGTGACTGGGTGGACATGGCTTGGTGGTCATGTTATTGGCTGGGTGTGGCCGACTCAATATCATGTCAAGGCACGCCTGGCCTCTCATGACTGTGGGGATGCTGCAACAGTCATAAGCGTGAAAAACGGTCATAAATCACTTGTCAGTGCCATTGTAACTTTGATCACACAAGCAAAGTACCAGCAAAGGAGGGGAAAAAAAACTCCAGAGAAGTTCCTGAGACAGGAAGTCTCGTCCTGCCAAGAATGTAATAAGGATTAACGGAGAGGCAGTTTCTGTAAGCAACACCAGAATGTTTCCTTCCTGCCTTCCTTACAGGATTAGGCCAGTAATTTCTTCTAACAACCGGTTCTCCAAACTGCTTAGAATGGTAACAACCGGTTCTAGTGAATAGGTGCGAACTGGTAGAATCCCACCCGATTTACAGCCATGATGGTTTGAACCTATGGTACACGTGCCAGAGGTGACATGCAGAGCCTTTTATGTGGGCATGAAAGCCATCGCCCAAGCTCAGCTCTGCTGTGCTTGCGTGCATGCAATCTCCTGCTGACCAGCTGGTGTTTGGGTCTGCTGTGCATGCGGGAGAGAATGCATGCATGGGAGGTGAATGTGCATGCACAAGGGGCAGGGCGCATGCATGGGGATGCACGCTTTTTGCATTTTGGGGATGCATCACACACACTTTGGGCACTCGGTGCTGAAAAGGTTAGCCATCACCGACCTACAGTATATGCCAGATTATTAACTTTCTCATTGCTACCCAGACTGGGAAAACCGGGTGTCACACCTTAAAAAAAACAAACTTGGGGACATCTTCGTAACAGGCCTCCTGTGCATTTAATTTAGCCTACAGCTACTCCTCATTTTTGTTCAACTATTTGAAGCCCGATGTGGAAATTCAAAAGTGTGGGGCTTCCTCTTTTTGAACTGCTGTCTTCCCCTTTGCTATGTGGAAACAAACCAGCTTTGGTCCCGGGATAACCATCGCTCAAAATCAGAAACACCAATAGGCTATTAAAAATAAAATAAAAGCACAGCTGAGGAAATTTATAAGCTAATGCTCCCCTCCCTCTTCCCAGGGTAGAAAATAGCTGTCATTAGGTCACAAAAAGAAGCTTTTAGGGCAGGGGTCAGGAACTACGGCCCTTTTATGGCTTGCGGACTTCAATACCCAGAATTCCTGAGCCAGCCAGGCCAAGCCATGCTCAGGAATTCTGGGAGTTGATGTCCACAAGTCAGGAGAGAGCCATGGTTTCCCACCCGATTTAGGGGAACTGTGCCCAAAGCAGAGGTGGGTATTCAGCAGGTTCTGACCCGTTCTGGAGAACCGGTAGCGGACCTTTTGAGTAGTTCGGAGAACCGGCAAAGACCACCTCGGCCTGGCCCCGCCCCCACCTCTTCTCTGCCTCCCATTGAGTCCCAGCTGATTGGCTGGGTCTTCTTTGGTGGCCCTGCACAGGAGAAGGGAGCTGGAAAGCAGGTTAGTGGGGATTTTACAGTATCCTTCCCCTGCCACACCCACAGAACTGCTAATTTAAAAATTTGAATCCCACCACTGGCCCAAAGGAAACTCTTGACACCAACCAAGTTTTTCACCACATCGAGTATTTTTCCCTCTTGAGCTGGCATGAAGGCAGTGAAAATCTCAAAACTGCACCGTGTCACAGATAACCGTGTCTCCAGCACTGGAAGTTTTATTTAAAAAAGTGTCTGAAGTGGTGTAGGGTTTCTTGCCGAAGCAGGGGGTTGGACTAGAAGGCCTCCAAGGTCCCTTCCCAATTCTGTCCTATTTCTAACAACATGGTTGGGTAATGAAACATCTGCAAGCAAACAAGAAGCTCCGAGAGCACCAAGGACTCCACAGTACAACATATATCTGGTAAATGGAGTCCTCTCTTACCTGGATTCACACGTTTCCTGTCCCACCCCCTATAAATGGGCTGTTAGATCACGTAGGTCGTCGGGCTTTGTGTAAGTCAGTTTTTCTCAGCCTAGGCAACTTTTAAGATGTGTGGACTTCAACTCCCAGAATGCTCCGGCCAGCTACTTTAGCCCTTGTTGAAACCACAATTCCCACAATTCCTTGCCCCTGCTCCCAGGCCTGCCTGTGGGAATTGAAGTCCAGAATTCCTGCCAGGCAACCTTAAGAGGCTTCAGTACAAGTCATCCTCAACTTATAACCACTTGTTTAGGGAGCAGCCAAAGTTACGATGACGCTGGGGGGAAAAGTGACTTATGGCCGTTTTTCACACTTAAAAGGACTTGTTGCAGCATCCCCAACGGTCACATAATCGAGAGGTTTGGCAACTGACTCATATTTATGACAGCTGCAGTGTCCTAGGGGGTTGTCATACGATCTCCTTTTGGGACATTTTGAGAAGCGATGTCAATGGGGAAGCCAGTTTCACTTTAACGGGCCATCTTACTGAACTGCAGCAATTCACTTCACCCCCCGTGGCACGAAAGTTCATAAAATGGGACAAAACCCAACGACTTTCTTGCTTATTAGCAACAGAAATTTTGGGCTCCATTGTGGTCATAAACCGAGTGTAGGAAGTTATCACCCACCCCTCTCCTAGAAAAATGAAATATCCTAGGTAATATTGAAAAGGCAGAATATTTGCCCTAAAAAGAGAAGTAGAAACTCAGAAACACCTCAGAAGCAGTCGCTCACCCCCACCTTTGTTAATGGGCAGGCCATTAAGGCCTGGGCCAGAGTATTCTACATAACAAAACCCTCTACCCATCTCACCACCTGGCCTTGGGAAGATTGCATTAGCCAGCACTCAGGTGAAGCCATGTGGTCCAGCTAAGACCCCCCCACCCCATTTCTTACACGGGAATAGGAAACGCTAAGGTGGGGTCCAACAGGAGCTATATAAGGGTCTCTCAGCATCTTGGCCCTTCTTATTTTCCTTCACCCAACACCTTGAAGCATGTGATCGTCCTTTTCTCTTTGGAGCTCCAAGCCATGAGGTCCTGTCCACCATTAAATCATATTTCCAAAAAGCCTCCATGTTTCCAGTGTCTTTTTTTCCCACTTGGACCTGAACCCAGAAGGGTATTTCTTCCAAAACAAGGACGACCTGTACAAAGAGCAATGGCAGAAACTAAACAGCCGCCCCCACCATCCTCTCCAGTCTCCCCACCCCTCCCCACCTCCACCCCCACCCCATTCTCCCTCCAAATGAATCCCAGGGCAAAACGTGTCTTCAATTTTATAGAAGAAAAAAAAATAATGATCGTAAAAGCAAAGGAAAATCTAGAGCAAAACTCAGAACAAGTCACATGGCCAGTCGGGCAATGAGTCCACCCCACCCCCCCACATCCCACCCCCCTATGGTCAGGTCAGATTGGGGAGGGGGGGCATCTCCCAGCCGCCCCCACCACCACACACACACACAGGGTACACAGAGGTAGCAGGTTCAGAAGTTCTCTGTCCCAAGTCTCTATTGGTTTCTCTTGCCATGAGGTAATAAAACTATTGGACTGACTAGCGTGGAAACCGCCCCCCCCCCCAACAGCCTGAGAGTTGGGGTGGAGTAGGGGTGCAGGTTGGATGTCTCTACGGATCGGAGGTGTCCCTTTTCTTCCATCGCTGGGAAGTTGTGCCGGTCGTCCTTTGTGATGAAACACTAGCGATCGCCGCCCTTCCTCGGTGTCCCTTTGGTGCTGGCACCATTCAGATCCTTCTTCCAGTGACCCATGCGATCAATTGTTGATCAACCGTCCTTCTTGTTGCATCTTGGGTTTTGGCGTCTTCTCCTCTGCCCAACAGGTTCTTCCGATCGGCCTTGGGAAAAGCTGCCCTAGTAGCTTCCTCCTCCCCGCCCCTCCATCCATCTTTTCCTATACTCTCTACACCAAGGCTCTTCAAACTTGGCAGGTTTGAGACTTGCGGACTTCAACTCCCAGAATTCTTAAGCCGATGTGACTGGAGGAGGAATTCTGGGAGTTGAAGTCCACAAGTCTCAAACCTGCCAAGTTTGAAGGCATCGTTTCTCAACCTTAGCCGGTTTAAGAGTTGCAGACTTCAACTCCCAGAATTCCTGAGCTAACATGACGGGAGGAGGGATTCTGGGAGTTGAAGTCATCTCTCTCTCAAAGTGGCTAAGGTTTGAGAAACTTTCTCTTCAACTATATTTGGACGATTGGATTTACTTGTTTCTCCCTGTCTGATGTAACACGTCAAGCTTTACTTGTCTAATCTGAATCTTCCTGCCCTCCGTTTTTATTTAATTTCCTTTCTGAGATGTTCAAAGGCCTACTTCCTTCCTTTTCCACTATTTTAACATCTACTCTCCTACAAGTCTTCCACTGTACACCTCTCCACACCTGCTTTTGTGCCTTTCGAGATAATTTGGGTGGTTGCCACGGTTTTCTGCCTCCATGGATCATTCACCTTGCCCACCAAACTATTTACACAATCACACTTCCCCCCCCCCCCCCCCCCCCCCCCCCCCCCCCCAATCCTGACAAAGAAATTACCCTTCCAAACTAAGCCCTGTGCCTAGATGGAAACGTATTTTAATAAATTTCCAGGTTGGCGAACTTTATATAGGACTACAGCTCCCAACGCTCACTGTCAGAAGGAGCTGTGGGGCATGATGGGAGCTGTAGGCCAATATATTGGGAAGCAGCAGATTTTGATGTTTCTTCCTCTGGAAGAATTTACATCCTGCCCTGCCTTTGTGATGACACTCGTAAAAAGGGAAGGAGAACAGGAAAAAAGGTTCTGAAGGTGGAATACAGGTAGTCCTCAACTTATAACCATTCATTTTCTGACCAAAGTTCCAACAGCACTGGAAAAAGTGACTTACAGCCCGTTTTTTACACAACTGCAACATCCCCATGGTCACGTAATCAAAATTTGGGCATTTAGCAACTAGCATATATTTATCACACTTCAATTGTCCTGCCTGGGGTCATGTGATAACTTTTTAAAAAACTTCTAACAATGGGGGAAGTCAGATTTGCTTAATAACGACTGCATGATTCACTTAACAACTGAAGCAATTTGCTTAACAACCATGGCAAAAAGGGCATAAAATGAGGCAGAACTCACCGCAACTGCCTTGCTTAGCAACGGAAATGTTGAGCATTGCTGCGGTCATATTGTTGAAGGCCCAGCTGTACTTCTGGTTTGTTCAAATCTTTTTCCCCTCCCCAAAAGCTCCTTCGGTCGGCCAAGAGCAAACAGGATCGGTGTGAACCCTCAAAGCTTCCTGCCCTGTCTACATTCTTGCCCAAAACTGGGACTAAATCTGATATCTAATCCACATGCTTTGGCTTGTGGCAACTATAATTTTCTGCAAGGGTCAGATCAAGTGACCTGATCAGATCAACATGATTATAATCCTGCTTGGAAGGTCCTTCCACTTTTTTTTAATTCCTATATTTTGGGGGGGAAAGTGTGTGATTTCATCATCAGAATATGTAGCTGGTGAAAGAACTCCATTTGGTAATGGCAATTTTTCAATACAGGGAGTCCTCACCTTAAAAACCACTGTTTTGGGGGGATGATTCAAAAGTTTCAACAATACTAGAAAAAAGTAATGTATGATCATGTTCACACTTATGACCATGGGGATGTGATCAAAATTCAGATGCTTGGTAACTGGTTTATATTTATGTGTCCTGGAGTCATGTGATCACCTTTTGCGACCTGACAAGCAAAGTCAGTGGGGAAGATTCACTTAACGTGTTGCTCACTTACTGTAGTGATTCACTAACAACTATGGGAAGAAAAACTGTAAAATGGGGGAAAACCCAATTTAACTGTCTCACTTTGCAACAAAAATGTTGGACTCAGATGTAGTCATAAACTGAGGACTACCTTCACTGTTTTTTTTAAAAAAACAGATAATTCTTATAAAGGAACGCCAATATTCCCAAAGTGAATTGGACGTTTTAACTTACATAATGTCCCATTCATTGGGTGTATGGTTGCTAAAAGCTAGCAGATCTTTCCTCCACTTCTACTCGCCATCCCAAAAATTCTCCCTCCAAAATAAAAGGCATCTCCTCTTAGCCAATACAATCCTGCTTGGAGGCCCCTTCCGTTGTTTTCATTCCAATATTATTAGAAAAATAATATTACAAAGCATCTTGGCAATAAGCACATCCATTATCATCAGCGGAGACTCTAAAGGATACACTAATCGAATAAACAGCAATTGACATAACTGTGCCCAATGGCCTGCCACACCATTTTGTACGTTCTCCTGTTCTTTCCTTTTGAAAAAGAAATGTAAAAAGTCCTTCTAACTAACTGACACAAGTTATGATTCGCGCAATCGCCACAGTGAAAATGTATATCGTTCAGGAATCTAGCAGGTCGAGTTTTGTTTGGTCAAATAGAAAAACTCTACTCTGGCAATGGAACCGAACCAAAGTTCAGATGTCAGAAAATATTAAAAATGGAAAACAAAAATAAATCACAAAAAGAACATGGATACGTAAGAACAAATGGGACATTAGCTGAAGAAAGAGAAAAGTAGCAAAGGAAAGATAATGAAAAGGAGGACGAGGGGAGATATGACAGCAGTGTTCCAATCTCTCAGGGGCTGCCACAAAGAAGAGGGAGTCAAGCTATTCTCCAAACAGCCCTGAGGTCAGGGCAAGAAGCGATGGAGGGAAACTAATCAAGGAGAGAAGCAACTTACAACTAAGGAGAATTTTCCTCACAGTGAAATCAATTAGTCAGTGGAACAACTTGCCTCCAGAAGCTGCGAATGCTCCAACACTGGAAGTTTTTAAGAAGAGTTTGGACAGCCATTTGTCTGAAATGATATCGTTTTTCCTGCCTGAGCAGGGGGTTGGACTAGAAGACCTCCAAGGTCCCTTTCCGTTATTCTGTTAAGAACAGAATGCAAAAGATTTACAAAGTTCAGCACCTCATTAAATCTGATGCTAAAAAGGTGCACGTTAGGCCCTCCTTTTAAAAGAGGCGCATCTTGCAGTGTATCTCAAAGGTACTTTTCGTTTTTAAAAGGCAACTGGTCCGTTTTTTGTTTTTTTTAAAAAAAGCCCAGTTGCCTTTTAGGGGGAAAAAAAACACCGGAGACAATTATGACCTGGATGGCTGAAGGATCTCCACAGACACATAGGACTGTATGCTACTCCAAGCTTTTGAGTTTAAAGCTCTTCCAACAGGGTGTGACAAAGTCAGGGGTGGGATTCCACCGGTATAACCATCACTTCGGTGACTGCGCACTTCACGCACACTCAGCATCGAAAAACGCTCTCATACCTACTTTCTACTGCAGTCCCTGTCAATAAAATAGCTGAGGTGCTGCAAATTGTTCTGCCACACGAATCAGCTGTGCTCTTAAAAAAAGGGAATAAAGCACAGGAAAGAGCAGGATCTTCGGAGCAAGGGGTTCGCCCGAACCGGTCTGAACCGGACGAATCTCACCCCTGGACGAAGTGCTTCAGAGTGGGTGTGGGTTTGTGGTCGTCTCCTGAAATATGTCTTAAGAGGTGAGGTGTCGTATATGTGTCTGTATGCACTGGGGCGTGTCTTTCTAGGCCAACGTCCTGTAGATCTCTGTGGAATTCAAGCTCCCACCACTGGCAGGGTGTAGCATTTATAGTAAGCTGAGAGTGCAAGCTCATTTCCCCCAATTATTCCAGAGCCAGACTTTTTCCCAGATACTTTCAGGCCACAAAATGGTGAGTTTAAAAAAATAAAATAAAATAAAATCCTGGAATCCCTGACCAAGAGTCAAAACTCCGGCGACCAGCAAATTGTCACATTCAACGGATAAGCCGAGTCAATATCTGAGGGGTGTGTATGTCAAGCTATTCTCCAAAGCGCCTGAAGGCAGGACAGGAAGCAATAGATGTCATCAAGTAATTAAGAAGAGAAGCAAAAATAAAAAATAAGGAGAAATTTCTTGGCTAACCTTTTTGGGTTCCTGGGCCAAAAATTGTGCACGGACTTGCACACTCTCGTGCCAGCACCCAGAAGGCAATGCGCACGCCCCCATGCCCCCTACGCATGCGGACACAATCCCCACTCACCCACCCCTGCTGCCCCCTTGCCTGCACTGCGCCTCACAGCTGATTTTCAGCCGGTTTGAGGCCTTTTTCGGCCTCCCAGAGGCTTAAGGCTTCTGCAGGCTTTGCAGGGCGAAAACTAGGCCCGTTTCGTCACTTCCGGTATTTTCAGAAAAACAGGAAGTGATGAAACAGGGCTAGTTTTCATCCTGCAAAGCCTGCAGAAGCTTTCCTCAAGCCTTTGGGAGGCCAAAAAAGGCCTCAAACTGGCCAAAAATCAGCTGTAAGATGCATGCATGCGCAGTGAGGTAAGACTGCCTGCAGCTCGCGTGACGGCACAAATGGCTCTGTGTGCCCTATGTTTGCATCACGGGACTAGATCTTCAAGATCTCTTACAACTATGTTATTCTATTATTATTATTGTTTTCCCCCCCTGCTTTATGGAACCCCATCAAATTCTCATGGCGTTTTAGGGCTCCACTCAATGTAGTTTGAAAAACTGTTCTAGAACATCCAGTTCTCCCTAACGTTGTGCTTAACACTGGTTCTCCTTCCTAAAGACCTTTAACTGCTCTAATGCAGGGGTCCCCAACCCTCTGGCTGCGGTCTACTACCAGGCCACAGCCTGTTTGGAATCAGGTCATGTGAGCGGCTGGCTGGAGCACACGTGTGTGTGTGTGTGTGTGTGTGTGTGTGTGTGTGCAGTTCAACTTGCACAAACAGCCAGTTCCCCTCTCCCTCCCCCCCCCCAAGAGCAGGTGGGGGACCTCTACTCTAATGGAATTCTACCACTACCTTTGGATAAAGGTAAGTCTTGCCTCTAACCTCCTTACCAACATTAGGCGACACCTTGGCTTCCCACATCTTTTCTTGAAGGAGATCTGCCTGAGAAACGTCTGCTTGCTGAACTCCCAACTTTTTAGGTCTTCAAATGCAGGAAAACACACTGATAGATGGAGAGGCATGTTTGGTGGTTCGGTCCAAGAAGGGTAGCCTCATGACTCCACACAACCCCGCTTGCAAGACAGGAGCGAAAAGAGCACTTCTTGTTTTTAGAAATAGCCCGTAGGAGAAGCGATGATCCTTGATTACAACCTATGAAGGAAGCGCCATCTTGGGTCTGGGACAAGATCCAGATCGCCCACGATTTCACCTGGTTGAACTGGACAGGAAGACACCAGTCTATCCCTTTGGAATCATCCCATCATGGAGAGATGCCAATACAAGCCCCATCCGGCAAGCTTTCGTTGCGCTTTCTCTTACAAGAGATCCGTCCACGCTGCCAATCACATATCTTTTTGCGGTGGGGCGTGTATAACCTAATGAACCCGATCCATCAGACGATGACATTGGTTGCAGGTACCACAGTAGCCTATCCCTTGACCCTTGCAAATTGATAAGCCATTTGGGACACCCACCTCTCCCACCCGTTCCCACCCACCGCCCAATAATGCTGGGTTCCCCCTCCAGGATGCTTCAAGAGTCAGGCCATGGTTATTGAAGGCGTCACTCAGGATCACAGAAGGACGTCCATCTTCTATCCGACGATGGGCGCATCTCAAAACGATCTGTCACCCAAGGATCATCGGGTCATCAGATTCCCCTCCCCCACCCTTCCCCGGCACGGTGATGCGGTGACCCTAAGGCAATGAAAGGAGTCCTGTCTCTGCCCAGCCCATTCACAACTGGCGTTTTTCTCTCTTCCCTGGCATCGGGACGAAGGTGAAAAGGGGGGAGGAGGGGAACGGCCAGCACAGCAGGATCAGTTGGAGGTATCAGAGTGGACACTGCCGGGACCTTCTGTTGGGGAGGTGACAGAAGATGGGGTGGCTGCTTCCTGCCAGCCCCCATTGGCCTGTAGTGAAAGAACAAAGGATGGTAAATCTCCCTTCCCTACCCTCAAAACAATGCTGTAGAGCATCGCACACCAGAACAACCAGACACAAGAACATTTTTTTCCCAAACACCATCACTCTGCTAAACAAATAATTCCCTCAACACTGTCCAACTGTTTACAAAATCTGCATTACTATTACTATTAATCTTCTCATCACTCCTGATCACCCATCCCCTCCCACTTGTGCCTGTATGACTGTAACTTTGTCGACTGTACCCTTATGATTTATATTGACTGTTTCCTAGTACAATTTCTTATTGTACTTTATGACTATCATTAAACGTTGTACCTTATGATTCTTGACGAATGTATCTTTTCTTTTATGTACACTGAGAGCATATGCACCAGTAGTGGTATTCTAAAGGTTCAGCCCGGTTCTGGCATACTGGTAGCATCCAAGATCGTCAGAGACTGATCCAGTTCTCTCTGAGAAGCTATTAGAGCTGCTGTTAGGCCCACTGGGAGAAGTCATGCCTCCTTAAAAAGCCTTGGACCAGCTGGTAGCACCTTTTAAGGGCTCCTTTCCAGGGTTATAGGAGAAGACGGTCAACAGTTTTGAGGGCAGAAGACGGCTTTATGCCCCAATGGCAGGTAAAACAGTTAGAACTATCTTCTAGGAGAAAGGAAACTCTGATGTCAAACCTCCGCTGCCTTGTGGCTCTATCTATTATTGGAAAAGGTTTCCAGAGTCAACCTTGAGGGAAAATCCAGAGCCAGAGTCCCGGAAGACAGTTTGTGACTATGTACAATCACATTCTGGTAAACTCCTGTGACACAGCTGTAACTAATCATATCAGCTCTGTCGTTCCATTAGACTATTTCAGTGATGTGGAGAGTGGAGAATCTGCTGCTTGGGCAACAGTTTATCCTCCACCCAGGCCTTGTGGTCTGGAAAGGATACTCCAGCTTTGCATACAGCAGTGATGGCGAACTTTTTTGTTGTGGTGTGCCAAAAACTCGTGCATGTGCTGTGTAATGCATTCCACCTCCTCCTGCATATGTGCACTCAACACCCCTGCCTCACCCCCTTACCTGGATTGCACATGCACGCACCTTCCAGCTGATTTTCACCCCACCCCGAGGCTGCAGAGACTTCCCTCAAGCCCGAAAACTGCCTCCCTCGAGCTCCAGAGGCTCTCCGGAGGCTGAAAGCGGACACTTCCTTGAGCTTCCAAGAGGGCGAAAACGGCCTCAAATGGGTCGAAAATCAGCTGGGAAGCGCACACATGCGCAGTGCAGGTAAGTTTGGCTGGGGATCACATGCCCGCACAAATGGCTCTGTATGCCACCTGGTTCGCCATCCAGGTTCGCCATCACGAGCATACAGCATTGAAACAACATGGGAAGTGGCAGTTACCGGTTTCATAGCACGATACCACAGTCTCGAGACTGAAAGATGCCAATTCAATTCATATGAGGAGACAGCTGATGTGCACACATGCACACCACCCCACTTGCGTGAAAGTCGCAGGTGCTCTCAGCTCCACTCGAGCCAGCATCATGGCCTAACACACGCGAACATCACAGGCACTCTCGGCTTAACTTGTGCAAGTATGATGGGTGCTTGGAGCTCCACTTGCACAAGTATTGTAGGCGCTCTTAGCCCCACTCGTGCGAAGAATGGGTGCTTGTGTGCACCCAGGCACCCACTCCTCCCAGAAAACCATCCCCTCTTTCCCGGAAAGGTTGGGGAACTCTGTATTACGTAAGCACAGCCAAGCAACCAGTTGGAAATGATGCTGCCAGAGGCCAAAGTAAACCAGAAGTTATCCCCCTAAACTCACCCTCATTTCTCGTGGGCTGTACATCTGGTTGGCAGCCATACTGTCCCCATAGCCACCAGGCCCCATGGAGTGACGCATCGACTCCACCTAGGAGTTAAAAGAAAAACAGACAATATGTAGAAAGAATTCAAGCTTGGGAGGATGAAGGGAGAAACTGAAAAATATCCATTATCAATTCTGGACACAACACATATTTTGCCATAGATTCACCCTGTTCTTTAACATAACATAGTACTTCAAAAAGAAAAAAAGATGCATGAGGAAACAGCCATTTAAACTTCCTCTCCACTTCCTGCAGCCAAAAAACTTCACGTTAGACTCTTTTTATCTTTTCATAGAGCTGCAAAGACTTGGCTTTCCTCTCAGACATTGGTGAGTCCATTCTCTTGGGAGGATATGTCCTTTTCATACTCAGGCTAGAGGCATTGTTATATTGTTTTATTTTTTATATTGGCCTTGAACTGTGGCTACTTTTGGCTCAGTTGCCATTTATTTATCTACAGTGTTCATTTATTATCAAATTTATATCCTTTGGAATGAGAGGTCCCCAGAGATCCAGATGCCACCCCCCCTCTGCTGTTGTCAAAAAATGCCTTGAAGATCTGACATTTCACCAGAACTTTGACACAGGACAATGGGACTCCTGGTTTCATTCCATCCATGTTGTGCTTGCCAACTGTTATCAATTTTAATTTCTTTGTTTCATCTTTAACCGCCCAGAGTGGTTGGGAATCAGATAGCCTACAAGTATAATAAATTATTATGATTATGCAAGATCCAATATGGGTCCGTTAGGATGATACAGGATCCAATCTAGGTCGGTTAGGATGATTACAATAATTACGAATCATAAAAATTTCACTGGCTCACAATAAACAAAGCAAAACAACAGCCCCAAATTAAAATAACACAGAATATAAATGTGTATTATAAATACTAAAAAACCCACAAACTGGGAGTGGGGTAATCTTTATCTGTATTTAATTGTTTGTTCACTTGATTGTTGGTCTGAAGTCAACCTTGGAATTAATCTATGCAGATCTGAGTGCTGATTACTGGTGGAGAGGTGCTTGGTTCTCCTTTTTCTTTTTTGGGCTGGTTGATTGTCTCTTTTGTATAATCTATAGATGTTCATGTCTATGTGCCTCTTAATGGCTGATTTGTCAGACTGCCAAGCTTCTACAAATTCCCCACCATTTTTGGACTTGACCCGGCCCAGGATTTGATACTCTCTTTTTCATCCCTTATTGTACAATTATATCCAGATTCTTAAGAGTTTCTTTTTAAATCCCAGAAAGATAACAGAGTCTGTAAATCAAGCTCCCAGAAACCTCAAGAATATCTGTGTATTTTTTTAAGTGATCAGAAACCTCATTCTTAAAGATATTTTCCTCCCCTTCCTAGTCTACCCAATAGCACCTGATCATTACTATCAGGATCATAGTCTTCCCAGAGGGCCAAACATAATCGTGCCAAAGTAACAGTAAGGAGAACATGTCTATGCAGATTCTCAGTCATCCAGGTTATGGTTGTCCCAACGGTGCTTTTTTTAAAGAGCAACTGTTTTTTCTTTGAAGATGTTTTGCTTCTCATCCAAGAAGCTTCTTCAGCTCTGCCTGGATGGTGGGTAATGGAAGGATTTAGTATACTCGTTGCAGACAGCTAGTCATTTGCATCCTAGAGACTTGTTGAGGCCATTTAGAGGTTTATCTGTGTCATCAGGGTCACCTGAGTGTTGCAAAGGAGTGTGGGACCTTCTTGGAACTGCTGAAAAGACTGTGTCTGTAGACTGGAGATAAATGTGGTAGTATCCCTCCCCTTCTGCAGAGATAGGGATGTTCAATTTTGACATCTTTAACCCCTCTTTCAAACCAGCAATCCTCTCTGTCAGTGGTGGGATTCAAATATTTTTACCACCAGTTGTGGGCGTGGCTTGGTGGGCACACTTTGCATGCATGCACACACTTTGCATGTGCATGCACGCCAAACATGCACTTTGCACAGGCACACAGGCGTTCTAACTCACCTCCTGTAAGCCTGCACTCTCCCGGTTTTTGCAACAGCTGCCGTGCGGCACTCTTCTGTGCCATGCAAAGCAGCTGCGCTTCAAATTCAGAGGATAAAGGTGAGTATGGGAGACTGGGCGGGCCCAAATGCAGAGTGGCAGAGAGAACCAGTTCTGCTGCTCCTCGCCGCTACCAGCTCTCTCTATATATATTTGTAGATTTTCATAGGTACAGGTATGCTAGTCTATATATATCTATATATTTGTTTTTTCTATATACTTGTTTTCTATCTATCTATCTATCTATCTATCTATCTATCTATCTATCTATCTATCTATCTATCTATCTATCTATC
>BLBF01000338.1:554651-596393 GCA_015471245.1 Laticauda colubrina
ATCTATCTATCTATCTATCTATCTATCTATCTATCTATCTATCTATCCTGTTCAGCTTTGTTCGGCTATTTTCCCACGTCCTTGTAGCTGCGCTTTTAAAGTTGGAGCAACGTTTCGGCAGAATCTCATCTGCCATCATCAGGCTTCTGTATCATGATACAGAAGCCTGTGCTTTCGGCTTCATGCCAATGCAAGTAGTGTGTGATCGGAGCTGCCCTCTCTATATAAATACTGGTGGTGGGGGCTGGTATGCTGGGCTGGTTGGCTGCGCTGCTGCCTCTTGGTTGGTTGATGGAGTTGATGTGAGTATAATGGGATGTGTGATGGCCTTGTGAGTTTTGTTGTGGAGATATCCTGGATCTTGTTCTGTAATCTCCTGGGTTGTTTGTTTTGCAGTGATCTTTTTTCCATTAGCCTCTTGTGTTTTAACGGCTTGGGTTTCCCCATATATAAAAGGGACTCAAGACCAAATCAGCAAGATCCTCCAAAAACACAACATTAAAACAGCATTCTGCACAAACAGAAAAATATCCACCATCCTAAGAAACCCTAAAGACAAAATCGAGTTAGAAAACCAAGGAGTATACGAAATCCCTTGCACCGCCTGTCCCACCACATACATCGGACAAACTAACAGAAAAATAAGTGCACACATTGAAGAACACAAGAACTCAATCAAAAAAGAACCGACCTCTCCCCTGGTCCAACATCTCAGCCACAGGACATGAAATTGACTTTAAAAATACCAGAACTATCGCCAAAACCAAACACTTCAAAAACAAAATAATCAGAGAAGCCATAGAGATAGAAAAACGCCCACACAGCATGAATAAATGAGATGATACCTCCTGCCTACCAGCCATTTGGAAACCTGCCCTCATTAACAAACCAGTACCTAACATGAGGAATGACACCAGACCCACACCCACGAGGGCCACACAGGATGCTACCACCACACTTCCACGTAGAAAAAAGACTCACACCCACACAGAAGATGAGACATGACCATGGACCAGAAGCCCTACCGCAACTGCACCACTACCTGCTTCAAACCCCTCTGACCCATACATGAAGCGAACTGATGCCCACCATGAAGATGTGGCACGATGTCAAACGCAAAGCCAAACAACAGGATCACAGCTCACCAGCTCAAATCCCCCAGCAACTAAGACTAACCTGAGCACAAAACCAAGCCCCCACCTGAACAGAACACACCCCTAGCCAATCAGAACACAGCCAACCCAACCAATCAGAACACAGCCAAGACCCCACCCAATCGTCACACCCCAACTAGCAGTTAAAAGAAAGAAGCAGCTGCAAGCTCACATCACTCCGAGAAACACAAAGCTGAAGACACAAGCCTGAAGATGATGAATGAGACTTCATCGAAACGTCACATACTTCCAATTTTACGCACGAGAAAACCCGAATAACCAAAGATCCACATACAAATACCCGCAAAAACCTCAGAAAACATATATATATATTTATATCTCTATCTCTATATCTATACCTATCTCTATCTCTATATATGGTATTCAGCTTTGTTCTGGTATTTTCCCATGTCTTTATAGTTGTGCTTTGAAAGTTGTAGCAACGTTTTGGCAGGATCTCACCTGTCATCATCAGGCTTCTGTATTGTGTTCATCTGTGAGTCAGACTTTCATAGCCGTTTCAGTTTTAAATTTGGGGCTAGCTTACTGCTGTGCCAGAATGGTTTTTCCTTCATCCTGATTGGTTGGGAGTCTTGGTCTGTGTTTATTGGTCTTGGAGTTTGCTGTGTTCTGCTTGATTGGTGTTTCTAATATCTTCTGTCTGTTTGGTGGCTTTTTTTGTGTCTTGATTGGCTGGCAACATTGTGTTCCTGTATTGGAGGCTTTTAGTGCAGCTTGGCTCTGAATAAATGGATGGCTATCATTTGTTAGGAAGCTAGGTTTCATCTGGGTGCCTGGTTAGGGTGTGTTTGAGCTGGTATCAGGGGGGATCTGTTTGTGCCCAGGTGTTTGTCTGGCTTGTGGTGTGGAGATCTTTCTATTTGAGAGTGCAGGCTTCCAAATGATTGACAGTCTGCTGGAATCATCTCTTCTATTCATGCTTTCAGGTCTTTTTTCAATCTGTATGGTTTCTCTGATAATTCTGTGGCTGGGGTTTTCTATAGGGGCTAGGGTTTTGGCGCCATTGAAGTTGATGCTATTACCTGTGGCTTTCATGTGTTGGACTAGTGAGGAAGTGTGTTTCAGCATTTTTACTGCATTTTTTTATTCATCCAGGTAGGAACTTATTCTTCTATTGGTCTGTCCAATGTATGTGGCCGGGCATGCTGCACAGGGGACTTCATATATGCTTTGATTTTTCAGGTCAATTTGGGGTTTCTTAAGATGGCTGCTACTTTTGTGTCTGTTTTGAAGGCAGTCTTGATGTGATGCCTGTGTAGTCTCTTCCAGAAGCCTGATGATGGCCGATGAGAGTCTGCTGAAACGTTGCTGCAACTTTAAAAGCACAACTATAATGACATAGGAAAATACCTGAACAAAGCTGAATACCATACATATAAGTACCCGCAAAAACTTAAGAAAACAAATATATATATATTCTTACGAACACAATAGAGAAGCCTGATGATGGCAGGTGAGATTCTGCCAAAATGTTGCCACAACTTTAAAAGCACAACTATAATGATGTGGGAAAATACTCGAACAAAGCTGAACAGCATACATGTAAGTACCCGTGAAAACTTAAGAAAATATATAAATAAATAAATATATGTTTTCTTAGGTTTTCGCGGGTACTTACATGTGTGCTGTTTAGCTTCCTTCGGGTATTATCCCACGTCATTGTAGTTCTGTTAAAGTTGTAGCAACATTTCAGCAGAATCTCATCTGCCATCTTCAGGCTTCTTTATGGATATGGGTCTTACAGCTCCTGGTTTTAAATTTGAGGCTGGTCCATTCTGATTGGTTGGGAGCCTGGACCTGTTTCATTGGACTTGGAGTTTGATTGATTGGTGTTCCTGGTTTCTTCTGTCTGTTTTGTGGCTTTGATTGATATATATATGTTTTTTAACTCAATACAGAAGCCTGATGATGGCAGATGAGATTCTGATGAAACGTTGCTACAAAAGCACTACAATGACGTGGGATAATACCCAAAGGAAGCTGAACAGCACACATGTAAGTACCCGCGAAAACTTAAAAAAATATATATATATATATATATATATGATTAATTGTGCATATGGCATTAAATAAGGTTAAAAATAAGGTCCCACAAACTGTCGAGGATGAAAGTGTTTTTAATTGTTTTCTGATTTTTCTTTCTACGCTTTTTTCTTTCTTTCCTTTTCCTTTCTCACATTTATGTACGTGTTGTTTGTCAATTTTAATTGTAAAATTAATAAAGTTTATTTCAAAAAAAAGAAAGAAAAGAAGCATCTTTGGGACAGTAAGGAGAACAGACTTTTCTATCATTTCAACAGCGGATGGATTGGGCGAAGTTCTCTCTGGATGCGGCAAGTCCCAAGCTGGGAGGAGGGAGCGGGGGGGACAGGATGGGACGGAACTAACCTGTGATGTAGAATAGGAGTCTCCATTTAGCCCTTGAAGGCCCATGAACATATCCCCCGAACTGGAAAGATTGAAGGAGCCCCCGGAGCCTGCAAGAAAATTGGAGGGAAGAGGGGAGAAAAAAAAAAAGAGCAACAGAGTGAACCGGTGGAAAGACGCCGCTCTTTTGAGGAAAGAAAAGATTAAGGCTGCTGAGAAGTTACGTTAAGTGGAGGTGCATGCCAAGAGCCCCAAGCGCACCTGGGAATACAAAGCTCTATCTTTTGCGTAAGGTTATAGTAACAGAACCCCCTGTTACTATAACAGGATCCCCATCTTACTCTGTGGTAAGTTGGGCGGCCAATAAATTTGGAAAAATAAATCAATAAGTAAATAAATCTTGCAAATCTGAAGGCACATCTCCTCTCCCCCTTCACTTTTACCATCCAAGAAACCAGGGAATGCCCACATTCCAGCTGTGGTCTTATTCTGACAGGGGTCTAGTCTGGGGCTCTTCATTCCCACAGACCATTACATTGGCCTGAGGGAGGGGGTTGGGGAGAAGGAAGAAAGGAAGGAAGGAAAGAAAGAAAGAAGTAAGCATCTAGGTCTGCACTCAATAAGGATGACCGCTTGTTTGGAAGGGGGCGGAAGAGCTGGGGATGGAGGTTCTCCTCAGGAGCTCCACCGTTGGTTGGAGTGGGATGTGGGGGCAGTTCCATGCTTCTCCAATCCCAGCAAGGACTCCTGCACCAACATGGGGTGTAGCGGAGTTTTGGGGAGGAGGGGAGTTACCCGCGGAGGAGGGGGTGTTGGGAGAGTCGCCCCCACTCTGTGCGGCGCTGACCGCCGTTTTCACGGCGTAAATATTGGCTTCCTCTTGGAACTTGCCGATGTTCTTCTTATAACGGATGCGCTTGTTCCCGAACCAGTTTGAGACCTGGAAGGAGGGAGGGGAGGGAGAGGGCAGAGGTCAACATGGAGGAGCAGGAAGTGGGAGGGGAACAAGGGGGGTGGGGTGAGGGGGGAAAGAGGGGTGAGGAAGGAAGGGAATTATGGATCGATAGGTCAGCCAAACCTGGACCCTTTTCCCCCGGCTGACCTTCTTTCCCGAAGTGACCCTACCGTCTCTTGCAGACAGTCTCGTAGCCTGCTCGATTCAGCTTCAGATCTGCCCCCCGCATAGGTCCTGGTACCTGCGAGACGGTGATGCCGCACTTCTTGGCAAGCTCCTCCTTGGCCTCCTCGCTGGGATACGGGTTGCTCAGGTGCGAGTAGAAATATTCGTTCAGGACCTCGGTGGCTTGCTTGCTGAAATTGCGTCGCTTCCGCCTGTCCGTTGTGTGAGAGAAAGAGTGGGGTGGGAGGAGATTAACAATGAGAACAAGATGATTGCCATTTAGGGTATCAATACCCGCTAAAGACTGGATCCTGCAACATTATCCTGGGATGTGCATATATTCGCCTTCATTCGCCATGCAAAATTACTTAAAAATCCCACCTTTCAGAAAAAGAATTGGAGTTGACATATAAATTCCACAGGAATGCTAAAATATGTGGAGATGCTCTTGAGAAATGAAGTTCTAACACTTTTCTTTCAAGGTAAGACTCCAGTAATTCTCCAAGTTTTCTTGAAAACATGCAGGCTGTGTATATTGAGCCCCCAACTCTCCAAATGAAATGTCCAACAACATATTAGCCTCTGTGGCGCAGTGGTTAGAGTGCAATACTGCAAGCTACTTCTGCAGCCAGCTGCCTACAATTTGGCAGTTCAAATCCCACCAGGCTCAAGGTTGACTCAGCTGTCCATCCTTCTGAGGTGGGATAAAATGAGGACCCAAATTGTCGGGGGCAATATGCTGACTCTATAAACCACTTAGAGAGGGCTATAAAGCACTATAAAGCAGTATGTAAGTCCAAGTGCTATTGCTATATCGCCACTATCTCCAGATCCATCGTCTCTCCTCACTACCTCGTACAGCAACCATTTGCAATTTACGATGGGGGTGAAAATCTTTATGACCAATCCTTGCATTTATGACCTTCGAGGGTCCATTAAGCAAAGGAAAGCTAAAGATCATAAAGAACAGTTGTGGTTTCACCCAGTGATCCATTTGTTTAACAACCAAATTGCTGGTTCCAATCACAGATGCTAAATGCGGAGTGCTGCAAAGTAACACATTCAAATGTTTGCTAGTTTACATAATACAAATACTCTGTGGCTTTCAATTATTCTTGACGCAGTTTTAAATAGTAGGAAATATGCACAGTTCCACAGGAAGCCATGATATATTTGTATTTCCCAGAGTCGGGGAATATATGTGTGTGTGTGTGTACGTACTGAAAGGTGTTTTTTAAAAGCCAACTGGAGTTTCTGTTTTTCCTTTGAATACATTTCGCTTCTCATCCAAAAAGCTTCTTCACCTCTGACAGGATGGTAAAGAATGGAAAGATTTATACTCCTTGTAGACTGCTGGTCATTTGCATTTTGTAGAGTCACAGAGGCCACCTGGAGGTTTATTTGTGTCCTTAGGGTCACCTGCGTAGTGGAAATGGATGAGTCGCCTTTTTGGAACTGCTAAAAGGACTGTGTTATAGATTGGAGATACATGATGTCGTACCCCTCTCTCTCTGTTGAGGGCTGTTCAATTTTGGCATAGATGGCCCCTTTGACTCCTTTTTTCAAACCAGCAGTCCTCTCTATCTATAATATAGACTTTGCTGTCTTCAAAATAAACCTCCAGGTAGGTGGCCTCAATGATTCGCTAAAAGAATGCAAATGACCGGCCTGCATGGACTATAAATCTTTCCATTCCCCACCATTCAGTCAGAACTGAAGAAACTTATTGGACAAGAAGCAAAATGTCTTTTTTTTTTTTTTTTAAAGGGAAAGTCCAGTTGCTTCTTGAAAAAAAGCACCTTTGGAAGAACCATGACCGGGATGACTGAGAATCTCTGCAGACATTTAACCATTTAGTGATTCTCCTTTTCTGATTTTTAATCAATTACCACTGAATTGCAGTTTTATTGCATTAGTATGGTAAGCATTTCCTGTGTATAATTATACTAGCTCTATACCTGTGCTTCGCTATGAAACTATATGATCGGGCTTAGTTTTTGGGGAGGAAAATAAGGGAAAAAATTTGTGCCTCTGCCTACCAGCATCCATTGGTATTCACCTGGCTAGTGTCCAGTCAGTGTGAGAGAGAGTTGAGGGCTGTTTGGAAACTGAAACAGTATTTGCTGTGTGAGCAAGAAGGAGACAGGGGTGGGATCTACCGGTTCTGCCTGGTTCTATAGAACTGGTAGCTCTGAAGAGCAGCAGACACAGGACCGGTTGTGTTTGCTGCTTTTTTGGCCCACCCACCCGCCTGGGCTCTTACCTGTCCTTTATTTCCTGCTTTTTCAAGCTCAGCTGCTTTGCGCAGCACAGCTGACCTTGAAAAAGCAGGAAAAAAGTGGCTTTTCAATTGCTGTGCAGTGTTTTTCTGCTGTCCAGGTGGCACAGCCTAAGGTTACTTTACACGCGCACGCATGCACATGCAAAACGTAATTACCAAACCGATAGTAATGCTGGTTGAACCCCACCCCTGGAAGGAGCCAGCAAAGAGCCTGGGCATGGCTTAGCTCAACTGTTCTGTACTAAAGCAGCTTGGTGCTCTGAAACTGAAACTCCTCTCCTCTGCTTGTATTTTGCATTTGGAACAGATTTCTTTTCAGGTAGGCAGGGGAAGTAGAACTCCTTAGCATCAGAGCATTTTAACAATAATAATATTTGAAATACTAATGCTCTGATGGTTATTTTGAAAAATCCTTTCTTTGTGAGCACCTAGAAGCCATGAGGAACATACATGCCAAATTTCAAGTTTGTAAGCTTTACAGTTCTGGAGATTTTGTAATGATGCATGAGTGGTATTTTGCTTTCTCACTAACCAGAGGCTTCCCCATTGACTTTGCTTGTCAGAAGGTCACAAAAGGTGATCACGTCACTCGTGCTGGAGGCTAGAGAGAAGTTTCCCTGAGGATGGGCTCCAGAATAAGCCCGAAATCTCAGAAGACAAAAACCTCTGATCCTGGCGACTGACCCAGATTGGATCATGGCTCATATTTATGACAGTTACAGTATCCCGGGGTACATTGGTTGAGGATATGTAACAGATAGCGGATAATCAGAGTTGGAAGGGACCTTGTAGGTTATCTAGTCCAACCCCCTGCCCAAGTGGGAGACCCTACACCATTTTTGACAAATGACAGCCCAATCTCTTCTTGAAAGCCTCCATTGATGAAGCTCCCACAACTTCCGAGGGCAAGCTGTTCCATTGGTTTTGTCAGAAAATTTCTGTGAGAAAATTTCTCCTTATTTCCAGGTTGAATCTCTCCTTGTTCAGTTTCCATCCATTATTCTTTGTCTGGCCTTTGGATGTTTTGGAAAATAGCTTGACCCCTTCCTCTCTGAGGCAGCCCCTCATGCATTAAAAGACTGCTATCATGTCTCCCCTGGTCCTTCTCTTCACTAGACTAGCCATGCCCAGATCCTGTATTTCATGTCATGTGACCAAACTAGGTATTTGGCAACCAGGTGCGGTTTTTCATCAGTGTCTTGTGATCATGTGCCTGCATTTTACAATAGTTTTGCTAAAAAACTTCCCAGCATTTACTTCTGGTTTTCGGCAAAGCCACGCCACACAAGGCCAATCATTATTTGCTTAAGAACCTTGGTGCTTGCTTATGTGGTGCTTGCTTACCACTTTATGACTGTGGTGTTTGGTTAATGAACCAAAACCTTGGTTTTTGTGACCGTCATAACTTATGACCATGGTGGGCAGGCTCCATTATGATTATAAGTTGGGAACTGCTTGTATCTCTTAGAAGTGACTGAAATTGAGGAACACTGCATGAAACTCTTGAGGAGAGGTAAGACTTTGGTGATCCCACCATTTGTTTTGGCTGGCAAGGCCCACACCAATTTTACAGCCTGTTTACATAAAATGGGAATGGGGAACTATGGCTCTTTTATGACCCAGCATGGCTAACTCAGGATTTCTGGGAGTTGAAGTCCACGAGTCATAAAAGGGCCATAGGAGTTGAAGTCTACAAGTCAAAAAACTCAGGAATTCTGGGGGTTGAAGTTTGCAAGGCATAAAAGAGCCATAGAAGTCTCTAAGTCATAAAACTCAGGAATTCTGGGAACTGAAGTCCATGAGTTATAAAAGGGCCATAGGAATTGAAGTCCACAAGTCATAAAGAGGCCATATTTCACTTCTGAAAGAAAATACCCACCTGGCATCCAGGAAGCGGGAACGCAGGATCATGACCGCTTCACACGTGCTCTGCTTCAGCTGCATCTGGATAGAGCTGAACTTCCGATGGATGATGCTGACCATGCGCTCAATCTCCTTAGGCGACACCGGGCGTGTGCGGCTTTGCTCTCGAAGTAAATTCATCACGTGGGTTGTGAACTCATTGCAAGCCTTTGTGGGGCGAGGAGTGGAAAGGAAGAGGTGCTAGGTGGATGAGTCAAAACTTATGACAGCAAGGACTTGACACTTTCCCCATCCATAACAACCTGGCCTCCATCCCAGAGATTCACCATCTTTGGCCACCGAGTCTTAATTTGATCGTCCAACTCATCAACTTTAGTTGGAGGTTCCTCTCAACACATAGTCATTTGTTTAGTGACCGTTCAAAGTTACAATGGCATTAAAAAAAGTGATTTAACAACCATTATTCTCTCTTTTTGCAGTATCCCTATAGCAGGAGTCTTCAAACTCGACAGCTTTAAGACTTGTGGACTTCAACTCCCAGAATTCCTCTTCCAGTCATGTTAGCTTAGGAATTCTGGGAGTTGAAATCCACAAGTCTTAAAGCTGCCAAGTTTGAAGACCCTTGCCCTAGTCATATGATCAAAATTCAGAAGCTTGGCAACTGGTTCGTATTTATGACGGTCACAGCATCCTGGGGTCATACAATCCCCTTTTGCATACGTCTGAGAAGCAACCTCAATGGGGAAGCCCAACTCACTCAACAACAGTGTTACTAACTTAACAGCTGCAATGATTCACTTAACAACTGTGACAAGAAAGGTGTAAAATGCAGACAAAACTCACTTTAACAACTGTTTCACTTAGCAACAGAAATTTGGGCTCAAATTTGGGCTTACCTATAGTCCTATTACTTTTCTTCCCTACAAAAGGTAAGGTTTTCTACTTATTCATCCTGTTGCCCACTGTGGTCCTTCGAAAACACTAATTATGGCCACTAAAAGACTGGCCAATCCTAACAGTGTTGCTTAAAATGTCTTCATGAAACAATACTGTTCCATGAAGGAAGGGCATCTAATGCATAACTAGATGTTTGTCTGTGCTGTTGTGTGGGTGGGTGTCAGCCTTTTTTAGATTTCATCTTTCATCTACATCAAGAGTCTTCAAACTTGGCAAGTTTAAGACTTGTGGACTTCAACTCCCAGAATTCCTGAGCTAACATGACTGGAGGAGGAATTCTGGGAGTTGGAGTCCACAAGTTGTAAAGCTGTCAAGTTTGAGGACCCCTGATCTATATCAATGTCTCTTCTATTCATCCTTTTATATTTTTTAAAACAAGAATTCCAGATACAGATGACAGATAATCAGAGTTGGAAGGGACCTTGTAGGTCATCTAGTCCAACCCCCCACCCCAGTGAGGGACCCTACACCATTTCTGACAGATGGCAGTCCAATCTCTTCTTGAAAGTCTCAAGTGATGGCGCTCCCACAACTTCTGAAGGCAAAGCTGTTTCCTTTGGTTGATTGTTCTCTGTCAGAAAGTTTCTCCTTATTTCCAGGTTAAATCTCTCCTTGTTCAGTTTCCATCCATTATTCCTTGTCTGGCCTTTGGGTGCTTTGGAGAATAGCTTGACCCCCTTCCTCTCTGTGGCAGCCCCTCAGATATTGGAAGACTGCTATCAATGTCTCCCCTGGTCCTTCTCTTCACTAGACTAGCCAGGCCCAGTTCCTGTAACCATTCTTCATATGTTTTAGCCTCCAGTCCCCTAATCATCCCCTGAATCTAGCATTTTTTTTTTTAAAAAAAGGTCAATGGTTTTGAGCTGGTGCACAATTTGCAGATCCTCCTAGACTCAATGATTCCTGCTCAATGAGCAAGTTGCAGTCATGGCATGAAAGTGGGGTGGGGATTTATCTGGTATGCTGATTCTGCCCTTTTCTGGGCCAGGAGGCCTTGGACTCATGGTCACTTCCTGTTTGGGCTATCCCAATGAACTCTACATGGGGCTGCCCTTTAAGATCCCACCCTCCTGACCTTCCGCAAGACCTCAAAAGACTTGACTCTGTCTGTTGGCTTGGAGCTCCAGTGGGGGGAGTCCTGTCACACTGGAGATGGCAGACAGATCGATAACACAACCCATCCTCCTCCTTGCTCATCCTACCACATCTTCCCTCATCTTTTATTAGGGTTGATAATTAGTACTTTTATAGTATTTGATTTAATTACATGCATGTTTTGTATAGGTTTCTCTTTTTTAGCATTGTGAGCTACCCAGAAATACCCTGTGGTAAGATAGGTGGATGACAAATTTAATAAAGATCAGCTGGAAGCTACAGACAGCACCAGAATGTGACCATGGCAAGCACAGTGATGAGGTGTCCCTTGGGTTTCTCCAAGTAACACCTCTGTTGCATAGAGTTATACTAGCTCTCTCTTTCCTCCCAGGTGCAATTCAAGGTGCTGGTTATTTACCTTTAAAGCCCTTTAGGGCACAGGGCAGAGATGGAATTCAGTGGCTTCTGACCAGTTCTGGAGAAGCGGGAGCGGAAATTTGGAGTAGTTCGAAGAACCAGCAAATGCCACCTCTGTCTGGCCCTGCTCCCATCTATTCTCTGCCTCCTGAGTCCCAGCTGATCGGCTGGGTCTTCTTTGGTTGCCCTGCACAGGAGAATGGAGCTGGAAAGCAGGTTAGTGGGATGGGGAGGGAATGGGGATTTTGCAACATCCTTCCTTCCCCCTGGAGTGGAGTGGAAATGGGGATTTTACACGCCCACCACACCATGCCCACAGAACCAGTAGAAAAAACAACTTGAATCCCACCACCAGCACAGGGTCAGGTTATTTGTCGGACTGCCTTTTCTTAAGGCAGGAAGGGGTGTAGTTTAGTGTGCTGCTTGCATCCCGTGAATGGGGCTTTCCTTTTCTTAAGGGCATCGGCCAGTCTGACCACACCAGATAGGGTGGGCATGCTTCTAGTTCCTTCCTTTAAACCCGAGGTCCCCAACCCCCGTTCCATGGACCGGCACCAGGCCACGGCCTGTGGTGGGATTCAAATTTTTTTATTACCAGTTCTGTAGGCGTGGCTTGGTGGCCATGGCAGGGGAAGGTTCCTGCAAAATCTCCATTCCCTCCCCACCCCACTAACCTGTTTTCCAGCTCCGTTCTCCTGTGCACGGCAACCAAAGGAGACCCAGCCATTCAGCTGGGACTCGGGAGGCAGAGAAGAGATGGGGGCGGGGCCAGTCAGAGGTTTATTGGCCGGTTCTCCAAACTACTCAAAGTTTACGTTAGCAGTTCTCCAGAACTGGTCAGAACCTGCTGAATACCATTTCTGGCCACGGCTTGCCAGAAACCGGACTGCGCAAACAAGCAAAGCTCCAAACCTCTTTTCCCAGAACAGGTCCCTGGAGCCCTAAAGGTTTGGAGCCTCTGCTTTAAACATTGCCCTATGGAAATCCGTTCTCCCTGAAGTTCAGCAGGCCTCCCACCCTTCTCCTGGCCTTCTGAAAGGATCTTAAGACCCCACTTTTACCTCAGTCCCAGGGACAGGATGAGGTGAACGAGAAGTCTGAACGATGAACTAGCATGTGGAAGATTAACTTTGGTGCCAGCTTTTAATATTCATGATTTGATGTTGTAAGCAATATTTAGTTATAGGTTTATAAATGAAACACTTAATACATTTAATGTTTTAATAAGTATATGTACGGTTATGCATTATGTTGTTTTATTATTGATGTTGTTTTAATCCTTGATTGGAAGCTACCCAGAGTCTGATATGGGTAGCCATATAAAATAAAATAATAAACTAAAATATGTAGCATTTGATTTGACTAAGTGCCATCAAGCTAGTGGTGACTTATAAAAGCCATGGAAATAAATTTTCTCCAAAATGATCAGATTGGACTCCAACCTTATTCTTTGTATGGATTCTTAATGCCTCATCATCATTGTAATCAAGTTCATCATTGTTGTAATCAAGTCCCTCCTTCCTTCCTTCCTTCCTTCCTTCCTTCCTTCCTTCCTTCCTTCCTTCCTTCCCTTCGTTGAATCTCTCCTTGTTCAGTTTCCATCCATTATTCCTTGTCTGGCCTACAGGCGCTTTGGAAAATAGCTTTACCCCCTCCTCTCTATTGTAGCCCCTCAAATATTGGAAAACTGTTATCATGTCACCCCGGTCCTTCCTTCCTTCCTTCCCTTTCCCAGCAAATCTATGCTCCATTTGTCCCCAAAATGTCTTCATATATGACTATTTCTATGTAATTTAAAAACAAATATATGGAGAAATGCAGGATGGAAAAAAGTTTACTGCCGTAAGTGTGTGCAAGCCAAAGAATTTGGCAGCCACTGCTTTAGAGAGCAAAAATCAAAGACAAATCCCTTTAAATATATATGCACGCATGCATGCGCACACAAATACACAAACACACAAGGTGCCTGCTCTCTGGTCTTTTTCTTACCTGCTCGTACTTCTCCAGCTCCGAGTGGTAGATCTGGCGGATTTGTGAAAGCTTGTTGCGGTAATCCGAATGCTCTATTGAGTTGTCAGGAGATACCCCTCCTGCTGCCGCTGCCGCCGCTGCCGCCGCTGCAGAACCGCCCCCTTTTTCAGGTCCGGCCACCCCCTCAGCCAGGAGCATGTTATCCAGGCGCATCAGCTGTGGGTCGACCGGCTCTTCCTCTTGCGAACTCCGGATGCTCAGCCCTGCAGGCATCATCATCAGGAGAGGAAGGGGTTAAACTGACCCGTTTGTGCAAGCCTAGACTTGTGTGCAAGCACTGGGGGGGTGGGGGTGCAAGCATGTACACCCAACTCTCCCACCCACCCCCATGTACACTATTTTTCACTTGGCTCCCCCCTCCCTTCCCTCTGGGTGTCTCGCCATCACTTGGCAAGAGGCTGGGTTGCAGGGAGGTCGTTGCTATGGTAGCGGAAGGCCCGGAAAAGGGGTAGCAGTTTTTTGGCAGGAGTCATCCTGCAGAGTTGTGTGTGTGTGTGTGTGTGTGTGTCGGCCAGAAGGAGAGCAGGACAGACAGCCGGGGGTGGGAGGGGAGGAGAAGAGCACAAGCTATTAGACCCCGCAAAAGCAAGAATGAGGATCAGTCAATTTGACTCCCTAACCTTCACCCCCCCAAAAAAAAGTATGGAGGAGAAATGTTGCCCTCCCTCCTCCATGTTTCCAATCCAGGGCTGTCCTTTTTGCTTTTCGCAGCAGCCCAGGGGCCTCTCTGCACCCCACTCCAACCTCCCCCCAAAGGTGGCATGCAGCCAGGAGAGAAGAAATAACTCACAAACCTGCCTGGCTTCATTCATTTTAACAAGCTTTCTCCTCCGCACCCCCCACGCCCTCCATAAGAAGACCCCATGCTCTCTCCCGCTACACAAGGGAATCGCCTAGCAAGGCTGAGGGTGCAACTCAATCTGTTGCTCATGCCTCCCGTTAGGAAATGCATTGGGTGTGGAAGCCGCCCAAGCCAAGCTGGGGCAGCCCCACAACTGGCAGGGCAACTTACTGGAAGCGAAAAGTATGTGTGTATGTGTGGAGAGGGGGGGGGGGGGTAGTCGAGATACAGAAATAGGATAAATGCATTAGATTTGTAACCGAGCAAGGTTGCACCAGCAGGGAGCGGGCCGTGGGAGCAAATCTGTGCAACTCGCTTGACCAGTTCTGGAAAAGCTTCCTCGCTGGTGTAAATGCAAAGAGGCCGGAGGCCCAAACAATGGTGGAGTTTCCTCCACTTTTGCTCGCTCACCTTTGTGGGAGAAGAAAGGCTGGTTTGTGGTGCAAAAAAATCAAAATGAAATGAAAATCAGGAGCCCGGGAGCACCTTTTCTGATCAACGCAACTTGCAAAAGCAAGCTGCCTTTTAATAAAATCAAAAGCTCCCAGGCTCTTCATTTCTAGCTCGACCTAAAAGTCACTTGCAATGGACAGAAGCTGTGGGGAAAAAAAGTCCTTTCCCATTAAGGCAATAGATATGCTGGTGCTTCAAGCCAGAAATTCAACCGGTGCAGATTTTGTTTTTACATCAGGATTCCCCTAAGTCCTCAGAACTGACTCCCAAGGGACAAACTATTTTTTAATGAAATTTATTTGCTGCTCATCTTGCAACCTTTATTTATTTTTCATTTATATCCTGCTTTTATTATGATGTTTTATAAATAACTTGAGCTAGCAACAACCCTGTGAGGTGGGTAGGGCTCAAAGTCACCCAGCTGGCTTTCTTGCCGAAGGGGGGGACCAGAAATCACAGCCTCCTAGATTTTTGGCCAGCATTTTACACCAAACTGGCTCTCCAAGGGATTGTTCTCATTATTTGTAGTACTATTAATTAAAATCCTATGGATCAATTTATTTTCATGTAATAAATGTTTGTGGGGTTATGTGTCAATGAACAATCTGAAACTTTATGGGGGAGGAGTTAATGATCTGAAGAGTTTGGGGACACCTGCATTACACACTAATTAACAGGGCTCACAATTTCCGCTGAAATTATAAAAAAATGGGAGTGATTGAAACTTTCCTCAGTTCTGGGAAAAATTATGACAAGTCCTTCTTCTGAACATTTGGGGGCCAATGACGTGCTCCATTAATTCACGGAGGGTGGTATATGAATGAATGAATGAGCTGGAAGGGACCTTGGAGGTCTTCTAGTCGAGCCCCCTGTTCCAGCAGGAGAACCTATACTATTTCAGATGTGACTGTCTAGACCAGGGATGGCAAAGCTTTTTGTGGTGTGCCGAAAGTGTGCGCGCGTGATAATGCATGCGCACGTATGTGGCACCCACAATGCAATGCGCCCCGCCCCCTGCACATGCGTGCATAATACCCCTGTCCTGCCCCTTAACCTGAAGCTCAAGGGAAGCCTCCGCAGGCTTGGGAGGGTGAAAACGGCCTCAAATGGGCTGAAAATCAGCTGTGAGCTACGCGCATGCACAGTGCAGGTAAGTTTGGTTGAGGCTCACGTGCCCAAACAAATGGCTCTGTGTGCCACCTGTGGCACGCCTGCCACAGGTTCGCCATCACAGGTCTAGACTCTTCTTAAAAATTCAATGATGGAGCATCTACAATTTCTGAATGCATAAGCTGCTCCACTGGTTAACTGTTAAGAAGTTTCTCCTTAATTCCAGGTTGCTTCTTTCCTTGGTTAGTTTCCAACCGTTGTTTCTTGTCCTGCCCCCTCTGGTGTTTTGGAGAATAATTAGGAGAATAATAATAAGCTGGAGACCATTTAAAACTCTGTCAAATTGGAAATCATAATCTTGAATATGAACCCCCTACTCAGGGGGGGTCATATCTCAGCCAGAAGGAAAATGAGAGATTTCTCAAGATGTGATAAATAAAAGTTATGCTTTGACTTCTTATTGCTTTATTACACTGTTTTCAAATGATCTTAGAGGAAAAACAGGATAAGATTGGAACATCTTGCATGACAGATCTGAAATTTTATGTATTATTGAGGGAGGGGCAAAATTAACAAAAAGGAAAAGACTGTGGACATATAATTTATAGGTGGTCCTCGATTTATGAGCGCAGCGGGAACCAGAATTTATGTTGTTAAGCAAGGTTGTTGCTAAGTGAGCCGTGCCCAATTTTAAAACCTTTTTTGCCACAATTGTTAAGAAAATCAATGTAGTTATTAAGTCAGGGGTGTCAAACTCAATTTCATTGAGGGCCATTATCAGAGTTGTGTTTGACCTCGGGGGGGGGGGGAGGCTGGCCAGGATGGGCATGGCCAGTTTGATGTCACTCGTGTCGGGGGGGGGGGGGATGTCTCTAAGGGTTGAATGCTCTGAGAGAAAAAATGGGCTCAACACCTGAGCTCCATTTCCAGCCGTGATGCCCTCCACTCGCGAAAACAGAGCTCGGGTGGGCCACGCGTGCCCCCCGGGGCCCCATTTTCGGCTGCGACGGCCTCCTGCAGCCCTCAGCCAAAAACAGCTCTGTTTTCTCTGGCAGAGGCATTGCAGGCCAGTTTCTTTGTTGTTTCCAGGGTGGCTCCCTGAAAATTTAAGCACCTGTGAGCTGGGTCCAGCCCCCGGGCCTTGAGTTTGATAGCCCTGAGTTAAGTGAATCATGCAGTCATTAAGCGAACCCAGCTTCCCTCTGTTAACTTTGCTTGTTGGAAGTTGACTGAGCAGGTCTAAATGGCCCTCACATAACTCCAGGGCACAGCAATCATTGTATATACATGCTGGTTGCTCAAATTTTCATCCAGGACTGTGGGGATGCTATAAGTGTGAGGACCAGTTGAACTCACTTTGAATCACTTTTTTTCAATGTTATATCTTTGAACGGTCACTAAAGTTTATAGTTGTAAATGGAGGACTACCTATAGTTTGTTTAACGTACAGCATCTTGTAGGATTCGGGTTCAATTGCCAAAGAATTCCATTGTGATCTACCTTTTTTTTTGGAGGTACAGAAAAAGAACAGAAACACAATAATCATTCAGTGCTATTTTATCAAAGAAGGTTTTGTGGGATGTGTATTTTTGGAAGGGTTTTTTTAGCCTGGAAACCAGGGGCAAGACAATTTCTGATTTTTCTGTTTCGGGATTAATTTCTAATTAATGTTTAAATTAAACTCTCTAGAAATAAAAAGTACAACACTGAGAAAGTGACAGCAATTTCACATCTACTGTAGGTTTTTCTTCCTTGACACGAAATTGTTTTATAATTTAGTGTGTCTGTAGGTTCGAGCAACTAAATAGAATAAAAATCTCAACACATCATTTGGTATGCACCTGGAATTTCCCAAAGCAACTATTTTCATTGTTAAAAATGAAAATTGGAAATGAATTATAGTTATTTTGCATTTATGAATTCAGACATTTCACATTTTTACTTTATGCAATGCAATAAAGGTACTGTTAACTCAGTTATTAAAAACATATTTTTTAGCTGCTCTTGCATGTGCCAAATACAAATTTAAATTAGTTCCAGTAGTGTTTTACTGCAATGGGTTTTATTAGAAGTCAAGGAAACCTGTAACTCTCAGAATAAAATCACTTTTGGGACTATCTAAGACAGGGGTCCCCAATCCTGACAACTTGAAGGCTTGTGGACTTCAACTCCCAGAATTCCTCAGCCAGCAAAATCTCCCTAACTTTTTTTGGGATAGAAAGCGATTAGTGATTTCAAAGTGATTTAAATTTGCATCAGACCTTAAAATCTGAAAACTAAGCCTGCAGTCTAGCATCTGGATCCATAATGTTACAATATTTGCCAGGAATGAGTCAAGGAAATGATTAAAAACTGTGCAAATATTATCCAAGAAAGTAATGCGGTTTAAATTTGGTAAGTTTTTATAAAAATGGGAAAAACATCAAGATGCAAGCCAAACTTTTCAGCTATCTTAAACAAGACCAGTTTTGGTGCTACTGAGCATTTTGAATTCTACTCAATTGGATGGACACTTTAACTAGCAGCTCCATAATCTTCTACCTGCATTCTGGCTAGGGAATTCTGGGATTTGAAGTCTACACATTTTCAGGTTGCTTAGTTTTCAAGAGAAACCACTGCATTAAATGATGAGAAAAGAACTGGAAACACGTCTCCAAACTGCACCCTCTACTGATCCAGATTGCACAATAAGTGTAATCAATAATAAATGAACGATAAACCAACACATTTATAGTATCAACTTCCATATCAGCCATTTTTGTCCTTTCGTCTTTTGTGCTCATCTCCGTTACAAAGCCAAAGAGCCAGCACTGTCTGAAGACGTTTCCGTGGTCATGTGGCCAGCATGAGTAAACGCCGAAGGCGCACGGAAAGCTGTTACCTTCCCACCAAAGTGGTCCCTATTTTTCTACTTGCATTTTTACAGGCTTTCGAACTGCTAGGTTGGCAGAACCTGGGACAAGTAACGGGAGCTCACTCCGTAACGGGCTTTAGGGATTCGGACTGCCGACCTTTTTGATCGACCAGTTCAGCGTCTTAGCCACTGAGGTCACCGCGTCCCCTAGTCCTCGTTTAACAACTCCTCTATTCAGCAACTATTAAAATTTGCAACAACACTGAAAAAGTAATGTTACAATCAGTCCTCCACATTTATGACCGTTGCAGAGTCCCTCCAGTCATGTGATTGCCATTTGTGTGCTTCACAGCCAGCTACCAACAAGCAAAGTCAATGGAGAAGCCAGCATTAACAGCGCAAGATATAATCCCTTGACGACCATGGGCAATTCGTTTAACAAGCACAGTGGAAGTGACATCATAAGATCATTGCAGTCATATGATATCTCATTTAATGACTGTGTCACTTAGCAATGGAGTTGCTGGTCACTAAGCAAAGATTACTTATAACAGGCATTCATATTGGTTATTGTATCTTTCTTCCCTTTTGTTTTTTAAAATATCATTTCTTCAAATGTTATTTTCCCGTCTTGCAGATGGAAAGGAAGAGATGAAAAGTGGAGCCTTGCTTAAAGCTACGGCATGCACAGGTGGTCCTTGCCTTACGACTGGTTGCTTAGCAACTGTTTCAAATTACCCTCTACTTTGGTGTATTTATGTTGTGGATTTGAAGTTCCAACAGTTCCCCGCTGTAGGAGAGACTGGCCGAGACAGTGGGGGGGGGGAGGAGTCAAACAGGGACTTAGTCTAGAATCCCTGCATGAGCACAAAAGGGCAAAGTCCAATCCCCCCCTTGAACACTGTTGAACATCATCTAGATCAGGGGTCGCCAACCTCTTGGACCTCAGGAACCACCAAACTCATAATTTTAAATCCTGCGGACCAGAGACCCTGGAAAAATCCCCAAAAAAGTCTGCAAGAAAATTCCCCACCCAGTTTTCCTAACAATCGATCATTCTTTATTTGGGATCACAGTATACCATCTCCAGCTCTGTTCTTAGAGGGAGAGAGCAAGAGTGAGAGAGTTTTGGCTTCATGCAAGGAAAGCAGCAGACACAACAGAGTCTTTCTTTCTCTCCCCCAAACTCTGCCAGAAATGAATCTTTATGAGATTTGTCACGCCGGCGCAGCCTCTTAGAGTAGGATGCCTTGCAGAGTCCCAAAGACTCATTTCTGGCGGAGTTTGGGGAGAGAAAGAAATACTTTTGCTGCTTTCCTTGCCTGCAGCCAAAAGCAGAAGAAAGAAGTGAAAAGAAGCAGCCCGGTGGCTAGGCCAGGCATGTGGGGCAAGTTCCTTTCTTCCACTCACTATCTCATGTTGTTCGCAATGCAAGCAATGCAAGCCTTGTGTTCCCGTGGGCCATGTGGGCAGCATGTTCCCGTGCAGCCTGGATTAATTGTTTGGGAGATGCTTTGGGGATGACATTTCTCTGTGGACCATCAAAATTTTCTCACGGACCACCAGGGGTCCCTGGCCCACCGGTTGGCGACTACTGATCTAAATTCACCCAGGTGTAAACGTTTAGGCTGAGAAGATTCCTGTGTAGAGCCCTGAGCAATAAAAGAACTAATTGAACTGTTGGTGTGTGGAGTCTGGTTGTTTGTGCCTGACACACCCCCGTGGTCACACAACTGCACTTCACTCAGCCAGGCTACATTTATGGTGGTTTGTAGAATACCATGGTCACGTGACTGCGTTTTACAGCAGTTTTGTGGAAAGCCAGCATCTACTTCCAATATTCAGCAAAACAGGCCCATGATAAATCATAATGGTGATTGCTTAACAACTGCCACAGAAAAGGTTGTAACATTGGTTCGGTAATGCGGGTGACCCGATTTACAAGCATCATGATTTACAACCTTGATGAGCAGACTCCATTACGCCCGTATGTCGAGGACTACCGGCATCCTGGTTAGTGCCAAGATCTGAACTGCAAACTTCCTTGTTGTGTTATACCGCAAGCCATGGGCTTGTGTTACAGAGCTCTTACGTAGCCAACAAGCAAATAAAAAGTTGTTTAGAGGTTGTAATAGAGCGACTCCACCTTTGCACTACTCTTTTTACATACACACACACACACACACGCACGCACACACACACACTTATACCTAAAGGGGCAACTGCTTTTTCAGATTTAGCTCCACAGATGTTTTCACTTAAGATCTGTGCAATCAAATGCAATTCATTCCATGGTACTTTCACTTTGTCAAGTTCAATCCATCTAGTATTTCTGATTTTCATTGCATTGCACACCTGGGATTTATTAAAACCCAGTCGCACTGAATGCCTCTTGTGTCCTTTGATAAAAGCTTCCTAAACCCAACGTCAAACTGGAAGAAAACTCCCCGCAGGTCCCCCTTTAGAAATTCTCAAAATGAAAGCACGGACGTTGTTGTACCTTTTTACATATACAGGAAAGGCAGTCAGCCTAGAAAAATGGGAATTGCTTCAAGTACTTAGAAGTCATCTGGGGAGATGCAGACTTGCAAACTGCCAGTAAACATGGCTTAATCCCAACAAATTTTAGAGGCTGACTCCACTGCTTTCTCATGAACTGTGCTTTTAGTTGTTTAATCAAATGTCATCAAAGTTGGGTCCTGAAGAGTGAAAGAGGCAGAAATGTTTACAGTAACATTATTCTACAAATAGCTGGACAAAAGCTAGTGAAAAACATTTTTCCTGTGGGTTGTTTTTTTTTTTTTTTTGCAGGAACACTAAACCAGAATTCCTTTTGGTAGATGGTTTATTGTTTAGAAGCAACTATGCTGGTTCACAACACCAGGTCAATCACACTCCTTCTTCAGTGATAAGTCAAAAACCTTGCCTCTGAAATAATTACAGGTCATCCTCAACTTACGACTAAGCGATTCTTGGACATTGCGATGACCCTGAAAAAAGGGACTCACAAGTGTCCCATGCTCCAGCATCGCAACTCCAGCATGATCAAAATCTGAGCATTTAGCAAACAGCGTGAATTTACGATGGTTTGCAGGGCCCCTTGATCGCCATGTATAACTTCTTCCAACAAGCCAAGTGAGTGATTCACTTAGCAACTGCCTGGTTCACTTGGCCACTGCAGCAATTTGCTTAACAACTGGAGCAAAAAAAAAAAAAAAAAAGACTAGGCGTGACTCACTTAACAACTTTGCTTAACAATAGAAATTCCGGTTCCAATTGTACTCTTGAGGACTAGTGGTAAGCAATGTTTCCACCTTGGGAAATGCGTGCTTCATTAATCTTCTCCTGTTTCCAATTATATATATAAGGCCTTGTACAAAAAAGAATGGGCCGCAGGGGTGGGATTCTACCGGTTCAAGACTGGTTCCATAGAAACGGTTTTTACAAATCGTGCCCCTGGCTGGCCCTGCCCTTCTCCGCCCCCCCCCCCCAGTCAGCCCTTATTGCGCATGCGCAACATCGCCCGCGTGCCCAACATCACTGACTGCATTCTGTGTGCTGTGCCCCCCCCCCCAAGTCGGGCTTCATTTTTTGCCTTCCTGAGCCTCAGGGAAGCTTCCTGGGAGCAAAAATGACCTCCCAAGGAGGCTTCCCTGAGGCCCAAGAGGCCCCAAAACAGAGCATGGGGGGGTGCTGCAAAAAACAAAAACAAAAAAAAAAACCCACTCCCACCCGATCACATGGCCACACCCTGCTCATGCTCACTTAGCCATGCCCACAGAACCGGTTGGTTAAAAAATTGAATCCCATTCCTGGCGTGCCGCATTGTACACATTTGCAGATCTTGTGCAAGAGATGTTGTCAATCGTTTTATGCAAATCTAAGCACACCTCTGCATCACAATCCTTATTTGGGGGCAAGAACACTGAGTGCAAAATAATAGATATTTCTGATCACAGGATGTCATGTTTCTTACTTTGAGTGGTTTCAAAATTATGCTTATTAGCCTTTTGGAAATCATTTTGCAAAAACATCTATTCCGCCAACAGGAGGGGGCATTTGAAATAAAACAAAATGTGAAGAGTTTAGCCGGCAAATGAATTTTGATCTCAGGCAGCAAAACAGTTCCTACTAGCCTGTTTCACAACTTAAAATTATGGACTCAGTATTCCTGCCAGGGAAATGAGTGATTTAAGAATGTTATTATAATAGATATGCGTGACACAGGCATGCTGTGACTTTCCAGTTTCCATCTCTAACTCAAGGGATCAGATAATAAGCGATAATGATAAATTTCTCCCTGTGTGGACTGTATTCTGATCTAAATCAAAATGAATATTGTTGGGGAGGGGGTGTCCCAATTTTGTGCAGTGTTTTAGGAGTTTTATTCAAGAAAAGAGTATAGGGAAAAAAAGAGAGAAAGGGAGGGAGGGAGAGAGGGAGAGAGAGAGAGAGAGAGAAAGAGAGAGAGATAATTTTTTAAATAAATCGAGTATTTATTTGAATAAATAAAACAAATGTACATATGAAGTGGCCAACTGGGTACTCCCATAACAAATCCTAAAAACACACGAAAAAATTTGACAGACCGCATTTTTGTCAGTTTTCCCCCCTAAAACTATTCCTATTATAACAAGAAGATGGTGTTTGATTTCACTGTACAAGGTACAATGACAATAAAGTGAACTAAACTAAACTAAACAATGGTGCATTTCAAAAAAATGTGCAATTAAAAAAAAAGTGTCCAGAAAGCACCAGAGTTTAACTTCACCTAAAGTTCATTCATGCATTTTAAATGCATGGCATCCTCTATTGTTTTTCATTGGTCATAATTTTTAGAATTCTAGTCTTCAAAAGACTCAATTCTAGTCTTTTAGAATTCTAACTTCAGGGTTAGTGAAAGTTTACTATGGGTTGACATCAAAATCTAGCAGCAAAGTGTAGGCTGAGCTTCCCTGCCAATGAAAAAGGAGTGGGGTATTAAGAGAAGTTTTCATAATAATGGAAAAAATCTTGGCCAGCATTTAGAAAATCTGCACATTGATAAAATTTCCATCTGTCAGTTGAAAAGAACTCAATGCTTGGATCCACACATACATGACACCAGTTGGGAAAAACTCGATGCGCATGAAAGCCAGCACTAGCTAAAGAACTGGCAGCTGTGATTCCATACTGTTGGGAATAGATAACAACGTATCTAGACAAATGCACAGATGCAATTTGTTTGATTTTTGGATTTATGTGCTGCAGTTTGTAAACTACCATGACTTATAACTGTAGAGAGAATATCTTCAATAAAGCCAACTCTGGTTGATTCAACAGCCTGTTCAATGAAAGCCAAAAAAAAAAAAAAGTTTTTGTTTAACAGGCTTAGTTGGTTGAGTCACTCAGCCACTTACGCTGAATTCTAAAGACAGATTAATTATGAAGTAAATCAAAAGCAGCTTGAGCAACAACAATCCTCTTACTCCACCCTCCTGCTGAAGTTGTTTTTCAACTTTTTGTAAAGCACGAGTTGCTTGTCTCCTTGTATATTTTAAACAAGGGTTTAAGGGGACACAGGGGCATTTGAGCCTGTAACATAAATGAAGACCATCCACCTCGAATAAGAGAAAGTTGGAAAAATGGATGACCGAGGACTGAAACACAGTGCTTCAACTCCAGAGAAGAATATCTATCAAGTCCAGTGCCAAGTTGGGAGGAAGCCAAGTACATCCCACAGGAGAAGGGGGGGAGGAAACACCACAGGAGTAAATTTTGTTTGCAATGCTGCTATTATTAAATACTAGACAACTCGTGACCTGTGAGGTCATTGTTTTCAGAGATATTTCCTTACCAAATCTCTCAATATTGGCCTTCATGAATGGCAGAGCTTAATGTATACCGTGTTTCCCTGAAAAAAAGACCAGGTCTTATGTTAATTTTTGCTCCAAAAGACACATTAGGACTTATTTTCAGGACAATATGGCTCCAAATGCATTCGTCTGGCTGACAATCATAACTGGGGCTTATTTTCAGGGTAGGGTTTATATTATGAGCGTGCTGAAAAATCATGCTAGGGCTTGTTTTCCAGTTGGGTCTTATTTTCAGGGAAACAGGGAAAAATTCAGAGAAACATTCAGAAATGTGTCTGCCTTGAAAATAGCCCACAATGAACTATATTGCACAGGGATCCCCAACCTCTGGTCTGTGGACCACTACCGAACCACGAGCTAATTTCCACTGGGCCATTGGGGGGGGGAGGGCGGCCGGTGCATGCACCTCTGCACATGCACATGGTCCCGCTCGTGGGAGCGTTATCACGGATGCTCGCGGCCCCTTTCACACGAGCATTGTTGTGAATGTCGTAGGCACTTGTGTGTACAAACGAATTTGCCCCTCTCACAAAATCATCCCCTCTTACCCCACTCCAGGCCACCAATCCGAAAAAGTTAGGGAACTCTGGTACAGCACATCATATATTAAGAACTGACTACAGGAAATATTTTGCAATATTTTGCATTATGTCATAACTTGCTTCATACCATTGGCCAAATTTCAATTCCATGAGAGTCACTGGTCCCGTATTTTGGATAAGCTCTGTAAGTTGGCCCACTTGAGGTATCATGGTTGAAAAACTTTTGTCCTACGATACACTGTTCTGCCTAGTTAAAGGTGACAGAACAAGAGTTTTAGTGCATTTTATGTAGCAGTGTTTTTTAACCTTGGCAACTTTAAGACTTATGGACTTCAATTTCCAGAAATCCCCAGCCAGTATGGCTGGCTGAGGAATTCAGAAAATTGAAGTCAACAAATTGCCAACTTGGAGACTCCTAATATATAGATATCTCAGTGTCATAAAATACTAGAAATACAGTATAACATGACAATATACCCACACTGCTTTTTTCTTTACTTTTATAGGGGTGTTCTGAAAACTCAAACTTGTTTAAGATACTTCCAATAAGAGAATATTAATATTTTAAGATTCTGGAAGCTGCTCATATGTTCATAATCTAAAGAATGTGGTACTTCTAGACACAATACAGGTTGTCCTCAACTTACAACAGCCCATTTAATGACCATTCAAAGTGACCATGGCACTGAAAAAGTGACCTTCGACTGTTTTTGACACAACTGTTGCACATCCCCACAGTCACATAATAAAAATTCAGATGTTTAACAACCGACTCATATTTATCACAGTTGCAGTGCCCTGGGGTCTTGTGATGCCCTTTTGCAACCTTCTGGAAAGCAGTCAATGTGGAAACCAGATTCATTCCACAACTTGCTAACTTAACCACTTGCAGTGATGCACTTAACAACTGTAGCAAGAAAGGTCATAAAATGGGGGGCAAACTCATTTAACAACTGTCTCACTGGGCAACAGAAATTTTGGCCGTAAGTCGAGCGCTACCTGTAATAAAGCCACTTTTACCCGAAATAAAAGTGGGAGGAGTCACTTCCATTAGGAAAAAGATCCTTCCAGGAATCTTCAAGTTTTTAAAAGATCTTGGAGAAACAAATACTGAAATTTCAAACTGCCAAGACGAGCGCGTCTTAGTGCTGTAACAGGTAACAGAGAGAAATTAAAGAAAGCAACAGAAGGCTCTGCCGCATGCCGAGCCAAGATCTTTAGTCTACCAAGCCAGGTTCCTCCACCTCAAAGAATTAGAACTTGAGAAGAGACAAAGGTAGAGTTAGACCTCAACTTACAACTGTTTGTTCGGTGACTGTTCAAAGTTACGACGGCACTAAAAAAAAGCAACTTAGGACTGCTCGTCATACTGACTGCTTTCTTTAGAAGTGCACCCACCTGCTCAGAAAATGTTTCAAAACAGAGAAGGGCTTTAGGGCAGAGTGAATATTCTAGAGCTGTGTTTTTCAATCTTGGCAAATTGAAGATGTTGGACTTCAACTCCCAGAATTCCTCAGTCAGCATGGCGGTACCTGGGAAATTCTGAGAGTTGAAGTCCACACATCTTCAATTGCCATGGTTGGGAAACATTGTTCTAAATCAAGGGTTGCCAATCTTTCCAACCTCAGGGACCACCAAACTCATAAGTTTAAATCCCACACACCAGAGACCTTGGGAAAATCCCCCCATAATTTCTGCAGGAAATTCCCCACCCTGTTTTCCTACCAATTGATCATTCTTTATTTGGGATCCCAGTCTCCAGCTCCGTTCTCAGGGGGAGAGAGAGAGACACACACACAGAGAGAGAGAGAGAGAGAGAGAGAGAGGGAGAGGGAGGGAGAGGGAGAGAGACTTTTGGCTTCATGCAAGGAAAGCAGCAGAAGCAGCAAAGTCTTTCTTTCTCTCCCCCAAACTCCGCCAGAAATGAGTCTTTGTGAGAAATGTCACGCCGGCGCAGCCTCTTGGAGCAGGATGCCTTGCAGGGTCCCAAAAACTCATTTCTGGCGGAGTTTGGAGGGGAGAAAGAAAGACTTTTGCTGCTTTCCTTGTGTGCAGCCAAAAGCAGAAAAAGAAAGAAGCAGCCTGGTGGCCAGGCCAGGCGTGTGGGGTGAGTGGGGCAAGTTCCCCCCTCTGCCCTTTCTTCCCTCTCTTCACTACTTTGTGTTGTTCGCAATGCAAGCAGCGCAGCCCTGTGTTCCCGCGCAGCCTGGATTAATTGCTTTGGGAGTTGCTTTGGGGGTGACATTTCTCTGCGAACTACCAACATTTTCTTGCGGACCACCAGTGGTCCCTGGCCCATTGGTTGGCGAACACTGTTCTAGAGGACATTAAAGTACATCCTCACTTTTTGATGGCAGGATGACGGACAGAGATAGCCATTTTATGAGAACATCCCCCTCACATTTTCCAAATTTAACTCCCCCAAAGTTCCTCAATGCTTGTTACTCCTTGATCAAAAGTCATTTTACAACATTTCAATGACCTGCCCAACCAGGGGTCTTCCACTTGGGGATCTCTAAAGTTTGGGAATGAACTTTTTCTCAAGCCAGATATTCCTAATATGACATGTTACTAAATAGTCCTTAACCTACAATCATAATTCAGTCTGGAAATTACAGTCATAAGTCATGACAGTTGTAAAAAGGGCCATTGCATGACCAACCCAATTTATTACCTATTTTTGCGGTGTCCATTAAGCCATTAAGCAAATGCTGCGGTCATTAAACAAACTCATTGCATGCTATGAGCCAGGTTTTGTCAGAAACCAGAAATAAATGCTGGTTTCCCACAAAAATATCATCAACCACAATCATGTGACTCCAGGAGACTAGAAACCACTGTTAAATGTGGGCTGGTTGCCAAATACCCAAAATGTAATCACAGGAGGGTTTTTTTTGGGGGGGGGGGGGGGGGGGGGTGGCCATTATAAGTTTGAAACTGGGTCTTAAATAGCTTTTGGGAAGTCCATTATAATTTTGAACCGTCACTAAGCAACCAGTCATAAGTTGAGGATTATTGTTATCTTCCCTTGGCAATCTCCCTTGTTTCTCTGCTGAAAATGAAACAAAGACATTCTCTTTGCCAGCTCACTTCTAATGTTAGATTGACTATGGTTACCAGGCTACTGCTTCAACACAAGACTATGCAGAGAACATGGAACAATAACTCAGAAAATACACAGACATGGAGAAGAAGATCTCTATGTTGCTTTGAGGAATCAAAAGCAGTATAGTTATGCAAAATTACGAGCAGTTTTTCCTACTTCTTGGCCCAGTAAGGATAATTTCTGTCAGGGAGTCTTCACGAAAGTACATCCCGTCCCCTGGATTTGGCAAGGGTGAGGCCAGGCACTAGACTGCCTAGAGGGCACCCAAGAAGGCAGGGAGGAAGATTTAAACCAATAAATAAAAGTATGCGTAATTAACGTCATAAAGCAAGAGGGGCGGAAATAATATACTGTACATCCTGACTTGGCACGAACACCGAACAAGTCCAGATATATTATAAGTGATTTGTATACTTGATAATATGGTTTTAATTTGCATGCCACTACTCGACTTCGTGGTAGCCTACAGCAAAATACAACTGGGTTCACATCTGCAATGATGCAGCAATCATAAAACGTACAAAAGACAAGCAACAGAGGAAGACAACGTTATAACAAAGCAGAAACCCCCAGAGCAAAATAGACACAATTTAAAGATGACTATTTTTTAACTGCCCTTTCAGGGCCCAAACCAAACATGACACCATTTCTGAAGGAAACTATCATTTCTACTCCAGGGGCTCAAGTCGATCTGTATCAGGATTTTAACAAGAGAATCAGGGTGACTTTAAACCCCGGGTGCTTTTAATCCAGAACTGGGGGGGCCCAAATTCGGCAACTTTTAAGTCTTATAGACTTCAACTCCCAGAATTCCCCAGCCAGCCACTCAATTCCACAAGTTGAGTTGGAAGCCCACAAGTCTTAATATTGCCAGGTTTGGAGACTCCTGATCGAGAACTTCTTCCTTCTTCTCCCCTTTGACTTGGAAGAAAAAATGTTCTTCCATGACAGGCTCCCCACATAGCAATCTGGCTGAGGTCCATGGATCTGGGTCAGAATCACAAAAAGTCACCTTCTTCTCCATTTTAAGGCCCCAACACAGATTGAGAGGCAGAAGTGAAGAAGGCAGTCTTGCTGGTCATGTTTACAATCCCTCAATGGAGTTGTGAATGGATACCTGACTTTTAAATGAATCAATTCAATTCAATTTATTATAGAGACTAGAACAAATAAAAACACTCAGTAAATATACAATTAAAAATTCTAGAATAAAATAAAAAGCAACAGATAAAATCTACGATAAAATCCAGTCTGTCAATTACACATGGTCTACTATACTAAAATTACAATTCATAAAACTGTGAGGCCCGTAGCCAGTTTAATACTAAAAGGGAAAAGATTAAGCAGTGCAAAGGGTTTGCCACATTTGTTGTATAAAATAGCTATGGTGGATTAGACATGTGTTTCCAATGAATCCCCAGTGCTGCTGCGCAATTAATCTTAAAAGTAACAACGAACAAAGAGTCCAGATGAGGAATCACCAGATAAGAAAACCATGATAATATTTACAGGTGAGATTCGTGAGGGGCTGCCACAGAGTGGAAGGGGTCGAGCTATTTTCTAAATCACCCGAAGGCCAGACAAGGAATAATGGATGGAAACTGAACAAGGAGAGATTCAACACGGAAATAAGGAGAAACTTTCTGACAGTGAGAACAATCAACCCATGGAACAGCTTTGCCTTTGGAAGTTGTGGGAGCTTCATCACTTGAGACTTTCAAGAAGAGGTTGGACTCCCATCTGTCAGAAATGATGTAGGGTCTCCTGCTTGGGCAGGGGGTTAGACTAGATGACCTACAAGGTCCCTTCCAACTCTGATTATCTGTTATCTGGGATCCTTGGTGGTCTCTGAACTTGCTCGTTTTCTTGCAGAGGTTTCATTACCCAAACTAAGGAATATCAAGCTCCGTGGTGGCGAATCTGTGCTACATGTGCCGGAAGTGGCATACAGATCCATCTCTCTGGGCACTCCAGACGTCGCCCGTTGCTCTTCCGGGTTCTTTGCACCAGAAACTGGAGCACCGGCCAGCTGGTCTGTGCACGCATGTGTGTTCAAAACCAGAAGACCAGGTGGTTGGCGCCCATGAGCACACTGGGAGCTATGCTTCCTTTTTCCGGCGCTCCTACGTGTGCGTCAGGGAGCTACTCTTCCGGTTTCCACTGGGCGCATGTGCACGCACACACTCCTGTTTCGGCACTCAGTGCCAAAAAGGTTAGCCACCACTGATCTAGCTAGTTACCTGGTTTGGGTAATAAAATGTCTGCCAGAAAACAAGCAAGCTCAGAGAGCGCCAAGGGCCTCCTCAGGTCAACCCCAAGCTACAAATATTCTCCTTTATCAATACAGGTGAGATTCTCAATTACCTTCCATGCTTAATTTTCAAGACAGAACATTCCTACCTGAGCCCTCAAACGTCCCAGCATCTCTAGAAACTTAAACGTTAAGGTATGTGCCGTGATTTTGCCTAGAACGAGGAACTACAGGTAGTGCTCGACTTACAACAGTTCATTTAGCGACCATTCAAAGTTACAACTGCCCTGAAAGAAAGTGACTTTTGACCATTTTCACACTTGCGACCGTCTTAGTGTTCCCGTGGCCACATCCTCAAAACTTGGGACACCTGGCATGTATTTACACCAGTTACAGTATCCTGGGGTGGAGTCATGTGATCCCTTCTGCAAACTTTCTGGCAAGCAAAGTCAATGGGGAATCCCGTTTCACTTAACAACCAGATTATTAACTTTACCACTTGCCATGATTCATTCAACAAATGACTAGAAAAAGTCATAAAACGGGGCAAAACTCACTTAACCAATGTCTCCCTTAGCAACATATATTTTGGGTTCAACTATGGTTGTAAGCTGAGGACTACTGGTGGTGGAACTCTTAAAAATAAACAAACAAACAAACAAACAAACAAACAAACAAACAAATAATGCCTTGTTTCCGCCATTGATCGTGGAACCCATTCCAGGTGAGAAAAGACCTTGGACTTTCTTCAAAGTTTTTCCACACAGCTCACATATCTTTAAGACACGCTATACAGGAAGTCCTCAACTTACAACAGTTCATTTAGTTGTCAGCTTTGGAAACCATAATTGAGGTCTGATGCTCCCATGCTGCCACATTTGAGTCTGGCAAAGTGGGAGGGGAAATATATTGGAGTATATTTAGTTAGATATAATCAGGGGTGGGATTCAACTGGCATTACTACCAGTTTGGTGACTATGTTTTGCACGTGCATGCCCGCGTGTTAAAAGACCTTCAGCTGTGCCGCCCAGACAGGTGAAAAGCGCTGTGCGCAGATGCACAGCGTTTGAAAAGCCATATTTTCCCTGTTTTTTCAACCTCAGCTGTGCCGCGCAAAGCAGCTGAGGTTGAAAAAGAAGGAAATAAAAGGTCAGGTAAGAGCCCAGGCGGGTGGGTAGGCCAAACAGCAACAAACACAGAACCAGTTCTGTGTCTGCTGTTCTTCAGAGCTACCAGTTCTATAGATCCGGGAAGCACGAGTAGCATCCCACCCCTGGACATAATAACATTCTTTTTCTGATTCAAGGTCAGGTTGTTTTGCACATAAGTGAGAGGAAGTCTTAACTTAGGACAGATGGTGATTGGGCCATGTGATGTGATGATGGGTGCAGGGGGTGGATTTGTAGTTTTTATTATTGCAAGGAAGCCCAGAACTTTCGGATTTGGGATTCCACAGTTGTGCCAGTTTACTATCCAAAATAAAAAGGAACCTTTAAGAAGATGTCTGTCTCGGAGATATTGGCTGGAGTGGTTTTCTGGAACGCTGACATTAGTGACAGTTCAAAATTAGAACTCTGAAAAACATGACTTAGGACCGTATTTCACACTTACCACTGTTGCAGCCTCCCTATGGTCATGTGATCGCATCTAAAGATACTTGGCAGCTGGTTCATATTTATGACGGTGCCATTGTCCCGGGGGTATGTGTCATGTGATCTGCTTTTGCGACCTTCTGGCAAGCAAAGCCAAAGGGAAAGCCAGATTCACTTTAACAGCCGTGTCACTAATTTAACAACCGTGTCACTAATTTAACAACAGCAGTGATTCACATAAACAACTGTGGCAAGAAAGGTCGTAAAATGGGGCAAAATTCACTTAGCCAGTGTCTCACATAGCCACAAAAATTTGGGGCTGAATTGTTGTCGTTAAGCCAAGGACTGGACTACCTGTATCACTTGACCAGCCCATTTAAAAAACATCATGAATTACAATTGCGATGGACAGACCCCCATTACTGTCATAACTCAAGGACAACTTGCAATTGCAAACTCAAGCGGATCTAGAACCCCCCCAGATTTAATGGAAAGAGGTGTCAATACTCCATCGATACTGGACTTGACCATTGGGATTAACCTGAAGGCTATGGGAAAATCCTGACTCAAGGACAAGCTATTCCCACAGCTATTTGCATCCCTCATCTTTCAACATTCCCTCCAAATCCCAACTAACCTTCCCTTTAAATTCCCAATGAATTCTAAAAAAATGGCTGAAGTCTCGTGTGAATGTTAAGAATGTTCTTGCATGAGCTGCTTGGTTTTGGTTCTACTATTCTGATTGGGATTTTTGCTTAGGCCGTTCCAAGATGCCCAATGTGTTTTAGATTTGCTTATACAGGTAGTCAGAATAACAGAGAGTTGGAAGGGACCTTGTAGGTCACCTCGTCCAACCCCCCCATCCAAGTAGGAGACCCTACACCATTTCTGACAGATTGCAGTCCGGTCTCTTCTCGAAAGCTTTCAGTGATGAAGCTCCCACAACTTCCAAAGGCAAAGCTGTTCCACTGGTTGAAGTTCTGTGAGAAAACTTCTCCGTATTTCTAGGTTGAATCTCTCCTTAATCAGTTTCTATTCATTATTCCTTTTCTCGCCTTCAGCTGAGGCAGCCCTTCAAATATTGGAAGACTGCTATGCTGTCTCCCCTGGTCCTTCTCTTCACTGGACTAGCCAGGCCCAGTTCCTGTAACTGTTCTTCATATGTTTAGTCTCCAGTCCCCTCATCATCCTGGTTGCTCTTCTCTGCAACTCTTTCTAGAGTCTCCACATCTTTTTTATAGTGTGGTCTTGCAACCACAATTGAGCCCAAAATTTCGGTTGTTAAGTGAGACATTTGTCAACTGGGTTTTGCCTCATTTTACAACTTTTCTTGCCACTGTTTTTCAAGTGAGTAACACACTATCTTTACAACTCAGCAGGGAAGCCCCGCTAAAATCCAGCTTCCCTGTTGACTTCGCTGATCGGAAGGTCGCAAAAGGTGGGAACCTATCATAAATATGTGTGGGGATGCTGCAATGGTTGTGTGAAGAACAGTCATGAGTCACTTTTTTTTAACTCTTGCCGTAACTTCAAACATCACTAAAAGAACTGTTATAAGTTGAGAACTACCTGTGTTCTGGAGATCATCATCATCTTCGTCTTGCAGCCTGACCCATTCATACTTCAAGTTCAATATGTCCTTGAGAAGTTCTCCTGTGGAATTCTCTGAGACAAAGCAGGAGTCACTCTTTCTTCAACTTATGACATCTTCCACAAGTGGGAAAACATCCAGAAAACAGGGCAATAGCACTTCCTTGCTTGCTAATGGACACCTTTTAGGGTGGTTTGATTTCTGCCAAACAAAACACATCTATCTAAAGAACATTCCTCCATAAGTCTTGAAGATCACTGAGGGGAGAAACTTGACAAGCATCAACATTCTTCTCCATGAGCATGGCCTTCCCTTGAACTACAGCCTCATTCCTTCCATTTTTATTCAGTTTTTTTTTTTAATGGCTAAGTCATGTAACCTGACTTATTCGAAATAAGAGAAACCAGCAGATCTCTGGATGCTGTTCTGGATTTCTGTACTGTTGTACATTGTGCTTGTGGATTGATTTTTAATACCTCACACAATTGGTCTTAGTTATCCCTTTAAAACGAATCAGCTGAACTGGTTGAAGTCAGGTTAAGGTAGCGACTTTTTCACAATGGAACAATGCACTTAGGAAGATTTAGTTTATGAAATTTATCAAAGACAAGGACTACAATTCATTGCTATTCATTCAAGCTCTCTTTATATATTGGAGCTTATTTTTTGCAAACGTTCAAAAAACCCGGAAGAGGCAAATAATACATGTTCCCCAAATTTTATAATCCTTAGCTCTTTTCCTTCTTGCAAATTTTGATCTAAACTAAACAGTTTAAAACCAGAGAGCTTATGTGATTTTTCAAAAGTCCTGATTACAGTGCCAAATTTAAATGCGTAATAAAGCCCAAAGTGAAAACAATAAAATATACGGAGCGTGATTACATTAAATTGTGCACAACCACCCCACATAACCAGCAGGAGTTCAGCTTTATTTGAGAAAGACACAATTTGTGAAATTAAATTATTTTTGACTTTAAGTATTATTCATTTAAATTTTTCTTAATTTCACTGATTTTGGAGGGAATGCACACTGAAACAAACTATAGCACTTACCTGAAAGTATTATTCTAAATTTTAGAGTGTATTTCTATAAAATAGTCATCTCTAACTTAGCATTGTTTGGGATGAGTGTTTCTCAAATGCAGTAACTTTTAAGATATGCTGGCTGGGGAATTCTGGGAGTTGAAGTCCATCTACCTTAAAGTTGCAGAGTTTGAGAAACTAGCTGACATACCTAGAATTTTCAGGCAGATTTTTGCAGGTGTGGGATTTTTGAGAGGGAGGGAGGGGAGCCTTTAAATCAGTCTTAACTCCTACTCCCTGCAAGTCCCAGCAGTTTTCTTGGCAACAATTTCAAAAATGGTATTTCTTTGTCTTTTTCTTTCTAAGGCTCAGAGGGGAGGGAGAAAATTAGAGAGGCAGAAAATGAGAGAGGGAGATGGGGGGGGGAGAGAGAGAAGAGAGAAAGAGGGAGAGAGAGAGGGGAGAGAGAGAGATGAAGAGAGAGAAGAGATAAAGGGAGGGAGAGAGAAGAGAGAAAGAGGAAGAGAGAGAGGGAGACAGAGAAGGAGAGAGGAGAGAGAGAGAGAGAGAGGATGGAGAGAGAGAAGAGAGAGGGAGGGAAGGAGAGGGCGGGAAGAGGGAGAGAGGCCCAAGTCATTCAGCTGGTTTTGTGTCTAAGGCAAGAGTGGAACTTACAGAGTCACTCCAGCTTCTACTTGGTGCCTTTAACCACCAAGTTGAACTGCCTTCTCGTCTAGAGCAGCGGTCGCCAACCGGTGGGCCACGAGAAAATTTTGGTGGGCCACAGAGAAATCTCACCCCCAAAGCACTCCCCAAAAGCAATTAATCCAGGCTGCGAGCCACCCACATGGCCCACAGGAACCCTCCCCACCCACTCACTCCTTACCCGGTAAACTTGCCTGCTAAAGTGCTATTTTTCCTTTTTCCAACCATCATCTGTTCTGCTGTGCCAGGAGATTTAGATTAGCTAGGAAGAAGGAAATGGTTGGATTTTTTGCTTTCTAGCTAGTCTTTAGATCTTCAGCTCAGCACAGCCCAACTTCCCTTAGGACTGAAGGTTTGCTTGCAAGCAAATTCAGTGCAGACTCAAGGCAAGCAAATTTGAGAGACTGAGCTAGCCGATGGCAGATAGATCACTGAATGATTCTGTGAGCAACTCAATCTGCCTACTTTGCCTGATTTTGGGTAAAAGTTGCTCTTTTTTTATAAAAAATTCGATATTTACATGCATGATGTGTTGTGAGTTAATTTTGTGAGTTTGCTTACAAGCAAATTTTATGTGACAGACTGAGCTAGCTAAGGGCAGGTAGATAGATCTCTGAATGAATCTGTGATTCTGTGAGCAACTCAATCTGCCTGCCTGCTTTGCCTGATTTTGGGTAAAAGCTTCTCTTTTTTAAAATAAAAAATTCAATATTTACATACAAGCCATGCCCAGACAGTCACATGACCACCAAGCCACACCTACAAATTAGGCCATGCCCACAGAACCGGTTAGTAGTCCCCGGGATCTAAAATTATGAGTTTGGTGGTCCCTGAGGTCCAAAAGGTAGGCGACCCCTGGTCTAGAGGGTGGCATGTTTTTAAGTGGTATGAGCTGTACTAGCAATTCAAGGTCACCTTGGTATTTTTATGCTGGATAAAAATACAACCAAAATACCACATTTGGAATATATATGCAGCTACAGGCCCAGACAGAATGATACACAGGCATAAATGTAAAGTTGTAATTCTGCAGTTTAGACTGCATAGTCCTTTTTAATCCGAATCTTAATTTTAAATTAATCTTCCATATTCCCGCCTCTGTTATTTTTACAAATAAGTAAAGGCAGCAAACATATCTACAAACTTAAAACACCAATGGTACACGTGTGTTTACTGGACAGAAAGAAAGCCCCTTTCAATTCAATGGCACCTTTGAGTTAATTGATTGATTATTGCGATGTAACATTATCAGTAACTTTATCAGATGCGTTAGAAGGGCATTCTAAGTAGAGCTCTAGAAACATGTTAACAAGAAAAAAATAGAAAAAACTGTGCAGTATAAACTAAGAATCAATAAGAGAACTTTGGCAAGGAAATCAGATTTCAGTAGAAATATTGGTAATATATAGTATCAATAGAAACATTGGTAAAACCATCATAGTATTTATTTATTTATAAAATTTACAGGCTTCCCATCTTACCTCAAGGTAACTCTGGGCAGCTTACAATTATTAATAATAATATATGTATATTTTTCCATTAGCTTCATATTTGGCCTGCAATAATCTGGGTGAGTTCCCACTTTCTCTGGTCTTGTATCCAGGGATCATCTGGAATTCTATAGCCCAGATATGGTGCCCCTTACTCTTTCTAACTAACCAGGTTTAGTTTGCAAGAAGCTAGCTACCTTCAGAATGATCACTAACACAGAGCAATAATCTTAAACTCTTGCAAACATTCTGACCCAGATCCCAGCTAAAAACAAGCTGCAGACTGAGATTCACTGTGATCTCTCTATCTCTCTCTCTCTCCCACCTCCACTTACAAAACAACTTCCAGAAATAGCAATATTCTCCTCCCCTCCCTTCCCCAAAAAAGTCAGAACGCTCAGCAGTGAAGCCCTGAGGATAGGAATCTACTTCTACTAAGAATGAGGTGAGAACCACTTACTGGATCCATCCTCTGAAGTAAAATCATGTAGCAACACATATATAACATCATTCATAGACTGACTACACATCTCTGAGATTTATTTTCCTATTTTGGCTGTGAGAGAGGCCCAGATCTCAGTGGCTTAGATGAACCTTCTCCTGACAACTTGGAAAGCTGATCCCTTCCCTTCCCTTAATCGCTTTCCCTAATCCCCCCTGCTCTTTCACTTTTTAATCTAGGGAAAGTGCAAATGCAAACAGCTGGAGAAACACCATTTCTCCTCCTCTCTCACTTGCACAATCACTAACCGGAGTAACCTTAAGCCACTCGTACCTACTCTCCATCCATCCAGTCCTGCAAATTTCCCCAAATCAGGGTCAATGTTGACAATCAAAGCAAGGGAGGCAAAACGTTCCCAACCCACGGATGAGGAAAAGGCGGTTGGTGGTTCTTGCAGACAAAAGATCCAGGTGTTTTCAGAGGCTTCTCACCCGTTTTCCAAGCAAGATTGACAAACACCAAAAAAGCGAGAGGCACCCCTTTCCCCCTCCAGACCGCAAAGCTAACCCCCCCCCCAAATGGGGTTTAAGGAAGAAGGACGCAGAGGAGGAAGGCAGGCGGGAGGAGAAAGAAACAAGAAAGAAAACCAGGCAGACGGCAAAGAAATTCCAGACACGCCAGCATCAAGATGGCGTAGAAACGGCAGGCCTCTGGAGAGAAAATACCCATCTCTTCTTTCTCTCTCATATACCCCATTCTCAGAACCCCAAACCATTGAATTCCCAAGGGGGAAAAAAAAATAGAAGCAGCATTTTCCTAATAGGTCGGAATAATGCCTTTGCGGGTTTGCTTAGAAATGCAGCAATCCACCCCTCTACCCAAACAATACCTGTTTTTTCTTTGATTTCGCAGAGGACTGTGAAGAGAGCCGGTTTCATGCGGTGACAATTCAGCGTGTGTTTCCTGCAGTTGAAACAGTGGAAGAAAGACAGAAGATAAAGCCATTTGGTTCCTTTTCTGTGGCTTCAAGGAAAGGGAGAACCTTTGTGTCCATCATCAGTCATAGGCCTCGCTCGGCTGAATTAATCCACGTCTAGCAGAGTCCGTACTCCACCCCCCAGCAATTCCCAATATAATTCCAACATCCGGATTTCCCCAGCAATGAAAAAAAAACCCCACATGCATTTCCTTTCATTATGGAACATTTTTATCCAAATTATGGGATTATGTTCCATGGGCAGTGAAATGGGAAAACTTTTTCTTTCAAGAACTTTTTCATAACCACAAAATAATAAACTCTATATTCATTGCCTGCCAGGACTATACACCAGCCCGAAGTTTGTGTGTTGTTGCAGCTTTGATGTTTTAATCCATTTTTCTGCCTGATTTAATTGTGTGTGTCTGTGTGTATGTATGTATACACACACACACACACACATATATGCAAATACTCTTCTTCCTGCTACAAAAGGACCCTCCATGAAATAAGAGTCTCCATTTTGCATACACAATTCACCCCACTTCTAAAGAGTAACCCAATACGCAAAGTATTGTAATTGGGTTTTTTTTTTTTTTTGGTAAATTAACACCATCTAGAAAGAGAACTAAGACCTGAATCCTAGATAACACTGATGCATACAAATACATCTTTAAGTAAAACAGCAAAGGGCTAATCTTTTATTACTGTATCCCCAAAATGGAGTGAAACCACATTCAAAATTATGAACCTTCCACACTAAAACACAACTTTTGCCATCCAAACTAAAATCTTAAAATCAAAAGCCTCTTTAGAGTCTTCAGCACCCAGAAATTCCACATAAAAACTCCTCATGCAGAGCCTGCTATTCAATTTACTATGAGTCATATTAGATTTAACAGACACAAAGCCACAAGTCTTACTAAAATGCACCCTTGAGGAACCATCCAAATATACCATATTCCTTCTTTTTGGCTGGCACCTCACAAAAGTTAAGTAGTATAGCCTGAGCACTCCACTCTCCACTCACAGCAACAATTCTAATTGAAAAACAAATACCTTCCAGGAACTGAAATCCATCTTGTGAAGCAAAGTAATGTAACACAAAGCTCTTCACATGCAACATCAAAACACATCTCAGGAGCCGTGCCTGGCAAAAAACCCAGCAACATCACATAACAATGGCTCTTTAAAGACTGTCAGGAAATAAACTAGTTTTAAAGAAAACCCGCAAGCTGAATCCACCCAAAGTTAAAATTTCAGAAGTTGCAACCTTAATACCAAGCCAGTGTTGCACTCCAGATCAGAAGGTACAAAATGCAAAAAATTACTGAGTATAATTATCAATATTAAAATTGTGCGGAAAGTCAAGAAGTGAAAAGAGTATGAATGGTTAATTTGGGGAGAGAATCCCTTTTTTTTTTTTCCTCATCAGCTCTCAGATCTTTAGTGCTAAGGGTTCGATCCCCTATTCCTCTCACTGTTTCAGACAGATCCACTGAATTTTTATGTGGATATTTAAATCCTCTCTTTACAGTTTTCCCTCAAACCAACAGTTGTTGTTTTTTTTTTCTTTTGCAAATATTTTCTACTGCAAATCAGTTTGCCCACACAGATTGCACATCAAGCCCAAAGCATCTCCGGATATAGCTCCCTAAGTTCCTCTTTTGTATCCTGAATGCCAGATCCAGAAGGCCCAATAACCCTGAACAAGCTTGCTTGTTAATCAAGTTCTTTTTATGCCTCCTTACCACGAAGCCTTTCACCTCTTCCCAACAAGAAATAAAAATCAAAACTTGCTCTGCCTTGCCAAGCTGGGACGAAACTTTCTCTCTCCCCCCCCCCCCCCCCCCAACGCCCCCAAAAAAAGACCCCCCTCCTTTGCAAAGCCTTTTCTCCTTTCCCCCTTTCCCTTCCCCCCCCCCCCGTTTTGTGTGTGTGTGTGTTTTTAAAGAATATCTCTTTTCTCCAGAACTTCCCTTTCTACTTTCTGCCCCAAAGGCGAATTTGGCTTCCAAGGGCCCCCCCCCGCCCCGGTTTTTCCGGGGAAACCCCCCCCCCCCCCCCTGCTCCATCCCCTCGGGAATCCCGTCCCACTCCTGGATTTCCCAAAGTCTCCCACCCGGCGCTCTTTTCCAACCAGCCACTCGAGGCAAAAATAATAACAATAATTTAAAAAACACACACACACACAAAAACTCGCAGGGAAGGCGAGCCGGCCAATCCACCCGCAGGGGCCTTCCTTCCAGATCCAGTTCCCCAGTTTCGACAACTCGGCGAGGCTTTGTGGGAAAAGTTTGCACCCCTCTCCCGCACACACACACACACACACACACACACACACAAAGGGAGCCCTTCCCGGCTCAACTTTCCAGCCCCCCCCCCCCCCCCCCCCCCCCCCCCCCCCCCCCCCCCCCCCCCCCCCCCCCCCCCCCCCCCCCCCAAAGACTCGAGAAGGAGAAACCAACTTCGCTTGCGCTTCGTCCAGGCTTTGGTCGGTGATGGTCATGATCTGCTGGAGGATGTCGCCGATATCTTGCTTCCGGGGCTCTCCGTTATCCGATGGGGGCTCGTGGAGAGCGTGGGGGGTCATGGCTTGGACCCCCTGGACCGGGGGGTGCCCCGCGATCCCCACCGCCCCCCGCGCTTGGATCAGCCTGCCTGGATCATCCATGCTCGGCGAAGGGATCCCACACACACACACGCACGCACGCACACACACACACACACGCACACAACCCACTCTCCCGCGCGTCCACGCCGAGCCGCGAGCGAGCGAGCGAGCGAGGGCTGAAGCGATCGGGCGGGCGAGCCCCGGCGGCGGGAGGACGGGCGAGCGCTCCGGCTTCGTCCGCCCGAGACGGAAGGGCGACGCTGAGGAAAGAAAGGTTGGCGCGCTGCTTAGTCCATCTTGGCGGTGCGCTCCCCGCGGCTCCTTCCTTGGAGACTTTGGGACTGGAAAATGGAGTCCCGCACAAGGGCTGGAGGAGGGAGGGAGGGAGGAGGAGGAGCTGAGAAGGGGGAGGGAAAAGAAGAGAAGGAAAAAGGAGAAGAGGAGCTCCGCTTCTTCCTTTCTCCTCCTCTCCTCCCCCCCCCCCCCGCTTCTCCTCTCCTCCTCCTTCGGCGCCTCCTCCCCTGCTCTCGGTGCGCCCAGGCGGAGAGGCTCAAACTCTGCTTTTTATCGATATTTGCTGCCCTCCGCTGGCTTGGGAGAAGCAAAACGCCGGGAACTCAGCGAGCAGCCCCGGCTCGAGGAGAGCCGCTGCTCCTCCAGAGCCCGCCGGCTTCCTCCCGGAGGCGGAGAAACGCTCTGACGTTGAAGGAAAGGAAGCGGAGGAGCCGCGGGGCCCTTTGCGCACTCGGGGAGGGAGCGCAAGGCTGGAGCGCTCCGGGCTGAACGCGTTTTCCGCGCTTGCCCCCTTCCCGCCAGGACGGTCGATCTAGGAAGGGGATCTTTCGGGATCGCCAGCTAAGCCTTCCCGCCTTCGAAGATCCCAGAGAGAGAGAGACAAGAGAGTCACAACACACCACACCACACACACAAACCACACACACAAAAAAACACCACACACACACACACAAAACACCACACACACACACACAAA
>BLBF01000338.1:596403-616464 GCA_015471245.1 Laticauda colubrina
AAAACACCACACACACACACACAAAACACCACACACACACACACAAAAACACCACGCAAACAAAATACACACAAACACCACGCACACACAAAAAAAAAAACCACACACAAACACCACACACACACACACACAAAAAAAAAACACCACACACACACAAAACAAAACACACCACACACACACAAAACACCACACACACCACGCACAAATACACGCGCGCCTCCTCAAACAGGGACCTGCTCTTTGCGAAAGAGCGGCGCTGGCTTTGGCTTGGAAGGGGAGAGAGTTTTTCCTCAGGCCACCCAACCGGGGGACTCGGTCCGCTTTGTCGCGCTGGGCTACGGCTTCGTGAATTGCGTTTTGAAATCAAAGGCATGCTTCAAACCAAGCGTGTGTGCCGGTTGAAATGGGAGCCTGCGCGGTGCTGGTACGGTACGCGGCGTTTACACGGATGCTCTTCTGCCACCGCCTGGCTTTTATTTATTTACGTTTGTGTGTGTGTGTGTGCGTGTGTTTATTTTTTTAATACCCGAAGGAAGCTGAATAGCGCGCGCACACACACACATATATAATATAATATATACTTAAATATAATATATATATATATATGTTTATAAATAAATATAAAATACGTCACGACGCTATTTAACAAACAAAAAAAAAGATGTGGAGACTCTAGAAAGAACGCAGAGAAGAGCAACCAGGATGATGAGGGGACTGGAGGCTAAAACATATGAGGAAAAATTATAGGAACTGGGCTTGGCTGGTCTAGTGAAGAGAAGGACCAGGGGAGACAGGATAGCGGTCTCCCAGTATTTGAGGGGCTGCCACAGAGAGGAAGGGTCGAGCTATTTTTCCAAAGCACCCGAAGGCCAGACAAGGAATAACGGATGGAAACTGAACAAGGAGAGGTTCAACCTAGAAATAAGGAGAAACTTTCTGACGGTGAGAACAATCAACCAACAGAACAGAAGTTGCCTTGGGAAGTTGTGGGCGCTTCATCACTGGAAACTTTTCATCACTGGAAACTTTCAAGAAGAGACAGCACTGCCATCTCTCAGAAATGGTGTCGGCCACAGTCTCCTGCTTGGGCAGGAGGTTGGACTAAATGAACTACAAGTTCCCTTCCAATTCTGTTGTTCTGTTAAATTTTCATTGCTGCTTGTACACTGCCCAAAGTTGCATTCAGTGAGAGGGGCACCCAAATAGTGTTAGTTTTTTTTTTAAATCATAAATAAAAGTAAGCTGTAAACCATGGTTTTTACATCTGTAATCACTAGGCTAAGAGACCTTTACCCCATGGACATGCAAACTGAAATGTACACATTACGGCTTTCTGGGATGTGTCAGCCCAGGGACTATGAGGTTGTACATTGCACAGAACTGGAGTTGGCTTAATCATAGATTACTTGGTAAATTACAGTTGAGTGGTCCACATGGCATTGAAGGTATTAATCATGATTTACAGACCAGACGAACCTAAGCAACACCTGTAGTTTTGAAGGTTGTTTCCAAAACAGCAAAGAATCCACTTGGTTAGCATCCTGATGATGTTATAGCTGGGTGGTGAGAAGTTTGCAAGTAAATAACCAAGTTCAAAGAGCACCAAAGGCTCCACAGTTCAAGACTGAGCTGCAGGTATTCTTTTCTATTCCCCCCCAAAAATCATATGCTTAACATTTGCCCTAAATCCAGTTTGTAAGAGTAGTGAAGCAGCTATAAAGATAAACATTTGCTAAAGCAAAATTTTTAAAAAACCTGCATAAATAAAGTCCGCTAAACTCACGTTTATTGTTTGAAACGATATCCCAATCCCATACAAACATAAAAGAACCGCAACATAAAATACTGGATATTAAATTTAACAATTTTCTATATGATGGCTTTCATCATTGCAAAAAAAAAAAAAATCAGATTTGAATTCTTCATGTTTTTACAAGCAGATGTTAAATCCAAGGGGATAAACACCAGCCTTCTGGAGGCTGAGGAACTAGACTGGTTGATGAGTCTAGGATAATAGGATAGGTGTAGGATATCAATATATGCAAATCAGACCCATGTTTTTTCTAGCACATGTAGCATTTGTCTGATTCAAAAAACTTGTGAGGACAAAGGGTTTGGATGTTAAGCCCATGTCACACTGAACCAACGGATGCAAAGAGGATGTAAAACGGACAAAAAAGCTTGCCATCCGTTGGAAAACGCGATGTACTCACTGCCTCCGTTTTGCTTCCTCTCTATCCGTCCAGCATCCGTTTATTGACGTTTCATCCTCTCTGAAAGTTTTGGGCTGCCCAAAACTTTTGCGCGGAAAATGTACCCAGTTCGTCCATTCTGCATCCGCTACGCATCCGCTAGGCATCCGCTACGCATCCGTTACGCATCCGCTATATCTGCTAGGCATCCGCTACGCATCTGCGCAACTCCATCCGCCCGGACGTAGGGAGGAAGCGGAACGGACGCAGAACGGATGCAGAACGGATGCCTAGCGGATGCAGCACGGAAACAAAGCATTTAAAACGGAAAAAACGTTCGCAGAGGGGACCTATCTCGGATATTAAGGATGTCTAGAGGATGCCTAGAGGATGCCTAGAGGATGCCTAGCGGAAAACCTATATTTCCTATAAAAAGGGGGAGTAACTCATCTGCATCTCACTTTCAGAACAGCAGCCCAGCGGTACAGACCTCTGCAGCCTTCATCTGGCTCTTCCTCTTCCACAGCATCCAGTCATGTCCACCGTGGATTGTAACAAAGTCCTTTCGGCAGCCACCATCGTTCTGCAACAGTGCGAAGCCATCTGCAGGCTCTGTGTACTCTACTGCAAGAAGAAAAAGAGGCAGCCAAAAAGAGTCTGGGTCCGAAGATGGTTCGCCAGAAGAGCAGAGGACGGACTGTACAACAAGCTGATGGTGGAGCTCAGGAACGAAGACACTCGGGCGTTCCAAAACTTCATGAGGATGCCTCCAGCCATGTTTGACGAAGTTGTGGAGCAGCTGAGACCCAGGTTGACACCAGCTTCCGGCCCAGCCTGGAACCTAGGCTCAAGGTGGCACTCATTCTGCGCCACCTGGCCTCAGGGACCACCTACAGGAGCATGCAGTACGGCTGGAGGGTGCCATCCAACACCATCAGCATTGTGGTCAGAGAAGTGGTGCAGGCCATCATCGAAGAATATGTGGAGGAGCTCTTCCAGTACCCCTCCACTGAAGAAGGATGGAAGAAAGTTGCAGAGCAGTGGTATTAGAAAGTGGAACTTCCCACACACCGTTGGAGCCATAGATGGGAAGCACGTGGCCTGCAAAGCTCCAGCCAAGTCGGGGTCCACTTATTTCAACTACAAGGGCTTCTTCAGCATCATCCTCTTCACCATGGTCGATGCTGACTACAAGTTCATGTACATTGATGCTTCAGGCAATGGCTCATCTTCAGATGCCCAGGTATACAATGCCAGTCACCTCAAGGAGGAGCTGGAACGCAACCTCATGGTGGGCTTCCCAGATCCAGACCCCCTGCCCAACGACACACAAGATGTGCCCTACTTCATCGTGGGGGATGACGCCTTCTCCCTCACAACCTACCTCATGAAGCCCTACACTTCCAGACTCCTCACCTGTGAAGAGAGGATCTTCAACTACAGGCTGTCCAGGGCAAGGCGGGTGGTGGAGAACACCTTTGGTATCCTGGCCAACAGGTTCTAGGTACTTCTCACTACCATGCAGCATCGCCCAGAGACCGTGAGGAGCATCGTGGAAGCTTGCTGCATCCTGCACTATCTCATGTGCACCCGTTACTCAGTGTTGCAGAACAGGCTTGTGGGCCTCCAACAAGGCAATGGGGACATGGAGCCTGGGGAATGGAGGCAAGGGCAAAACCTGATCGACACTGAGGATGTGCACGGCCCCAACAGAGCCTCACATGAAGCGAAGAAGCAGCGCAACCTCCTGAGACACTGGAGCAGTGGAGTGGCAAGACAGGATGGTAGATGCTTAATGGATGCTTCCTTCAGCCTGTCTCATCCGCTTCCATCTGCTGGGCCAGAAGTAGTTGTGTAGTGTGGTAGAAGGATTCGCAGGAGAAATTCCTGACAGGGACCGCGACGTGAACGCTCCTTCTTTGAGATGACCAAGGATGTCAAGCTGACACAATTGATCCTGAACCTGCTTTCAAACCGGCGGTTCTATGTGAATCTGAATGGTACCCGCAGCAGATGGCGGAGACAGAAAAACGGTCTCCCGCAAGGAAGCGTCCTTGCCCCGCTTCTTTTCAACATCTACACGAATGACCAACCAATCCATCCAAGTACAAGGAGCTACCTGTATGCTGATGATCTCTGCATTGCCTCACAGAAGCAATCCTTTGAAGAGGTGGAAAAAGCACTCAGTGATGCTCTGGCAGGTCTAACTCCTTACTATGCCGCAAATCACCTACGTGCAAACCCGGAGAAGACTCAACTTAGCGTCTTCCACCTTAAGAACAGAGATGCTAATCGACAACTGAGGGTCAGATGGTATGGAAAATGGCTTAAACACACCAATAAGCCGATCTATCTAGGTGTCACACTGGATCGTTCCCTTACTTACAAGGAGCACATTGCCAAGACAAAGGCGAAAGCTGGAGCAAGGAACAGCATATTGAAGAAGCTTGCTAATACAAGATGGGGAACAGATGCCAAAACCATCCGCACCACAGCTCTTGCTCTATGCTTCTCCACTGCCGAATATGCAGCCCCTGTCTGGTGTAGGTCATCCCATGCTGCAAAGATCGACCCAGTCCTGAATGCAGCTTGCAGAGTTATCTCTGGATGTCTGCGTCCAACAAGAGTAGATGACCTCTACTTACTGTGTGGTATTGCTCCACCACACATCAGGCGAGAGGTCTCAGCACAGATGGAGAAAACCAAGCAAGAAGTTAACCCTCGCCACCCACTCTACAATCGTGAACCGGCTAAAAAGAGACTCAAATCCAGACGCAGTTTTCTCCATTCAACCAAATCCCTTGATGACACCGCCCACGGTCGAAGGATTACCCTATGGTCCAACCACCTCCAGTCTGTGACGCATCAGCTCTCCTATGAACCAAGTGAATCACTTCCTCCGGGTTCAAGTGAGGCATGGCCCACCTGGTCATGCCTGAATCGCCTACGGACAGGAACAGGACGATGCAAAGTCCTCATGCAGAAATGGGGCTACAATAGGGATGGAGAAACTGCTTGCGACTGTGGGCAGGATCAGACAATGCAACATCTTTTGGTCTGCCCTCTCCTACCAGAGCCATGCACTGTCAATGACTTGGAGACTTTCAACACCAAAGCCAGATCCTGCGCTCTGCACTGGACAGGACTTGTGTAGTGACTCGAGAAGAAGAAGATCTGCTGGGCTTCCGTTCCGCATCCGCTTTCTATCCGCCCTGCGTCCTCCCCGCGTCCGTGTTATCTGCTCCGGTTATACAAATTTTTGCCCCTTTTGAGAGCGGATAACAACAGATGGAACATTTTGCTCGTCCGTTGTGTCCTTTTTGCATCCGTTGGGCAGTGTGACATGGGCTTTAGGATGTGACGTTTCCTGGCAACTTAGAACAGCAAACGTTTACAAAATAATTGTCAGGTGCACGGAAATGAAACAATATGAGAGAGTTGATCAGAGCGGTATGTTTATTGCTACTTGCCTATTTTCAATAATCTTGCCAGACTAACTGTAGTCACTATAGAGCAATTAAAGAAGGACTCCAGGGGTGTGCATGTGGGGGGGGGGGGGAAATGTCTGTTTTATGTCATTTCCTCCCTTTCAGCAATTCCAGGTTAGCTAGTCTCTTAACTGCTCCTTCCACTTCAGTTGCAGATTGCACCACATCATAAAATATGCAACTCAACCCAAGTAACTTAATATAGTCAAGTAAGACAATAAACAATAACATAAGAACAGTGTCAAAACAATATATTGAAATAATGGATGCTGATGATTTAATTTCTAAAAAGTCTCCAGAATAACTTTTGCTTAATTTTAGACAGCCATACCAAGGAAGCCAAGTGCTCCTGCAAAGAATAGGATAGGATAGGATAAAACATAGGATAGAAAATAGGCGAGGACAGGACAGGATAGAAAATAGGATAGGTGTTGTGGCCGACCAGCGGCCAGCAGAACTGGCAGCAGATTCAGACAGTGAGGAGGTTGGGGAGGAACATGGACCAGTCCTGGAGTCTGTGGAAGGCTCTGACAAGTGCTCTGTGTCGGAGGCACAGATGGGACCAGGCCTGTCCGGCAGTTATCAGCCGTCTTCCAAGTTGGAGATCTGTGGGGCAGAGGAACAGCGGGAACCTGTTCCCGATGTGGACATGCACAGAGCTGCCAGGAGAAGGGAACAGTTAAGGAACAAGGGTCAACTCGGAAGTCAAGGCACAGGTGGACAGTGAATGTCCCCTCCCTCAGCGAAAGGGGAGTGGTGTTTGCAGGAGACAGTTCATTTAATTAGGGTGAAGATTTGTTCCTGACTCCTTGCCATGTATGTTCTACTACAGCAATGTTTCTCAACTCGGCTGCTTAAAGATGGATGGACTTCAACTCCCAGAATTCCCTAGCTAGCTAAACTTACTGGGGAATTCTGGGAGTTGAAGTCCATTCATTTTAAAATCTTTAAAGTTGAGGATCACTGTGCTTTCATAGCATTGTGCTTGGAAGCTATCGGTCTGGCAACTCTCCAAGCTTGATAAGGTCTATGATTGTAAATCACTCTTGAAAGACTGTTTGCCGGGACTTGGCTCGATGTGAATGAGAGGAATTCACATTAGCGTAAATAAAAGGGGTTTTGTCCAGATGAAGAGTCTGCTTCGTGGGTTTGTGAAGCCAAGGTCAGAATAACAAGATAGGATAGGATAGAATAGAATAGAATCATAGGATAAGGACAAGGATAAGGATAAGAATACAATAAGAATTAGAATTGGAATAGAATAGAGCTAGAAGGGACCTTGGAGGTCTTCTAGTCCAGCCCCCTGCTCAAGCAGGAGACCCTATACCATTTCTGGCACGTGATTGAAATATCTTAGTCCCAAGCCATGTCGGGCATTATGAGTCAAACACTGTAATGCCATGTGCAAATGAGAGATAGCAGTAGGGAATATCGGCAACAGCACTGCGATTTTCCAGAGAGAAGGGAGCACATTCCAGACAGGGGCCCAGCACACGAGACTGCACTGTCCTCAACTGGCTGAGGGAGGGAGGAAAAGGTTCAGGGTAGGGACACAGCCTAGAATCTCCCAGGGTTAGAAGGTTATAGCTTTAGTCTGTCTAGATTCTGTCTATCAGACATAAGCAAATAAAGAAGTGGACTCGACTGGCTCTCCCTGGACCATCTTTGGGCTTAGGTCTGAAGCAGCCATTTCAATTTCAATTTCAATTTCCCCCAGAAACCTATTAGCAGTCAATGCAGCGCCTGCACGATGGGCATACCGCAACTTCTGGGTGGTCTTCAAAGGCAGCTCCATGTAGAGTACATGGCAGAAGTCTAACCCAGCAAGCAATAAGGGCATGAGTTTTTGTAGCCAGATCCTCCTGCTTTTAAGAAGGACCACTCAGTGGCATCTAGTTTCTACCGCCTGTGAATCCAAGAGAACCCCAATCCACAGACTTGCTACTTTGTGGGAAGTGCTATGTGTTCGAGAGATGACACTGGAACCAGCAGAGGACAGCAAAGCACCAAGAGCTTTTAGCATCTTTCATCCCATCCAGACCTCCACATCTGTTGGACAAGGATTTGGTGACCTTTCTAGAATATCTCATATGAAATGATGGAATAATAGTTCAGTCAAATGAATGATTAATAACTGATAGATATATGTTGGATTGACAATTTGAGAACCTTTACAACTTGTGAGTAAGGACTATGAAAGGACAGCACAAAAGATTTGTCACCAACTGACACTGTATGTACATAACTGGAAGATGGTTTTATGTTTTTATGTTTTTGTCTGTATATGTTTGTCTTAAAAAATAAAACAAAATTACAAAAAAAATTTTTTTTTGGTGACCTCTGCAGTTGGCACTCACTCGGAAGGCAATTTAATGATGCACATTTCTAAGTATTGGATGGCCTCTCCCAGAAGCTTCACATGAAACAGGAAGAGCAAACCCTGCACAACAAGAATACCCACAAGCTGGAACCTTCTCCCAAAGTAGGAAATGTCTCTGATTCCCCCCAACCCTTAAAAGCAACTCAGGAGGATATTGTGCTGTTGTGATAGCAAAATCACCGAGAGTTGTTGGAATAAGGTGCCCTATCCCATCCAGATCCCAAAACTGTGAAGGTCACCCAGTAGGCAGGGTTTCTAAACTTTGGCAACTTTAAGATGAGAGGTGGGATTCAGCAGGTTCTGACCAGATCTGGAGAACCAGTAGTGGAAATTTTGAGTAGTTTGGAGAACCGGCAAATCCCACCTCTGACTGGCCCCGCCCCTGTCTATTCTCTGCCTCCCATTGAGTCCCAGCTGATCGGCTGGGTCTTCTTTGGTTGTCCTGCACAGGAGAATGGAGCTGGAAAGCAGGTTAGTGGGGTGAGGAGGGAATGGGGATTTTGTTGTATCCTTCCTCTGCCAAGCCCACCAAGCCATGCCCACCAAGCCATGCCACACCTACCAAGCCATGCCCACAGAACCGGTAGTAAAATTTTTTTAATCCCACCACTTTTCAACACCCAGAATTCTCTTCCCCCCCTCCACTGGCTGGGGAATGCTGGGAGTTGAACACCATGCTTTTAAAAAGTTGCCAAGGTGGAGAAACACTGCATTACAGGAACCTAAACAGGTAGTCCTCGGCTTAGGACCACAATCAAGCCCGAGATTTCCATCACTGAGTGAGATGCTTGGTAATTTTGCTCCCAAAATATGACCTTCCTTGCTACAGTTAAATGAATCATTGCAGGGGTTAAGTTAATGACATGGTTGTTAAGTGAATCTGGCTTCTTTTGCTTGTCAGAAGGACTCAAAACGGGATCATATGATCCCAGGACACTGCAACCATTATAAACATGTGCTGGTTTCAAGCATCTGAATTTGGATCATGTGACCATGGGAGGTGCTGCAAAGGTCATAAGTGTGAAAAACAGTCATAAATAACTCTTGTCAGTGCCATTGTAACTTTGAACAGTCACTAAATGAACTGTTGTCAGTAATGGCTTCATTTGGCCATGAAAAATTGGTTTCTCATGTTTGGAATTTCATGATGCAGTGATTATATTCACAGAAGAAGCTTCACCTACTTATTAAATTAATCCATTTTCTGGATTTGCACAGTCATGTACACTAAGTAACCAAAAGGCTAGTCAACAGATTTGTCCTGTGTATGGATTTGTCAAGACTGCTCATATTGGAGAGCTTTTTCAGGAATAACAACGGAAAACTAATCAGACTCCTTCTGGCTCTGACCAGTCTTGGATCAGGTGAGTATCCCGTCCTTCTTTTAGAGGAAGTACGGTGTATGTATTCAGAGAAATTACAGGCAAACAGGAAGCTACCTTATGCTAAGAAAAGCCACTGTTTGTTAGAGTTCTGTATTGCCTCTTCTGAATGTCAGTTGGATCACAAGGCAGTTTGTTCAATTCTGGTTGAATAGGTTGTGTGAATTCAGCTGTTGTGGTTTAAGTAGTTCATAGTTTCATGCATTGTTTAGATGTGGATGTTTATCATATCTTTATTTCCAATATCTCTGGGGCTGACACAAAGAAGAGGGAGCCAAGCTATTCTCTCCAAAGCACCTGAGAGTAGGACAAGAAGCAACGGATGGAAACTAATCAAGGAGAGAAGCAACCGAGAACTAAGGTGAAATTTCCTGACAGTGAGAACTGTTGAGGTAATTCCCCGTTAGGAGAATGAGCGCATACAGGGAGACGTATAGAGAGTAGTGTTGGAATAATACACATTCAGTACACAGATACACTGTACAGTTAATGTAGGTTTTTACTTCCAGAAAGGTTTAAGCAAAGTCCAAAATAAGCAGTCCAAAAGTCATTCACAGGTTAATCAGTCAGTTTTTCAATCCAGGGATATTCCAGTAACAAAGTCCAATGTCAAAAACAGTTAAGTATCAGACTTACATTAAATCCAGTAATATCAGTCAATTAGGAAAAATGGAGCAATAGCAATACTTTCCAACAGAAGGAAATAAAGATACACTCTCTTCTCTTCTGAGACTCAGACTAAAACAACCCAGGTTTCTGGCTCCATCTTATGGCCGTTTGAAAAACCACACCCAATTGCATGCTCTTACATTCCCTTAAAGAGACAGTATTAAAATGTTTATCCTGGTTTATATATTTCTAACCCAAATACCTGTTAGGAGATTCATATTCCTAACAAGAACAATTAATCAGTGGAACAACAACTTGCCTCCAAAAGTTGTAAATGCTGCAACACAGGAAGTTTTTAAGAAGAGATTGGATAACCATTTGTCTGAAATGGTATAGGGTTTCCTGCCTAAGCAAGGGGTTGGACTAGAAGACATCCAAGGTCCCTTCCAACACTGTTATTCTATTCTATTCATTTGTGCAATGTATTATAATTAGTCAAACCATAATTTGGCATGTTCATTTTCTTAATTTACCAACATGTCTGCCAATTATTCTTCTGCTGTACCAAGACAATGATGGTGTATTCCAAATTCTTTCTCCTGGTGTTCTTCAAATCTGTTAAATTTTTAAAATTCCCAGCCAGTATAATGGGAGAGTGAACAATTCACCCCAAAAAGAAGATTTTGTTTATTAGGCTCTTCAACATAGACCTTTCACTTCTCATCCCAGGAGCTTCTGCGGTTAATTGAAGAGCTAAAGAAGCTTCTTGGATGAGAAGTGAAATGTCTTCAAGGAAAAACAAAGGAAGTTCAGTTGCCTTTTGAAAAAGCAACTTTGGGACAATTATGACCTGGATGACTGAAAATCTCCGTAGATATTCTTCAAAACATGTTTGAGAAAAGATTGGACATTAGATATCTCATGCTGGTGTTTTAACGCAGTGGTCCCAACCTTTTTTGTACCAGGGACCGGTTTCACGATTATTCATTCTTCCATGGACCGGTACCTGAGTAACGCGAGACTCCACCGCCATCGGGACGGCTCTTCGTTCGAAGCCGTCCCCCCCTCTTCGACGAAACTAAGGTGTGAGGATTCCTTCAGCACCCAAACGCCGCTTTCCAACCGGAAACCCAGAAGCACTTTCCAACTGAAAACCCGGAAGCAACCGAAAAACTGGAAGCGCCGTCAAAACAAGATGGCGGCGGCCAAGCTTTGCGGCCCGGTACAAAATGACCGGTGGTTGGGGACCCCTGTTTTAAGGGGTCATTTAGGTGAGATGGGTGATGTAGAAATGTGATAAACAAACAAACAAATAAATTTAAGTATGACGTTTGAGGTTTTTTTGATTCGTATGATTCTGGCATGTCCAAGTTGCTTTCAAGTTGCAACTGATGATACTGTCATCTTTTCTTTTTAATGTCAGTGCTGACTTTGGGCAATTGCCTGGACAAGTTTTCTTGGCTCGATTTCAGAGGTGGCTTGGCTTGCCTGCTTCCTAGGGCTGAGAGAGAGAGGGACTGCCCCATGGTCTTCATGCCAGCTGGCTTTGTGCTAAGGCAGGTTTAGAACTCAGAGCATTGCAATTTCCAGCCTGGTGCCTTAACAGACTCTTTAATGACTTGGAGGGGAGGGGGAAACATAGTAGGCGAAGGTGTAATCATGGTTTTGAATTTTATTCCCCATATATGGAATTTGACATGTTATGAAACGTTGATCTTATCAAATCTGAACCTTGACAAAGAAAACTATTTTACATTGATGGAAAGAAAGTGATGGACCGATGCAGAGGTGGGCTTCAAAAAATTTAGCAACCGGTTCTCTGCCCGGTTGCTGGCTGGGTGTGGCCATGGTGGGTGTGGCCTAGTTGGCCTCCTGCACCATGAGGAAAGGCATTTTCTCCCTTCTTTCCTCAAGCCTTTGGGAGAGCGAAAACGGCCTCCTCTGGCTTCAGGGCCTCCAGGTGGCCTGTTTTTCACCCTGCCTGAATCGCCATGCAGACCATGCACTTACCTGGGATCCCAATTGGGCCATGTGGAGACTCCTGGGAAAGGAGGGGCATGGTGAGCGGGGCCAGCCAGTCATTGCAACTACCAGTTTGGCGAACCAGATATAAAATTAACATCCAGTTCCCCTGAACCAGTGTGAATCGCTAGCAACACACCCCTGCACTGATCTTAAAGCCCATGTCACACTGCACTTACGGATGGAAAAAGGATGTAAAATGGAAAGAAACACTTGCCATCCGTTGCTTAACGCAATGCATCCGTTCTGTACTCACTGCCTCCGTTTTTCATCCTCTCTATCCGTCCAGCATCCGTCGACTGAGGTTTCATCCGCTCAAAAAGTTTTGAGCTGCTCAAAACTTTTTGAGCGGAAAATGTATCCAACACGTCCGTTCTGCATCCACAACGCATATGGGGAACATCCGTTCTACATCCGTCGTCATCCGTTACGCGTCCGCTGTATCTGCTAGGCATCTGCTGCGCATCCACGCAACTCAAATCTGCTCTAGCGGAAAACAGACACAGGGAGGAAGTGAAACAGACGCGCAGCGTTAGTAGCACGGTCGGAGAAAGGATGAAAGCGGATGCAGCTCATATACAAAGCATTAAAATGGAAAAAACGTTCACAGAGGGGACCTATCTCGGATATTAAGGATGTCTAGAGGATGCCTAGAGGATGCAAAAGGACACCTAGTGGAAAACCTATATTGCCTATAAAAAGGGGGAGCAACTCACCTGGATCTCACTTTCAGACCAGCAGCCCTGCTGTGCAGACCTTTGCAGCCTTCATCTGGCTCTTGCTCTTCCACAGCATCCATTGATGTCCACCATGGATCATAACACAGTCCTTTTGGTAGCCACCATCGTTCTGCAACAGTGCGAAGCCATCTACAGGCTCTTTCAACTGTTCTACGGGAAGAAAAGGAGGCGGCCAAGAAGCGTCTGGGTCCGAAGATGGATCGCCAGAAGAGCAGAGTACGGACTGTACAACAAGCTGATGGTGGAGCTGAGGAACGAAGACACTCGTGCATTCCAGAACTTCATGAGGATGCCTCCAGCCATGTTTGACGAAGTTGTGGAGCAGCTGAGACCCAGGTTGACCAAGCAGAGCACCAACTTCCGGCCCAGCCTGGACCCTGGGCTGAAGGTGGCACTGACTCTGCGCCATCTGGCCTCAGGGACCACCTACAGGAGCATGCAGTACGGCTGGAGGGTGCCACACAATACCATCAGCATTGTGGTCAGAGAAGTGGTGAAGAATACCTGCAGGAGCTCCTCCAGTGCCCCTCCACTGAAGAAGGCCGGAAGAAAGTTGCAGAGCAGTGGTATGAGAAGTGGAACTTCCCACACACCGTTGGAGCCATAGATGGGAAGCACGTGGCCTGCAAAGTTCCAGCCAAGTCAGGGTCCACTTATTTCAACTACAAGGGCTTCTTCAGCATCATCCTCTTCACCATGGTCGATGCTGACTACAAGTTCACGTACATCAATGCTTCAGGCAACAGCTCATCTTCAGATGCCCAGGTATACAACGCCAGTCACCTCAAGGATGGGCTGGAACACAATCTCATCATGGACTTCCCAGATCCAGACCCCCTGCCCAACGACATGCAAGATGTGCCCTACTTCATCGTGGGGGATGACGCCTTCTCCCTCACAACCTACCTCATGAAGCCCTACACTTCCAGACTCCTCACCCGTGAAGAGAGGATCTTCAACTACAGGCTGTCCAGGGCAAGACGGGTGGTGGAGAACGCCTTTGACATCCTGGCCAACAGGTTCCAGGTACTTCTCACCACCATGCAGCATCGCCCAGAGACCATGAGGAGGATCGTGGAAGCTTGCTGCATCCTGCACAATCTCATGCGCACCCGCTACTCAGTGTTGCAGAACAGGCTTGTGGGCCTCCAACAAGGCAATGGGGACATGGAGCCTGGGGAATGGAGGCAAGGGCAAAACCTGATAGACACTCAGGATGTGCAAGGCCCCAACAGAGCTTCACGTGAAGGGAAGAAGCAGCGCAACCTCCTGAGACACTGGTGCAACTCCCCAGCTGGAGCAGTGGAGTGGCAAGACAGGATGATAGATGATTCATGGATGCTTCCTTCAGCCTGTCTCATCACACTGATGAGATTGGGCCATGTATGTTGGGTGGGCCTGCAATGAACAGGGCATTTATTAAAGAGTTGTGTTTATGTTGACATGTGTGGATCAATGATTAGATTGTTATTGATAATAAAGGGCCCTAGGTGTGGCACCTGGGAGGGTGGACCATACAGTCCCACTATGCTTGCCCTGGAGGTTTATCTATCCCACAGCTATTACCCATCCCAAAGGTATCTCTGCCCATCCCACAACTATCTTAACCCATCCCAAAGGTATCCCTGTCCATCCCACAGCTATTACCCATGCCAAAGGTATCCCTGCCCATCCCACAGCTATCTTAACCCATCCCACAAGCATGCAAAGGCTTAAACCATTTCTAAAAGTTTCCACCAAGACTTTATTTAATAAAATAAATGAAGCAAGTGTGTGAAGCAAAGATAAACTTTATTAATAACAAACTGTAAAAGACAAATGACCCAAGTCAAGTATCCAAAGCAAAAATAAAGTCAACAGGTAGCAACCCAGTCTCTGGCACTCTTCTCAGTCAGTCTGAGGCATTCCCATCGTCTCAGGGGTGAAGGGTCCAGGTGCTGTGGAGGTGGCTGCTGCTGGAGTGCTGGTCTGAGGCGCCATTGGGGTGCCTGGCCCCGAGAGGAGAACAGGGGACGGTGTGTTGAGGAAGCTCTCAGACAGCTGGCTCAGCCCCGTGATGTTGAGAGCCCCTTCCTCCATGATATGGGGTGTCAGCCCCAATACCGATGACAGATGTTCCGAGGCCAGACTTGGCTGTGGGGTAGAGGAAGGAGCAGTGTAGTGGGGTTGTCTGGTCTGCAGCTGGGTGAGGACTGGCGTCAGTGGCATGGCGTGGCTGGCATCGGTGGCGTGGCTGGCATCGGTGGCAATGGTGGCAACGGTGGCGTACGATGTACCTGAGCCTGGACTGGGAAGGGCTGCCTGTGCTGCTGGACCTCCTGGTAGCCATAGCCTTGGTAGGTGAGAGCCTGTGGAAAGCCTTGGAAGGGCAGTGACATCAGCTGGGGTGGAGGAGCAGGCCTGGACTGGGTGGGAGCAGGTTCATCTTGGTCTGGAGGGTTGTGAAGAAGATCGGTGATCCTGTCCTTCACCACCTGGTACTGGGGTTCCGACATGTTCATGAGGGTCTGGTTGACATAGATGAGGAAGGGCTTGCGGTCGGAGGTTGGGGCGTCGGTGTGTACCAGCTGAGAGAGGAGATCTACGCTGCTTCTGATGGTGTCTCTTATCTCCAGCAGGACAGTGTGGCTCTGCCCCTCCTGTCTGGCTTTCTGCCTTTCTGTGGAGGTGGAGCTGGGGGTGGATGCGGGTTGGCCGGTGGTGGAAGTGGCGTCTCCTTTCTCCCACTGCGTCAGGGGGTCCTCTGCGCGCCCCACGGGTATCACAGCTGTCAGGCGGTTCTCCGCCGTGCGACGCTCCACAGATAATTGCCTGGACACAGGAGCTGACTCTCTGCCAGAAGAGGACTGGCTCTCAGCAGGCTGCCTGAGAGAGAGGGTAGACAGAAGGGCTGCTCCTCGATGGTGGATCTCACCCTCCAGGAAGCTGCACCTGGCCATCACATAGGTCTCTCTCTCAGGCAGCTTGACCGTGGCCTGGCCAGATTTCTTGAGGTGCAGCTTCCCGTACCACGTGTGCATGTGCTTCCACCAGCCAAGGAGCATCTCTGAAGTGTAGCCCAGACTCTCCGCCTTCTCTCTCCAAGCAGCCTGCTTCCTTTTGGTGTCTCGGTAGAGCCTGTGTCCCTTCCGCCAGAGATATTCATTCTCCCTGAGCCATTCAAGCATCTCCTCCTCATGTTCCTCTTCGATGGAGTATTGCCTCCTCTCCCATTCACGCGTCTGCCTCTTCCTCCCTCTGGCAGGGCCATCTGGGCCCTCATCAGAGGGGCTTCGAGGTTGTAGGGGCTGCTCCTCCATACCACCACCACCAGCAGCAGCAACAACAAGAACAGTAGCAGCAAAAGCAGGACCAGCAGGACTAGCAGCAGCAGGACCAGGAGCACGAGCAGGACCAGGAGCACGAGCAGGACCAGCAGGACCAGGAGCACCAGCAGGACCAGGAGCACCAGCAGGACCAGGAGCACCAGCAGGACCATCAGGACCAGGAGCAGCGCCAGCAGAGTAAGCACCAGCAGAAGCACCACCACCAGGAGCAGTGCCAGCAGAGTAAGCACCAGCAGAAGCACCACCGCCAGGAGCTGTGCCAGCAGAGTAAGCACCAGCAGAAGCACCACCTCCAGAAGCAGTATCAGCAGAAGCCCCAGTCCCAGAAGAGCGAGCCCAGGCAGCAGAAGCTCCAGCAGAAGCAGAGTGAGGGCCAGGGGGTGGGAGGGTGGCCCTGTCCCTCTAGCCAGGTCTGGCAGCAGATGGCAGAGGCTTCCTTTTCTTCCCCATGGTTGTGGTGTTGCTGGCTGGCTGGCTGGCTGGCAGGCTGGCAGGCTGGCAGGCTGGCAGGCTGGCAGGCTGGCAGGCTGTGTCTGGAAGCAGGTCTTTCCTCTGAATGGTGACCTGCTTCCGAGCTGCTTCCCTTTATATCCACGGGGCTGACGCAATGCATCCTCCCCGCATGCGCAGTAAACGCTAGGTATCCGCTAGGCTTCCGCTAGGCTTCCGCTAGGCTTCCGCTGTGCATCCGCTTCATCCGCTCAGCATCCGCTCGGCATCCGCTCGGCATCCGCTCGGCATCCGCTCGGCATCCGCTGTATCCATTCCGCGTTGCTCTGCTCCCCCGGAAGCTTTGCGGATGTGACATCCGCTCCCATCAGCTTCCATCCGCAAGGCTTCCGTGGAGCATCTGCTTTCCATCCGCCCTACGTCCTCCCCCCGTCCGTTCCTTTCCGTTGTTGTCCGCTCTGCTTATGCAAATTCGGGGCACTTTTGAGAGCGGATAACAACGGATGGAACATTTTGCTCGTCCGCTGTGTCCTTTTTAAAACATTTTGCATCCGTCGGCCAGTGTGACAGGGCCTTAAGGAATGGATGCAAGATACATGCTCCGTCAGATTTTGAAATGTCTTTATATTCCAGAAATGAGAAGAAGCATGTTTCTTCTCATTGTTAGAGTAACATGTTTCCACATTATTCCATGTTTCTGTATGCTCTGGGTTTAAGAAAAAGTTTAAAAATTCAATTAATTTTACATTAGTATTGTGTGAATTTTTTTCTTCGTGTTTTTCCTCTTTTATTTTAATTGCCGAAACATATGGAGTTTTACTATACTATCACTAACGTTTCATTTTATTTTATCTTTGTTATCCATCACTGATAATATTTTTAGGTCAACATTTTGCCTTACAAGCTGCTTTCAGTTCCTCTACACCCCGGCCCTTTTATTGGGTTTTTATTGTTGCTACTTTGCATAATTTTATTTTTCCCCCATACCATAAACCATGTTTTAGTCTATATACATAGATCTTCTGTCAATCACCTTCCATTCAGTCTTAGATAGCAACAAATGCAAGGTTTTAGTTTACAAAAGGAGCAACAAAGAACAACCAATATGAAAACATACCAGCAGCTGAAAAAAAATAATACAGTGGTAGACAAAAAAAAAAAAAAAATCCCATCATTTCCTGGCAAATAGAAGGGGAAGAAAATTTTAGAAGAAATAGAAGGGGAAAAAATACTGCTTTATAAAGCTTTAGTAAAACCACACTTGAAATACTGCATCCAGTTTTGGTCACCAAATTATATATATATAAAAAAGATCTTGAGAATGCCGAGAAGAGCAACAAAGATGACTAAAGGACTGGAGACTAAAACATAGGAAGAAAGGTTGCAGGAAAGGGTGACATGGGAACAAGGTTTTAATATTTGAGGGTCTGCCACAAGGAGGAGGGGTCAATGTATTTTTTGAAGTGCCAGAAGGCAAGAAACAATGGATGGAAACTAAACACAGAAGGAAGCAACCTAGAACGAAGGAAAAATGTCCTGACAATGAGAACAATCAACCAGAGGAATGGTTTGTCTTCAGGGGTGAAATTCAACCACCTCACACCAGCGGTGGGATTCAAATATTTTTACTACGGGTTCTGTGGACGTGGCTTGGTGGGCGTGGCAGGGGAAGGATACTGTAAAATCTCCAGTCAGGGGTGGGATTTGCCGGTTCTCCGAAATACTCAAAATTTCCACTACTGGTTCTCCAGAATTGGTCAGAACCTGCTGAATATCCACCTCTGCCTCATACCATCTTGGGATTTGAATCGGTTGGCCCCACCCATGCCCACCCGCCTTCTTTCTTTTAGAGACTGAGTCCCACCAAGCCACGCTCACAGAGCCCGGAGGGAAAAATTTTGAATTTCGCTCCTGTTTGACTTCAGAAGTTATTGGTGCTTCATCACAGGAAGCTTTCAAGAAGAGACTGGACAGCCATTTGTCTGAAATGATATAGGGCAATGTTGGCGAATCTTTTCAGCACTGAGTGCCAAAATGGGAACGCATGCACACACGTAGAGGGGGGACGGCGGCGGCGGCGGAAACCGGAAGAGCAGCTCCCCAGCATGCTTGGGAGTGCCAGAACCCAGAAGAGCAACGGGCAACAGCTGGCATGCCCGGAGAGATGGCTCTGCTTGCCACTTCCAGCATGCATGCCATAGGTTCGCCATCACAGATATAGGGTCTCCTGATTGAGGGTTGGACTAAAAGACCTTCAAGGTCCCTTCCAATTCTTTTATGCTATGCTCTATGTTCTAAATGGAATCAGGGACAGGTTTTGTTTTCTTGGGCTCCAAGATCAGCCACAGTGGTAGGATTCAAATTTTTTTACTACCAGTTATGTGGGTGTGGCTTGGTGGGCATGGCCATGTGAGTGGGTAGGCGTGGCTTTTTTTTGCTTCCCCCCCCCCATTTTTTTGGGCCTTCTGGGCTTCAGAGGAGCCACTGGGGGGGTGTTCTTGCTCCCCTAAGGCTCCTCTGAGGCTCAGGATGAAAAAAAAACACGGAGCACCACTCCATGCTCCATTTTGGGAGCTTCCTGGCCTCAGAAGAGCCTCGGGGGCAGGGGGGGCTGGACAGCAAAAAGCGAAGGGGACAGCAGAGGATGAGATGGTGGAATGGTGTCAATGATGTCATGAACACAAATTTGGGCAGACTCCAGGAAACATAGGAAGAGAGGGGGGCATAGCATACTATGACCCATATTGTCATGAAGAGTCAGACACCTGTCAGACTTGAAGCTTCTAAATAAAATATGGCAGGGCCAGTCAGAGGTGGGATTTTCCAGTTTTCCAGAACTACTCAAAATTTCCGCTACTGGTTATCCAGAACTGGTCAGATCCTTGTGCTGGTTAAATAGTATATAGTTAGTTGGGAATGGGAGCTTTCCCCTTAAGGGAATGCTTCATGGGAAATGTAGTTAATGCCTCATGGGAGGTGTAGTTAATGTCATGTGGCCACATCTGTAAACCTTATTGGTCACTGAATTGATCCTTGGTTGAGTTGGGGGGAGTTTTCTTCACTCTTGCCTGGACCCAGCATCTTTTCACACTATGAAGACAACAATGCAAAGATTGGACATTAGATGAATCTCAACATAACTGTGAGTTATACCTTGAGGATACCTAATAAGATCCAATAAAGAAACTTTGTATGGAAGCCTTTGTAATGTTTAACTAACTGTCTCTATATTCAGCCAGAAAATTAGAGAGACAGCAAAGTTGGCAGCTCCCATTCCCAACTAACTATATACAACATGCTGAATACCATCTCTGATTAAGTTCATCTCTGGAAATCCAGCAAAGGGCTCTAAATATTTTGAACATATTGTTTTGTTCGGAAAACACACGAGGTAGACCGGGTTCCAACAACAAATACTTTTATTATTAACAGTTAGTAACGGAACGCCGGCTGAAGCCGGGGCCAGCCCTTT
>BLBF01000338.1:648789-663295 GCA_015471245.1 Laticauda colubrina
GGAAAGGAAAGGAAAGGAAAGGAAAGGAAAGGAAAGGAAAGGAAAGGAAAGGAAAGGAAAGGAAAGGAAAGGAAAGGAAAGGAAAGGAGGAAGGTGTGTAGATTGATGGAAGAAAAGGAAAGGGAAAGGAAGGTTAATATTTCTATTTCTTGTTCTTGGGTATCTAAGATTATACTGCAAAAAAGGAGTGTGTTATAACATTGTTTGATTAAAGAAAATCACCAGCAGCCAGATGGCATAATTCTAACTATCCAGCAAGAAGTTTCTAATGCTAGAAAAGGTGAAAGGAAAGAGAAGAAGAGAACAACCAAAGGTGGACAGACTCAGTTATAGTGGTTGCAAAACCTGAAAGACCAGGTTAGGGACAGATGATCCTCATGGAGAAAAATCTAACCATGGGTTTGCTAAGAGGTAACATCAATTTGATATCACATCATCAATCAGAAAGATGACTTCCTGGTGTGGATTAGATGAAGGCAACATCATGAGGATGCAGCACGGGGAAACATTTTTTTTCTGGTCATCCACAGCTTTTATTCCTTATTTATTATAAGTTAATTATGTTTTTTTTTTCTTGGCTTCTCCAACAGTTTTTTCTATGGGAAAGGTCTCACTGGTACAGCATATGTGCGATTTGGTGTGATGGGTGAGAACAAGGAAAAGGTTTATATCTCAGGACTGAAATATCAAATCACGGTAAGATACTTTATTATTTTATTTCACTTTGCTTTGCTCTGCTCTGCTATTTTTATTTTATTTTATTTTATTTTATTTGTTGCCTGCCCGCAAGTCTCTCAGCAGGTTTATTTATTTAATACTTAGTTATTAAACAAATTTATATAATCATCCAAATTTACAAACAGGGACTCCAGATTACAAAATCAGAAACAAAAAATGTCCGTGATACAGTTACAATCAATAAACTTTCAGCAGCTTCCCCACTAAATTTCCCCAAAATTAAACTGTAACTAAAATCATAAAACCATCAACTAAACAGCAATAAAAGTAGATGGCAACATCTATAAATCAAGGGCTCCTTAAACAATTCCGTTTTTTAATGATTTCCTGAAGCCAAACAAGATAGGAGCTGATCAGATGTCATTTTACAACTCCAACATTTGATATATCCTTCCCTGCAGGAATGCATTTTTGTGGACTGGGATGGGACAAATGTAATAGGTTTTTTTAAAAAATATTTAATTATGTGATTTAAATAGTGTATGCTTAGCCAGGGGTGGGATTCAACCAGTGTTACTACCGGTTTGGTGACTACGTTTTGTGTAGTCTACTTACACGCTGTTCGTGTGTGTAAAAAAAACATCAGCTGTGCCGCCTGGACAGCTGAAAACGTTGTGCACGGGTGCGTAGCATTTGGAAAGCCTTTTTTCCTGCTTTTTCAACCTCAGCTGTGCTGCGCAAAGCAGATGAGCTTGAAAAAACAGGAAATAAAGGACAGGTAAGAGCCCAGGCGGGTGGGTGGGCCAAACAGCAGCAAACACAAAACCGGTTCAGTGTCTGCTGCTCTTCAGAGCTACTGGTTCTATAGAACCGGTAGCATCCCACCCCTGCGCTTAGCACACAATTCAATAGCTACTATTCAACAGTGAGAGTCATGTATTTGCAGATGCTCACCTTTATCTTTCTGTTAATATTATCCCTTATGGTATATGCACCATATACCGTATCCATTAGATATGATACTGTATCCACTAGGCCTAGTGGTAGATGCTGGACTTGTGAACAAGCAGGTCGACACTTTGAGACTCAGGTACCACATGATGGTTTGCCAGTCTAGCAGTTCTCAAAAGCATGCAAATGCGAATAGATAAATTGGTACCACATCAATGGAAAGGTAACAAGATTCTGTGTGCCTTGGTGTATAAACATGCCACCAAATGACCACAGAAGTGTCTTTGTACAATGCTGGCTGCCTTGGCTAAGAAACAAAGATGAGCATCATCATGACTTCTTACAGTCAGACACAAACGTTTTACTTTTACCTTTATATGCCCATGTCTGAAACCTGAATGTGAAAACAGATACAGGCTAAATTTAGACTTGGAGAACTTAGAATAACTTTATTGTCGCTTTGAATGTACACTTAATCGGCATACAATAAAATGAAATTTCATCGCGTACAGCTCTCAAACCTCAAATATACACTACATAAACATGACAAATAAATAAACCAACAAATAAAGAAATAAGTATGCATATGCCCATATATAATATTATATGACGCAAACAGGCTAAATCCTTAATAGTAATCCCTTCGGACAAGAACCTGACCTGGAACTGAGCAAGTCACAAAGGCAATGTTGGCCAGGTTCACCTTTTACCCACAGCTATAGTTTATTTAAACATAGTTTATTGGGTAAACCACCATGGGTTGGATTTCCACCACTCACTAAACCCTAAACCGGAGTGGGCTTCAAAAATTTTAGCAACTGGCTCTCTGCCCTGTTGGTAGATGGCCATGGCCATGGTGGGTGTGGCCTAGTCAGCATCCTGCACCACAATGGAGGCGGGCTTTCCTTGACCCTCCAGGAGGGCAAAAACGGCGTCTCTGGGCTCTGGAGGCCCTCTGGACGGCCTTGTAGAATTTCCAGGAGACCCATTTTTCACCCTCCCCGGCCTCCAGAGGCTTTCCTTGAGCCCCCAGGAGGGCAAAAACAGCCTCCCTGAACTCTGGAGGCCCTCCAGAGGCCAGAAATGGGCCTGTTTCCAGCCTTCTGGAGCCTCCAGGAGGCCAGTTTTTCACTCTCCCCGAGTCTCCATGCAGGCCCTGTACTTTCCTGGGATCCAAAATGGGCTGTGTGGGGATTTCTGGAAGAGGTGGAGCAGGGTGGGTGGGGTCAGCCAGGGGTGGGATTTGCTGGTTTGTCGAACCAGCCATAAAATGGCCATAAAATTAGCTACAGGTTCTCCCGAACCGGGGAGAACCGGTAGTAACCCACCCCTATCCTAAACCCATTCACAAATCACAGTGTCTGGGTTCACATATAAGCCATATCGTAGATGTCATAGTTTTATTTTGAAGCCTTCAAGTCAATTTATTTTATTTGAAAAATTTATATTGTCGCCTACTCGCACATGGCAACTCAAGGTGGCTTACAAGGATATAAAAACATCACAAAAAAGAAATAAAAAGAAAAACAATAAAATAATAACCCACACCCACCCTGCTCTACCCCGGCCATAACACACATTCATATGAGCCATTTCATGGGCACCATCCCACTCTGGGTTCCCCAGGTCTGCTGGCAGAACCACGTCTTCAAGGCCTTCCGAAAGAGTGTTAGAGAGGGGGCCATTCTAATCTCTTCAGGGATGATGTTCCAGAGGGAGGGAGCCACCACAGAGAAGGCCCTTCTTCTGGGTCCCACCAGGTGTATCTCCTTAAGGGATGGGACCCGCAACATTCCTTGCCTCCCTACTCTAGTGCGTCAGGTAGATGTTGATTTCTTGGCGATTGCCTGGGCAAGTCCTCGTGCAATTTTCTCAGGTACATTTTTGGAAGTGGTCTGTCCTTACCTCCTCCTCCTCCTTCCTGGAGCCGAGAGCAGAGATGGACTGCTGGAGGTTTGCAGGGGTTCAGGAGAGCCCTTAGCTAAGATTCTGTGCAGTTTAGAGAACCCTCAAATCCCACTTCCGGTTGGCCCTGCCGACCCCTCCCCTCCCAGGAGTCCCCACACAGCCTGTTTTGGATGCAGGTAAGGCTCAGGGATGGAGAAAAACAGGCTCCTGGAAGTTTGGGACGGCCAGAAAAGGGCCCATTTCCAGCTTCCAGAGAGCCTCCAGAGCCTGGGGAGGCCATTTTCACCCTCCTGGAGGCTCAAGAAAAGCCTCAGGAATCCAGGGAGGGCAAAAAGCCCCCCTTACCATGGTGCAGGAGGCCAACTAGGCCACACCCACTATGGCCACACCCACCCAGCAACCCGGCAGAGAACCAGTTGCTAAAATTTTTGAAGACTATCCCTGGCTGAGAGGGAGGGACTGGCCCAAAGCCACCCAGGTAGCTTCATGCCTAAAGCAGCATTAGAGCTTACAGTCTCAATAAATAAACATGCTAACTTCAAAGTATGCTCTGGGTGCCTTCATTACTACATCAAAGTGGCAATCAGGGCACGCTTTGAACATAACAAACTTACTTATTAACTTACTAATCAAATATATACCCCACCCATCACACGATTGACGTGAATCTGTGCAATTTATAGATAAAGCTGAACAGAAGCAGGCAGTCCTCGACCTACGAACAAAACAGAGCCTAAAATTTCCATTGTTTCTGGATCTCAGTCATGGCCAAATGGTATCTGTGGTAATATGTATACACCAGATGTGATTTTTAGACCTTAACACCATCCTAATTTGCCGTTTCAGATCGAGGATGGTGAAGGCTCGCTGGTCTTGCAGCGCAGTTTTCTTGCTGAGAAAGTGGGGCGCCCCCTGCAGGACCTTGTTGGAACATCCCTTTACATCACAGCCTCCGTCATAGAGACAGCAAGTAAGTTTGATACTCAACAGCTTTGAAACTCATTGAATTTGGTACTCATTTTGACGGGAACATTTTGTCCCGGTACTCATTGTTTGTTTAGTAATCAACACATAAGCTAGAACCTGTGTGTCAGCTGTCTTATGATTCACTAATATTATCCCTTATGGGGAAAAAATTATTTGGTACTTATTTGTTTTTGGAATTCGTCACTGCTCCCAGAACTGATTAACAATGAGTAGCAAGGTACCACTGTACCAAATGCTTTATCCACTTCTGTCCCTCACAAACGTATTAGGTTTGCGCCGGACATCTTGAGCACATCAGATAGTGGAAGAGTACCAATAAAGGAGAAATAAAGGTGGAAGAGTGTTTTGTATTCCACGCAAGCTGGAATTGTTCATGCTTTTCAAGGCTTTCATGGGGGCAAGGAAGAAGCTTCCTTTGCTTGTGCTAAATTTATATTACTTTTCAGCCAACACCTGTGAGAAGGACTGCTTTCAGGTGGTATTATGTAAATTCATTCTTTAGGGCTTTGTAGAAGAGTATTGTCAGGGTTTACTTGATTTACTTGTGCCGTCAGAAAGGGAATAGAAAGGAAATTATTCCATTTTCACTTCCTTGTTTAATGAAAGGAGAGCAGCGTAGCAAAAATGAAACATGATGGCTTCATAAGCTACTGACAAGAAGCAATCTACAAACAGGCCAGAGACTTGTTTGTCAGTTGTTAAACCTTATTACTTAGGACACATAGCCTTATTGTGGAAGACTGGGCTTAGAGCTCAGTGATAGAATCTCAAGGCCTAGCTGGTCTTAAACAAGAATAATAAATATTAGTGGTAGCCCATAAGTTTTTTTTTTTTTTTAAAGGACCATCTCCTTTGAGTTGTGATTTCACAGACACATTCCTTGGAATTTTCTTGGCTGCAGTGCTGAATTGGCCACAGCTTACATCTAACGCAAGGGTGTCAAACTTGATTTCATTGAGGGCCACATCAGAGTTGTGTTTTACCTTAGGAGGACTGGGAGGGGCATGGCCAGGGGGCCTGGGCAGCTTGATGTCACTTGTGTCGGGGACGCCTTTCGTGGCCCAAATGCTCTGCCAGCGAAAATGGGCTCCCAAGCTCCGTTTCCAGCTGCAACGGCCTCCTGCAACTCTCTGCCAGCAAAAATGGAGCTCGGGAGGGCCTCACATAGCCCTCATGAGCTCCGTTTTCAGCTGCGATGGCCTCTGGTTTCACTGGCAGAAGCATTGCAGGCCGGTCCTTCGCTGTTTCCAGGCAGCCCCACGGGCCAGATCTAAGCATCCCGTGGGCCGGATCTGGCCCCTGGCCTTGAGTTTGACCTCACTGATCTCCCGTGTGTTTTGACTCCCAAGCTATTCTTGGAGAACCTCTGTGGAGATAAGGAAGATGACTTTGAGGGAAATAGGCAGGCCCTGTTGCCAAGACAAGAAAGGTTAAAACGTTTTAAGTTCTGAATGCCCAGAGAACATTGAGGAATGGCTCAGACAGAGACCTCCCTAATTCACCGGAGTATAAGAAGGAGGAGGACAATCAGATTTGCAAGATTCTGTTCTTATAGCCCAGCTCAAGAATAGCACAAGGAGTCCTTTACTTATAAACAGTTCATTTAGTGACTGTTTGAAGTTACTCTGGCATCGGGGGTGGGCTTCAAAAATATCAGCAACTGGTTCTCTACCAGATTGCTGGGTGGACGTGGCCATGGTGGACATGGCCTAGTTGGCCTCCTGCACCATGGTGTGTGTGGGGGGTGTTTTCACCCTTCCCAAGCTCCAGAGTCTTTCCTTGAGCCTTTCGGAGGGCGAAAACAGCCTCCCTCGGCCTCCGGAAGCCCTCAAGAGGCTAAAAACAGGCCTGTTTCTGACCTTCCAGAACTTCCGGGTGGCCCATTTTTTTTACCCTCCTCTACCTGCCTTTCCTTTCTTAACCATTTTCCAGCTATAAGAAAAATCACGAGAGAAGGTACGGGAAATCCTATAGACAGGAGACAGTGCAGTCTCTGGACCCTTTATAAAATCTGTCAACGGAGCAAAACCACTGCACAAGTAAAAGACTGATTTGAAAGCCTTCATGCTAAAGTAAAGCTGTGTCACCTCTTTCATACAATGGGCTGACCCACTGACTGCCCCAGCTCATTTTATCCCTAGAAGCAGGGATTCACACACTCTGCTAAACCATAATGTAGTTATTTAGAATAGAATAGAATGGAATGGAATGGAATGGAATGGAGTGGAGTGGAGTGGAGTGGAGTGGAGTGGAGTGGAGTGGAGTGGAGTGGAGTGGAGTGGAATGGAATAGAATAGAATAGAATAGAATAGAATAGAATAGAATAGAATAGAATAGAATAGAATAGATGGAAAGGACCTTGGAGGTCTTCTAGTCCAACCCCCTGCCTCGGCAGGAAACCCTACACCTGTGATGGCGAACCGATGGCAAACTCACCTCCCAGCTGATTTTCGGCCCGTTTGAGGCCTTTTTTGGCCTCCTAGAGGCTGGAGGAAAGCTTGTGCAGCCTTTGCAGGCTGAAAAATAGGCCCATTTTGTCACTTCCTGTATTACCAGAGAAACCTGAAGTGATGAAATGGGCCCATTTTTCGGCCTGCAAAGGCTGCACAGGCTTTCCTCAAACCTCTGGAAGGCTGAAAAAGGCCTCAAATGGGCTGAAAATCAGCTAGGAGGCACAGTGCAGGTAAGAAGGTGGGGAATTGTGCGCGCAAATGCAGGGGGTTGGGGGGGGCGGGTACATTGCCTTCTGGCTGCTGACACGCGAGCGCGCAAGCACAAGTGTGCACACAATTTTTGGCACAGGAGCCCAAAAAGGTTAGCCACCACTGCCGTACACCTGCCCTACTTGCCCTACACCTGCCCCACTGCCCTACTTCAGACAGATGGTTATCCAGCATCTTTTTAAAAACTTCCAGTGTTGGAGCATTCACAACATCTAGAGACAAGACATTAAATGATTAATTTTGCTCATTGACAGGAAATTTCTCCTTAGTTCTAGGTTGCTTCTCTCCTTGATTAGTTTCCACCCATTGATTCTTGTCCTGCCTTCAAATGCTTTGGAGAATAGTTTGACTCCCTCTTCTTTGCGGCAGCCCCTGAGATATTGGAACACTGCTGTCATGTCTTCCCTAGTCCTTCTTTTCATCAGAGCAGACATACCCAATTCCTGCCACTGTTCTTCATATGTTTTAGCCTCCAGTTGAAAATTTGGTTGAGAGTTGAGAGTATAGAATGAATCTGGCCACTGTGATTTATAAACCAGAATTTGTAGCTGAGCGTGGTATATAAACTCAATCAATCTGGGCTTGTTTAACAAATGTTGTTTGTTTCCCACTGTTCTCATTGTTTCAAATCAGCCAGCCTAAACAAAGCAAATGTAGGTAATCCTTGATTTATGGCCATAATTGGGCCCAAAATTTCTGTTGCTAAGCGAGATGGTTGTTAAGCAGTGGTGGGATTCAAATAATTTAAAAATGGGTTCTCTGACCTGTTAAGTTCTTCCAACAACCAGTTCTCCAAACTGCTCAGAAAGTTAACATCTGGTTGTCCCAAAGTGGTGCAATCTGGCTGAATCCCACCACTGTTGTTAAGTGAGTTTTGCCCCATGTTACAACCTTTTTGCCATAGCTGTGAAGCGAATCACTGCAGCTGTTAAGTTAGTAACACAGTTGTGAAATGAATCTGGCTTCCCCAGTGAATTTGCTTGTCACAAGGTCACAAAAGGAGATCACATGACCCCAGGACACTGCAACCGGCATAAATATGAACCAGTTGCCAAACATCCTAATTTTGATCACGTGACCAAGAGGATGCTACAATGGCCGGAAGTGGGAAAAATGGTCATAAATCACATTTTTCAGTGCCATTGTAGCTTCGAATGGTCACTAAACGAAGTCGAGGTCTCCCTGTAAATGTTACTGATTTGTTAACCTTCTTCTCATCTAACCTGGGACTTCAGCGTCTATGTAAAACTTGGTTAAGTTTACGGGTGGCTTGTTGACCTTTTCTTCATTCTCCTAGGTGGAGAACTGGAGGAACAAGAACTCACCTCGGTGAAATTTATATCATCACCTTATTCAGTGGACCTGTCAAAAACCAAGCGTTATTTTGTGCCCAATGCTCCGTACGAAGTGCTGGTATGTGCTGTGTTTTTCTGCTGTGTTCATCATCCAACATGGGCAGTGTGGTTGTCAAAATGGATGCATGTTGATTCTGGTTGTCCTTCATATTTCTGAATTCCGAACACTGGGTTTTGCACACTTCAGCAGCTTGACACTGGTGTGTAACACAGCTAGAAATGAAGGTGGCTATTGTGGCCCGCCAGCGGCCAGCGGAACTGGCAGCAGACGCGGACAGTGAGGAGGTTGGGGAAGAACATGGGCCAGTCCTGGAGTCTGGGTAACGCTCTGATGAATGTTCTGCATCAGAGGCAGAGATGGGACCAGGGCTGTCCCACAGTTATCAGCTGTCTTCGGAGCCGGAGATCAGTGGGGCAGAAGAACTGCTGGAGCCTGTTCCCGATGTGCACATGTGCAGAGCTGCCAGGAGAAGGGAACGGTTAAGGGACAAGGGTAGACTTGGGAGTAAAGGCACAGGTGGATGGTGAATGGCCCCTCCCATAGGGAATAAAGAGGAGCAAAAGGGGAGTGATGTTTTTAGGAGACAATTAGTTCGTTTAATTAGTATGAAGATTTGTTCGCTTGGAAGCTATCGTCCTGACAGCTGTCCAAGCCTGATACAGGTCTGTGGTTGTAATTAATCCTTGAAACACTGTTTGCCGGGACTTTGCTGGATGTGAGTGATAGGAATTCACATTTGCCTAATAAAAAGCTGTTTTGTGGGGATAAGGAGTCTGTTTCATGGTTTTGTGAAGCCTAGGTCAGAACAGTGGCTGAAGAAATCCAGTTGTTGGTTTGGCCAGGGGAAAAGTCTATTGTTTTGATTGCCTTGACTCCCAGTTGGACTTCCCAGTTTCTTTGCCTCTCCAGAAGCAATTCAGACAAACAAACAAAAAATCCCAAACAAAATAATCTTACAATTTTTCCAATTTCCATACCACTTAGTCTAGACCAGAGTTTCTCAATGTGGCAACTTGAAGGTGTGTGGACTTCAACTCCCAGAATTCCCCAGCCAACTAGGGGGATTCTGGGAGTGGAAGTCCACACATCTTCAAGTTGTCACATTGAGAAACTCTGGTCTAGAAGGAGAAAATGGCAGGACTCTGACCAAACAGCTATTGACTTTTTTTTTAAAAGCAAGCCCATTATTTCACTTTTGCAACAATAAACTTGTAAAAATAAAGTTTAAAGACAGCATTTCAATGATAATTTTGTTTTTAAAAAAGCACCCATGAAGGGCAGCCAGCAATAGGGCATTTGTGTTGCTGAGAAGAGTAACTAATTCAATCTGAAGTTTCTATCTGCAATCATATATACTAAATCAAGGAAACCCTAAGATGGCATGAGTAAAAAAAATCACTATCACATATTATATATATATATTATATAAATAGCAAGAAACAATGGGTAGATGTCAACTTTTTCAAGCCGTCCAGAGTCACTGACTCTGAATTTAAACAAATAAATAAATTTTTAGGAGGCTGGAGACAAATGAGGACAATGTGTTCATTCCTCCCCTCCCTCAAGAACAGGTCAGGGCTGAATTCGTATCCTGAGTGTGGATCTATCAGCTGTTTTGGGTTTTAGAGATATAACTTCTAACCACCAGAGGTCATTGTTTTGGTGAAACATATCCTTAAATGCAGGACCATTGCAATGGATCATCTGAAACGCAGTTGGAAAGCTTTAGAAATTTGTTATGGTGTTCATGGAAAGATTTTAAGGAGTGGGACAGAACCCATTGGGGGGATGAGGGGTGAATTGCATTTTTGAGGTGGCTTGATTATTATTGGAGTTGGTATTATCAGATAGCTTATCAGAAATTGGAGCAAAATCCAATGCTTACTTTACATATGTTCATGTGAGCATAGCCTGACAGGCTTAGTAATTTAGGAATAGCACTTAAATTTATATACTGCTTTATGGTGTTTTACAGCCCTCTCTAAGTGGTTTACAGAGTCAGCCTATTGCCCCCAACAATTTGGGTCCTCATTTTACCCACCTCGGAAGGATGGAAGGCTGAGTCAGCCTTGAGCCTGGTGGGATTCGAACTGCAAAGTTGTAGGGAGTTGGCTGTCAGAAGTAGCTTGCACTCACCATTCCACCACAGAGGCTCCTTAATAATTTGCTGGTTAACCTCTAATATTTTGTGGTAGATAAGTGACTGGCATGTCTTTTGAAAAGATTGTGTATAAGAGCTGAAGAAGCTTCTTCGTTGAGAAGCGAAACGTCTTCAAAGAAAAACAAAAATTCCAGTTTCCTCGGGGAGGCAGGGGGAAGCACCTTTGGGGAAACCATAACCTGGATGACTGAGAATCTCCACAGATATTTAGCTACTCACTGTGTATAAGAGTTTTACAAACCCCATGGAAGCCCAGTTCGGAACAGGATCAGGGGCGGGACTCAAATTTCATAACAACCTGTTCTGTGGGCGTGGCTTGGTGGTCCCGTGACTGGCTGGCCGTGGCTTGTATGTAAATATTGTAAATATTTATGTAAATATTGAATTCTTTATTTAAAAAATAAAGATTCTGCTCCCAGAATCACAGATTTCACTCAGAAATTGATCTTTCTGCAATCTGCTGCCTGAGTTTGTCACATAAAATTTGCTTGCAAGCAGGGCCAGCCAATTGTGCAATTGGCTGGTTATCTGAACTGCGCAGAATCGTAACAACCGGTTTCTATAGAACTGGTGCAACCAAGTAGAATCCCACCCCCGGACAGGATGAGAGAAAGCCAGCCCCTTTACATCTCCACTTGATTGTCTCCTCTCCAAATGGGGGTAGAAAATGAGAAAGGAGCAAGAGAGAACATAAAGGCAAAATATCTCTAAATCAGATTCTCACCTAAAGAGAAGTTGGGAATTGCACACCACTCAAGAGTCAGCTTCAGCTGGAGTGGCTTACAAACCTCACAAAACCTATAGGTAGACCACAATGGAGCTCAAACTTTCTGTTTGATTTTCTTGTCTGCTAAGCAAGACAATTGTTAAATGAGTTTTGCCCCATTTTATGACCTTTCTTGCCACCGTTGTTAAGGGAATCACTGTGGCTGTCAACTTAGAAACATGGTTGCTAAGTGAATCTGGCTTCCCCATTGGCTTTGCTTGCCAGAAGGTCGCAAAAGGTGATCCCATGATCCACGGACACAGCAACCATCATAAACATGAATCAGTTGCCAAGTGCCTGAATCCTAATCATGTGATAATGGGGAGGCTGCAACAGTCGTAAGTGTGAAAAAAGGTCATGGATTCACTTTTCCCAGTGCCATTGTAACTTTGAATGGTCACTAAATGTCCTGTTGCAAGTTGAGAACTACTTATAAATTCTTCTTCTTCTCCTATTGAACAATGTGGTTTGGGTGATTTACCTGTTGAATGAGTTACCCAACTGACAAAAAGGAGAATTGTGGGAGATGTAGTTCACCAAAATCTGTAAGTGGAAATCTGTACTCTGTGGATGAGAGAGAGCATGCGCTGAACACATTCATCTGTTTTTATTGATCTGTTGCCCACATGTCTACCCCACCTCAATCCAGAACTCTCAGCGGCTTCCTGCAGATCAGTCTGCCCATATGAATGTGTTTGTTCTCGCAAATGTCCACTTGTGGCATGTCTCAGCTGTAGATATACAACTAAACCCCATAAAGTTCACTGGGAGACCAATACATTTAAACTACAGTATTATGGCTGGAAGTCAGCCAAAGGTTTAAACTAGATTTGGCATTTTAAAAAATATGTTTATTGAAAGTTTCAAAACAAATATATATATATATATATATTTAAAAAAAACAAGAAACATGTTTCTCACATGTTTGCAACATTTTCATAGCAGTATACATTTCTATTAGCGTCAATTAAAGTCATTTGTTACAAGTAAATCTATAACTTGTTTCCTAGATCCTTACTTTTTTATGTTATTACAATTATAATACAATATTTATTTAATTGATTAATTATTTTACTTTACATACATATATAGCTATATATACATTTATCCTTATTTACATTTTCTCTTGTTGTTTGTTTAATCGGTTTCACTAGACATCTTTACTTCCTTTTTATACAACCATTTGTACCATATATTCCAAGTTGTAAAAAAAAAATGCTCTTATTTTTTAGTAACATGATTAGTCAAACCATTTCTGTACATTGGTGGATCTTATTAGTTATTTCCAGGTCCGTGGGTGTCATTGTTGATTTCCAGTTTGGGGCAAAGGCTATCCTTGCTGCTGTAATGATATGTGACATCAGATGTTGGTGTTTTTTGTTCCATGTCAATTCTATCATTCCAAGTAGAAAGGACTCTAGATTTGGCATTTTTATCCACTAATCAAGTACTTCCCCAGGACGTCGGCTAGACAAATGTTGTTGTTTGGTGGTGTTAAAGGTATCGTCGTAGGATGTAAGCCATTCTAAGAAAAGCTGCCTTCTGCAATTGACTGGTAGGGATATGGTCAATGTCAGTGGTCTTCAAGTAGTGCTGCAGATGTTTTGGGATTGTACCCAAAGCAGTGGTGGTATGCTACCGGTTCGGACTACTTCACCCAAATTGGTAGTAAAAAAAGCGGATGATCAGTTAAGAGGAGGGGAATAAAATCCTCCAACAATCAGCTGAGAGGAAAAAGAAGAGAAAAGCACAGGATCAGCCCTCCCACATGCCCCTGAGCTTTCTTCTTGATCCTCTCAGCTGAATGGTGCTGCAGGTCTCAGCTGGTGTTGGGGAAAACTGTGCTAGGCAAAGCACACCCACTAAGCCATGCCCATCAAACCAATGGTAAAACAATTTGAATCACATCATTGACCCAAAGCACCTATTACTGTTGTTACCATCCTTGTTTTCTTTTGCCATAGTTATTCCACTTGTATTTGCAGGTCTTTATATTTTGTGATTTTCTCCAGTTCTTTCTTTTCTCTTCTGCTATCTCCAAGTATTGCAAAGGCCACTATTTAGACTTTGTTTTGACTTTTTTACAAACACTTGTTAAGTCTGGACTGATTATGTGGCTGGTGCTTGTCTGCTTGAATTCTAAAACTCCCACTTATCATTGTTAATAAAACATTCTGGATTTTCTTCTACTTCCTCCAGGCTCAAATCACACTGCCAGATGGCTCACCAGCCTCTGATCTCCCGGTCCGCTTCAGAACCCGCATAACCGGAGCACAATCTCCCAGGGATGAACAGATGAACACTGATAATGAGGGAATTGTGAACTACAGAATCAATGTTGCTCAAGGCTCTTCTGCAGTCACTGTCACGGTATTGCTCCACCCATCAAAAGGGAGGGGACAGGAGGGGAGGAAGAGAGACAATTATCGTAAAATGTGTTTGTATGTCTATATGTACACAGTAAATGGGCATACATATACATATGCACAAATGTATGTGTATGTATACTATATTTATATTTATTATAGATAAAGGGAAAGGTTCCCCTCGCACATAGATGCTAGTCATTTCTGGCTCTAGGGGGTGGTGCTCATCTCCATTACAAAGCCAAAGAGCCAGCGCTGTCCAAAGACATCTCTGTGGTCATTTGGCCAGCATGACTAAATGCCGAAGGCACATGGAAGGCTGTTACCTTCCCACCAAAGATGGTCCCTATTTTTCTACTTGCATTTTTACATTCTTTCAATCTGCTAGGTTGGCAGAAGCTAGGGCAAGTAACGGGAGCTCACTCTGTTACACAGCTGGGACACGTAATGGGAGCTCACTCTGTTACATGGTGGTAAGGATTGAAACTGCTGAACTGCCAACTTTTCTGATCAACAAGCACAGCATCTTTGCCATTGAGCCATCGTGTCTCTCTATGTATATATATATGTATATGTATATGTATATGTATATGTATATGTATATGTATAT
>BLBF01000338.1:663305-686741 GCA_015471245.1 Laticauda colubrina
TATATGTATATGTATATGTATATGTATATGTATATGTATATGTATATGTATATGTATATGTATATGTATATGTATATGTATATGTATATGTATGCATTCGGTACAGGTAGTCCTTGATTTACAGCAGTTCATTTAATGACTGTTTGAAGTTACAATGGTGCTGTAAAAAGTGAGTTATGGCCACTATTCACACTTACAACTATAAGTGCACCATCCCCATAGTAATGTGATCAGAATACAGATGCTTGGCAGTTGGCATGTATTTATGTCTGTTGCAATGTCCCAGGGTCATGTGATTTTGCAAACTTCTGACAAGCAATAGGAAAGCAACAATCACAGTGATTCTTTTAACAACTGTGACAAGAAAGGTCATAAAATGTGGCAAAAGTCACTTAACAACTGTCTTGCTTAGCAATGGAAATTTTGGGCTCAATTGTGCTCATAGGTCGAGGACTATCTGTACATGAAATAGATAGATACATACATACATGCATACATGCATACATATATACATACATAGACACACACATATATAGATGATACACAGACAGACAGACAGACAGATAGATACAGTAGATAGATAAATAGATGATAAATCTTTCATTGGAACTGTCCCTCCATAATAGCAACAGCACTTAGACAGTGGTGGGATTCAAGCAGTGTAACAATCAGTTTGGTGAGCATGCGCTTTGCATGCTGAGCATGCACATTCCATTTGAAAATAGCAAGAAAACTTAGCTTTTACTGCAGCCCCAGTGAGTAAAAACTGCTGAAGCGCAGGAATCCTCGCTGCCACATCAATCAGCTGGGCTTCAAACAAAGGAGATATAGGACAGCATAGCGCAGGGGCAGGTGGGTGGGGCCAAACAATCGCCGGAACTAGCAGTTCACCCGAACTGGTCTGAATCAGCTGAATCTCATTCCTTAACACTTAGGCATATATACAATTTCACAATGCTTTACAGCCGTCTCTCAACAGTTTACAGAGTCTCCATATTACCCCCAACAGTCTGGCTCCTCACTTTATCGAGCCAGTGAGAATTGAACTGCCTAACTGCTGACAGCCGGCAGTCAGCAGAATTAGCCTGCAATGTTGCATTCTAACCACCATGTCACCATGGCTCTTGCCATCCCCTCTGTCTAGTCTAGTATGTTTATAAAAGAGCCTGACTATCTTTGTTTTTCCCACAGCTAACAGCAGGAACAGAGAGTCCAGCAGAAGTGACCCTGACCGCCAAGGCCACCAAGTCCCCCAGAGGCAACTATTTGATCATTGAAAGTCCCAAAAGTTATGGCTTGAATATTGGAGAGACCCTCACAATTGATTTGAAACCCATTGGATCAAATGCCTTCACCGACATCTATTACATGGTGAGTGTGATGACCCGGGGCATGACACAAAAATAACGAAGTCCCAAAGTCGAACAAATTCCCTTTAATGCCTCCAACTTGGCCCCAATGTCCAATTATCCTTGGCTGGAGATCAAACTCTTCAAAAAAACAGTCTATGAAGGGCAGAAATGCAGTCTGAACCCAAAGTAAAGATAATTAGAAATAAAAAACAACACAAATCACACTGAAGTAATTAACATGGCAGACCAGGATGATAAATTGCAGACTTTCAAAGTATAACTGCAGCACCCACAGTAGGGAGGATGCCAAAACTCAGATAAGTCTCAACAAAGAAAATGCATGTTTGTGTCAGGTGCTGCTCCATTCAAAATCCAACAAAGAAACACTTAGATTCCATTAATTAGAGAAAAGGTATCTTACTGGAAATAAAATGGTAGCATCAAAGGAATTATGAATCTGAGGAACTGAGCGCGAAAATCGCATAAACAAAATGATGGCAACATTCCCACCCACAATAGTTCAAACTGTCTGTCCAATTAAAGTTGCATCTAATGTCATGTGGGGTATCTTCAAGTAATGATGCAGATATCTGATGGCCGTTGACCTTGGCCTATTTTGATAAAAAGTTGCCCTTGCGCATAGCACAGCAAAGAAGCATAAACAAGTAACTTTCCCCCCACAAGTTATACAGTTTATTCTCAAATAAACTTTCCCCCCACAAGTTATACAGTTTATTCTCAAAGCCTCCAGCTCAGTTCCCACAATTATTTCACCCCTCCCCCTGTTACTATGGCAGCTGAAGGATGCAAAGCAAAGGAAAGAAATCTTGAAGGCTGACACTTTGCTTCCAGCAAACGCCCCATTTATATCCTGTTCTCCCAGCTGCAATTAATGAAAGGGATCAGGGCCTTTTTCTCTCCCATAAGCCACGTTGCTCCCTTCTCTGTTCCTCCCTGTGTGCCCTAGGATGAAGAGGGGATGGCCCCGGCTCTTCCTCTGAATGCCCAGCCAAACTATGCCCTTCCCCCGTTTCTTCCACAGCCACAGCCACACTCCCATTCCCTGTCAGCTGCTCAATCTCCCCCTTAGATTCAGACTCCAACAAGGGCATGACAGTGAGTCCCTTCAGGAGGTTTGGTGGGAGATGTTCACGAGACTGGTGGTTCTCTCTGTTTATGTAAAAGTGGCTTGTCCTGTCAATGTCAGTGGCTGTTTGCTTGAAGAACTGGACAGAAGATTAGCAGAGTGCATCCTTGAACTCCAATTAGCAGTCTGAAGATGTGATGAAAACTCCTTAATTGTGCAACACATGGACACATTTAACCATAGTTTCAATTAGGAAACTGTGAGATGCCTATACTGAAAACTCCATAGAGAATTCTTGGAAGCCTGTTACTCAGACAAATCAGCCATCAATTCAAAAGAGACAATCAAAAAGCTAAAAGGGAAATAGACTACAACAGCTCCTCCCTAGCAATCAACACCCAGATAAACAGAGATGAACACCTAGGTCAGGAGCAGTGATGGGATTCAAATAATTTAACAACTGGTTCTTTGCCCTAATGATTTCTTCCAACAACAACCAGTTCACCAAACTGCTCAGAAAGTTAACAACCGGTTCTCCCAAAGTAGCATGGCTGAATTCCACCACTGATCAGGAGCATCAAACTCAATGCCCACGGTCAGATCTGGTCCACAAGGTGCTGAGATCTGCCCAGTGGGGCAACCCTGGAAACAGAAAAGGATCAGCTCGCAGTGACTCTGCCAGTTGAAACCGAGCTCGGGAGGACCATGTGCAGACCAGTGGTGCATTTTAAAATTTTTTTACCACTGGTTCGGTGGGCGTGGCTTGGTGGGCACATTTTGCATGCACACAGATACTTTGCACATGCGCATGCACCAAATGCTCACTTTGTGCAGGGACTTTCTAACTCACCTCCTGCAATCCTTTACTCTCCCTGTTGCTTCAGCAGCTGATGCTGTGCAAAGCAGCTGCGCTTCAAAAGCAAGGAATAAAGGTCAGCATGGGAGCCCAGGTGGGTGAGTGGGCCCAATAGCAGAGTGGCTGAGAGAACCAATTTGTTCTCCGCTGACTATTGGCGCTACCATCTTGGCTGAACCGGGCCGAACCTGTAGAATAGCACCACTGGTGCAGACCCGCAAGCTTCATTTTCTCTGGCAAAGCCTTTCATAGGACACCATAGGTGCCCCCATACAAGTGGGACACCATAGGTGCCCCCACACAAGTGAGACACCATAGGTGCCCCCACACAAGTGATGTCGGGCTGACCATGGGCCCCCCCAGCCATACCTCTTGTCTCCCCCTCCAAGGTCAAACACAACCCTCAATGAAATCAAATTTGACACCCCTGACTAGATTAACATCAGACCAGTGATCACAAAGTAAACAATACTCCAATCAAGGAACTACCAACACAGAGAAATCATCAAACATAAACAACAGCCTAATCAGGACACTATCAAGACCACTCTTACCAATACTGACAAACCAAGCTACTAGTATATAAAAAGAAAGCAAATCCCACTTCCTTCTAGCACTGAGGATGTAACCTAGTTGGGTAATGAATGTATGTTTTCTCCTTGCCGTTTCCCAGCATGCAAACTGGTTATAGCAATAGCATTAGCACTTATATACCTCTTCACAGCCCTCTCTAAGTGGTTTACAGAGTCAGCCTATTGCCCCCAACAATCTGGGTTCTCATTTTACTGACCTTGGAAGGATGAAAGGCTGAATCGACTTTCAGTCGAACTTCAGAATGTACAAAGAGTTAGCCTGAAAAACTGCATTTTAAACATTGGTCCCATCACAGTTCCTATAAAGTGGCTTATTATTTAATATAACTTTCTAACTATATTGTAGCTCTATTTATTATCACCTATATTGTGACACGGATGGCTTCCTCCAATCTTTTATACCCACATCAACAACCTTGGTTGGACAAAAAGACAACCAGCTCAGAGCTTCCATGGTTGAGAGCAGCTTAGAACCTGGATTTCTCCACCACATTCATCGCAAACCACACTGACTCTTGAGACGAGAGAGAGGAATTGGCTATGGCTCCCAGATGTTGCCATAGTTGAGCAGGATCAACAACCTGGATTTCCCCATGTTTTGTCGAACACCTTCACCCTTAGACTCAACCCAGTGGATCTTGGGCTGAGAGGAAAGGATTGACTCAGAGTCAATCCCCGAACTCACCTCGCCCTGTTCACTTTTTTTGTGCCATGGTGGCTTTTTACCAAGGAAACTACAGACATTCCTCAATTTACAACCTGTTGTGGCCTGTTGACCACCGGCCCCTCCTGCAGCCAACTCAGAGGAGGAGGACGAGGCGTGGAAGTCAGGGTTAGCATCAAGGCAACCTGAGAGCTCTGAGGGGGAAGAGGGAGTGGAGCTGGCAGAGGGAGAGAGAGAGAGAGACTAGAGGCAGAGGCAGAACCTAGGCTGTCCGTCAGCCCTCAGATGGAGAGTCAACAGCCTCCAGGTCTGAAGGTGGCTGATGAGGAAGAGGACGAACAGTTGGGTCCAGTGCCTGAGGCACGGATGCACAGAAGGAAGAGGAGAGGAGAGCAGTGGAAATCTGTGGGTTGATCCTTGGGAAAGAAAAATTACCACTGCTAGCGAAGTCTCACCCTAGTTCTGGGGATAAAAAGCAGGAGGCAAAGATGAATAGATGTGGCAGACAACTTCCGGGCAGACAGTCTTGTTAGCCTGCAGTGAGAGAGAAACTATTTGCCAGGGCTGCTGGCATTCTTAATTAAAGAATCTTTGAATTAACTTAGAATAGAATTCTTTATTGGCCAAGTGTGGTTGGACACACAAGGAATTTGTCTTGGTGCAAATACTCTCAGTGTACATAAAAGAAAAGATGCATTTGTCAAGAATCATAAGGTACAACACTTAATGATAGTCGTAGGGTACAAAAAGCAATCAAATCATACTAGGAAACAGTCAGTATAAATAATAAGGATACAAGCGACAAAGTTACAGTCACATGGTCACAAGTGGGAAGGGACGAGTGATAAGGAGTGATGAGAAGATTAATAATAATAGTAGTGCTGACTTTGTAAATAGTTGGACAGTCTTGAGGGAATTATTTGTTTGGCAGAGTCAGAGGTGGTATTCAGCAGCTTCTGACCAGTTCTGGAGAACTGGTCGTGGAAATTTTGAGTAGTTCAGAGAACTGGCAACTATCACCTCTGACTGGAGATTTTACAGTATCCTTCCCCTGCCATGCCCACCAAGCCATGCCCACAGAACCAGTAGTAAAAAAACTTGAATCCCACCACTGAGCAGAGTGATGGCGTTCAGGAAAAAAACTCCCACTGTGCCTAGTTGTTCTGGTGTGCAGTGCTCTCTGGCATCATTTTGAAGGAAGGAGTTGAAACTGTTTACGTCCGGGATGTGAGGGGTCTGTAGATATTTTCACAGCCCTCTTTTTGACTTGTGCAATGTACAGGTCCTTGATTGAAGGCAGGTGGGTAGTAATTGTTTTTTTTCTGCAGTCCTAATTATCCTCTGAAGTCTGTGTCTGTCCTGTTGGGTTGCAGAATCAAACCAAACAGTTCTAGAGGTGCAGATAATAATTCCTCTGCAGAACTACAGTATACCAACAAAGTTTAAACTTAAACAAAGTTTAAATTTTTCAAAGTTTGAGAAGTTCAAACTTTGTCATGTTTGGGAAGCTGGGTCAGAACACAACCATTCATCTCGTGACCACTTGAAGTTACACCGTCACTGAAAAAAGTGACCATTGTTCACACTTATGATTAGGACAGAATCCTCATAGTCATGTGGTGAAAATTTCGGCTCTTGGCAACTTGCCTCTATTTATAATGGTTGCGGTATCCTTCGGTCATGTACCTTTGGCGACCTGCTGACCAGCAAAGTCGACAGGGAAGCCAGATTCGCTGAACATCCACGTAACTAATCTAATAAAGGCAGTGATTCACTTAACGACTGCAGCGAGAAAAGTTGTCAAATGGGGCAAAACTCAACAAAGGTCTCACTCAGCAATGGAAATGCGGGTGCTCGGTTGTGGTCATAAGTTGAGGATTGACCTGTACTGGGTTATGGAATTATTGTTATTGTTGTTGTTGTTGTTGTTGTTATAATTTCTGGGAGGTCTGCCTCTGTGCTTAAACACTGTTTTGATTGTTTTCCTGCAGATTTTGAGCAAAGGAGACATCATCTCTGTAAACAGCGTTCCGCGTGGCGTACTCAGAGCAGTCCTTATTCCCATTACACCTAATCTGATGCCAACGTTTCGTGTGGTGGCCTTTTACCGCCTTGAGGATGAAATTGTCTCTAACTCCGTATGGTTGGAAGTCGTCTCCCGCTGCGAGGGGAAGGTATGTTGCATTTAGGAGGGGGTTTGTGTTTCCAAATCCACACCAGCGTTTTGTGCCAGTGATTTCTTTCAAAGATAGTCAGTTGTTTCACTCATTGTGACATACCCGCATTCCGTTTGGTGCTTGGCTTGGTTTTTGGTGTAGCGCAGGGGTGTCAAACTCAAGGCCCGGGGGACAGATTCGGCCCACAGGGTGCTTAGATCTGGCCCGCTGGGCCAGCCTGGAAAAAGCAAAGGACTGGCTCGCACTGCCTCTGCCAGCGAAAATGGAGCTCGGGGGGTGGGGGTGCATGCAAGTCTCCTCTATGCTCCATTTTCACTGGCATAAAGTTGCAGGAGGCCGTTGTGGCCAAAAAATGGGGCACGGAGGGCCCTTCTGAACTCTGTTTTTACGAACAGAGGGCTATCAAAACAAAAGGAGAAACACTTCCCCTTTTGCATTCGAGCATGCAAGAAGGGACAGGAAAGGAGAAAGGGAAAGAGGAAAGACAGAGAAAAAGATGGGAAGATGGGAAGAGAGCAAGGAAGGAAAAATAAGGAAAGACCTACCCATTACTTTCCAAATATTTTGGAGAACGCTTCTGGAATTCTCAGGTAATTCGTGTCACCTCTCCCATCTAGAGATCAAGGAAGAAGTTGGGGTTAACTGTCCTACTTCTCCCTCCTTCTGTCTTTCCAACCTTCAGCTGGAGATTCGCTCCTCCTCAAACATAGATCACCTGCAGCCACAGTCACGTCTGTCACTCACCATAAACACAGATGCCAAATCCTTTGTCTCTCTCTCTGCCACGGATGCTGCCGTTTATGCCCTCAATGGGAAGAATCGACTCACGCAAGGCAAGGTATGGTGCCTTCTGCTTCAGCCACTCTTCTTGGGCATTTGGGAACATGATTCCTTGTATAATGTGGTTGGGAATTTGATGGGCACATTTAGACACCTGAGGGAAGGGCGAGAAATAAAATTATATGTTTAGTTTATTTTTATGTTTATATTTATGTTTATGTTTATGTTTATATTTATTCATTCATTATTTATATTTACTTACTGCCCATTTCAACCCAAGGTAACTCTGGGCAGTATTACACTATTAAAAAGATAAAACCTATACACAATAGAAACGATCTCAGAAAACAGATAAAATACAGGTAGTCCTCGACTTACAACAATTCATTTAGTGACCGCTCAAACTTACCATGGCTCATTCAGACTCTTGGCAACTGACTCATGCTTATGATGGATGCAGGGTACCCTCGTGATGTGATCACCCTTTGCGACCTTTCGACAAGTCAAGTCAATGAGGAAGCCAGATTCACTTAACAACCGTGTCACTAATTTAAGAGTTGTAGTGATTCACTTAACAGCTGTGGCAAGAAAGGCCGTAAAATAGGGCAAAACTCACTTAGCAACTGTTTCACTTAGCAGAAGACATTTGGGGCTCCATTGTGGTTGAAAGTTGAGAACTACCTGTCCATAAACCTCATCAAACGATAAGGAGGGAATAAGATTTACAGATTAACAGAGTTGGAAGGGACCTTGTAGATCATCTAGTCCAACCACCCCCCTGCCCAAGCAGGAGACGCTAAGATGAAAAGGGGGGTGAGGTAGGATCTATTATTAGTCTGTCAACTATCCCCAATGTAAGACCGGGGGGGGGGGATTCTACTGGTTCGGATCGGTTCAAGCAAACTTCTTGCTTCAAAGATCAGCTGTTTCCAAACTGGTTCGCTGCGAGCATGTGGGCCCGCCCACCCGCCTGCTCCTGCTCTTTCCTGTCCCTTACTTCCTTTGTTTGGAGCACAGCTGATTCGCGCGGGAATGTGTTTTACCATGCCTCAGCTGTTTCCTTCACAGGGACTGCTGAGGAAGGTAAGTATTGGAGCTGTTTGAAATGCAGAGTGCACGATCACCGAACCGGTTGTTATACTACTAGAATCCCACCCCTGTGTAAGACCACCTCCATTGGAGCCCCAAGCCAACTGGCAGTGGCAAATTTTAAAGCTCCTGTGGAAGATGAGGAGGTTTGGAGTAATAGATAGAAGTTTATTAAGCAGAGATCCAACCTAGAACTAAGGAAAAATTTCCAGATGGGAAATCTTTGCTGGTTATGTTTGCACCTCTTCTAGTTTCAGCTAACCTGGCTAGGGAATTCTGGGAGTTATAGTCCACACATCTTAAAGTTGCCAACACTGAGGAACACTGGTCCAGTGAAACATCACACATCGATAGAAGCAGTCTCTCTTTTTCTCTGGTCTCACTCACTTCCTGGCCTTACCATCTTATTTATCATTATTGATTTTCCCTCTTAAAATCAGGTTTCTGAGGCCATGAAAAGTTATGATCTCGGCTGCACTGCTGGCAGTGGGGAAGATTCACTGGGTATCTTCGCCGATGCTGGTCTCTCAATTCGTGCTGGTGGACAGCAAAGTGTTCTCCGGAAGGGTGAGTAACCAGTCTTGAAGAAAAATAAAGGCATTGGGGCAATTGTCAGCAGTTTCTATCCTCATAGTACAGTGGTAGGATTCTAACGGTTCAGCCTGGTTTGGGCGAACCAGTAGTACAAAATGCTACCATTTGGCCAAACTGGTAGTAAAAAAAAACAGCTACTGGTTCGGCTGAACTGGTATTTCTTTTTTTTCCCCTCTCCTGACAATCAGCTTTTCCAATGATCAACTGCGCCGTGATCCCCCTTGCTATCTTAATGCGTCACCCAGGAGGTTTTCCTGAGGCCCAGGAGGCCAAAAAATGGAGCATGGGTTGTATGTGTGTGTGTGCTGCACGGCCCCCCAGCGCTCTGTTTTTTGCCTTCCTGGGCTTCAGGGAAGCCTCCTGGGAGCAAAAACACCCGCCCCACCGAGGCCCAGGAGGCCAAAAAAACCAGAGCAAGGGAAGGTGCTGCAAAAAAAAAGAAGAAGCCATGCCCACCCAGTCACATGGCCACGCCCACCTAGCCACACCCACAGAACCAGTCGTAAAAATATTTTTGACCATTTTCTAATAGCCTGGGCATTCATTGGCGCTGAGTCACTTGCTTTACTATCTGACAAATATTTATTTTATTCTTCCGTTTCTTAAAAACCACAGCTCTCCTTTTCGATCAGGAATCATCCCTTTTAATACTGTTAGTGGGATTTATTTTATTTTATTTTATTTTTTTAGTTTCTGTTCATCTTCTCCTTTTCATTTCCACAGCGCATGGATGTGAAGAAAACACTTCCCGGAAAAAGCGTTCCCTGTCGTTTCAACTTGAGATGGAGAAGAAGAGTGAGTGCTGGGTGATGAAATGATAAGGAGGTTCTTCACTATGATTCTAGGAATACAGTTGCTCCAATTTAAGTAAAGAACTTTACTGGGGACAGCCAGAATAGCAATAGGCCTGAGGAACCCAGAGCAGGATGGAGCCCATTGAATGCTTTTTATAAATGTGTGTTGTTGCTGCAGTGGGAGAGGGGGAGTTATTATTTTACTAATTTGTTTTTTTAATTTTTTTTATTTCTTTTATATAGTTTTTATATCCATGTAAGCCGCCTTGAGTCGCCATGTGTGAGTAGGCAACAGTATAAATTTTCAAAAAATAATAAAAAAATAAATAAAATAAAATAAAAAATAAAATGGCATTTAGGCTTATATACCGCTCCCTAGTGCTTTACAGCACTCTATGGGTGGTTTACAATATTGAACAGGGGTCCCCAACCTTAATGGCCTGTCTGAAACAGGGCTGCAGGCTAAGTGGGGGAGCGCATGGACATGAGTGGCGGGCAAGTTTATGCGTGAAGTGGAAGGGGCTTGCACTCGCATGCAAAGCTCCACTCGTGCAAATGGAGCTTCGTGTGTGAGCACAAGTGCCTTCCGCTCAAGCGCCTTCTGCTCACGAGAGTGGAGCTTTGCACACAAGTGCAAGTGACTGTTGTGAGCACGAGCGAAGCTTTGCGTGTGAGCGCAAGCGCCCTCTGCCCTCTGCTCTGAATGGAGTGAAGCTCCATTCAGAGAGCATGTGCAGGTGCGCCACCTGCAGAAATGCCCCTCCCCCGCGGCCAGACCAAAGTTGGGGACCACTGACACAGAAGCATTATTTGCATATTGCCCCCAACAATCTGGCTCTTCATTTTACTGATCTCAGAAGGCTGAGTCAACCTTGAGCCCCATCATCAGGATCAAACTGTAGGCAGTGGGCAGAGTTTTGCCTGCAATACCACACTTTAACCACTGAACCACCAAGGCTCATATTTAACGCCTCGAGGTTATCTTCATTTAACACCCATTCATTCAGAGACTATTCAAAGTTATAACTGTGCTGAATGAGGAGAGTTAGAACCGTTCCTCGTTATTATGGCTGTCGCAGCATTCCCTCTGGTCATTTGACCACGATTCAGGTGCTTGGCAACTGATTTGCAATTATGACAGTCACAAAGTCCTACAGTCACACAATCGTAATTTGCAATCTTCATTGCCAGTTTCCAATACGTAAAGTCAGTGAGGAAGCTAGTAGGAAGTCACCAATGTCTATCAGGCAACATTGTGCTAACAACGACACCTGGAACTGCTGGCTTAAGTCAGTGCAACATATGATGTTGCATTTTATGACTGGAGTTGCCAGTCCCAATTATTGTCGGTAAACGAGAACTACCAGTAATTTATTTTCCAGCCATCTGTTTTGTGTTTCTTCCCTCCACCAACAAAATACTGCAGTTATTAAGAAAACAAAGTTAAAACAGTGGCATGATTTTTTTTAATCAGTAGCAGTAAGGAAGGACTTGATGACCACAGTTGAGCCCAAAATTTCCATTGCTAAGCAAATCAGTTGTTTTCCTCCATTTTACAACATTTTTGCTATAAGTGTTAAACAAATCACTGCAATTATTCAGTGAATCTTGAGGTCGTTAAGCAAAAAGCCCCACCCACCCAGTCACATGGCCACACCCACCTAGCCACGCCCACAGAACCAGTCGTAAAAATATTTGTATCCCACCCCTGGTTGTAAGCATGAAAACTGGTCATAAGTCATTTTTGTCAGTATCATTGTTACTTAGAATGGCCACTAAATGAATGGTTTTAAGATCAAGGACTATCTGTGTTTAGTAATAGCTAGAGGGGCAAAGTGATCAGAGTGGGCTTGTCCTTCATATCTTCAGAGTTGTTCCCAAGGGTTTGTGTTTCGAATCTCCTGAATTTGGGGTCTTCTAAATCTCATGGCCATTCAGCTTGCTTGCCCCACATCTTGACAACTGAAATCTCATGACATTTTAATCATCTTGCAGAATGTCGGCCATTTTGAGTGGATTTAATGCAATGCATACATACAAACAATTGATTGAATATAGAAATGTATGAATGATTTGGGGATCCTGCAGATACCATCTGTGCAAGACAGGCGCATGTCTAAATATCGGAAAGCTTTATGTTGCCAACCTTTGGGTTATGTAGTCCTCCTCAAAAGCTGCATAATGATACAGTGGGTTTCTCAAGCTTTGCAATCTTAAGATGGGTGGACTTCAACTCCCAGAATTCTGGGAGTTGAAGTCCACCCATCTTCAAGTTGCCAGGTTAAGAAACACTGGCGTAGTCAAGGGATGTCAAACTCGCGTTGTCACAGTGGCATCACATGATGTATCGGGACTTTCCACCCTTTGCTAAACCAGGAATGGGCCTAGCCAGGACATGACGCATCCGGCCCATGGGCCCAAAATTTGACAGCCCTGGTATAGATTGTGGTGGGAAAATTGTAAAAAAATATAAGGGTATTTTGTTTGTTTTCTTGTGTGTCTGAATTGCTTCTTGAGAAGCAGAGAAACTGGGAAGTCCAATTGAGAGTTAAGGAACTTTGAACAACAGACTTTTCCCCTCATCAAACAAAAAACCAGATTTCTTAAGCCAGCTTTGTTTCTAGCTGTGTTACACATCAGTGTCAAGCTGCTGAATTCTGGGAGTTAAAAGTCCACCTATCTTAAAGTTGCAAAAGTTGAAAAATGCAGGCCAGACATATCAGAAAGAAAAATTTGGAAACTGCTGAGCTAGACTAACTGGAATTCTAAGAAGGGAAGGTGAAATATTGGTTTACCTTTACCTTTATCTCTTTTGTTTCTGCATTTTATATCCACCAATATTTTATCATCTTCTCCCCCTCTTCTGCAGTTGCCAAATACCATACACCTAATCAGATTAAATGCTGCAAGGGTGGCATTGTGCTGCTTCGCAATGCCCGGTCATGCGAGGAACGTGCCAAAAGGATTCAGAACACAGGGTGCCGTGAAGTCTTCCTTGACTGTTGCCGTCATGCTGCCAAATTACGTCGCCAATCCTGGGGGTCCCATGGTCTTGCAAGGGGTGAGTATGGTAACCCTGAGCCAGATGAATAGGAAAAGAGAAAGGTTAGATGAGGAAAGGCAATCTGGATGTTTGAACATCAATTCCTGTCAGCTCCCAAAACGTATTTTATAAAGAGTTCCAGCATCAGCCTTCTTCCTCACAGTGACCATAATATCTTTCTGTCAGACTCCAGAACCCAAGAAAGAAATGTTGTCATTCTTAAACAGCAGATTTATTTATTGTTCCTCACCCATAGACAGAATCAGAAGTGGTATTGAGTAGGTTCTGACCAGTTCCGGAGAACTGGTAGCGGAAATTTTGAGTAGATCAGAGAACTGGCAAATACCACCTCCTTCTGGCCCCGCCCCCATCTATTCTCTGCCTCCCGAGTCCCAGCTGATTGGCTGGTTCTCCTTTTGTTGCCCTGCATCGGAGAAAGGAGCTGGAAAGCAGGTTAGTGGGATGGGGAGGGAATGGGGATTTTACAGTAACCTTGCCCCAGGAGTAGGGTGGGAATAGAGATTTTACAGTACCCTTCCCCTGCCACGCCCACCAAGCCACACCCACTAAGCCACACCCACCAAGCCATGCCATGCCCATCAAGCCACACCCACAGAACCGGTGGTAAAAAGTTTTGAATCCCACCACTGGACAGAATCTTGCCAAATTAAAATATGCTAACACCCCTATAAAGCATATATGGGTAGTCTTTGATTTACAACTTCAACTTAGGTTGCGTATAAGTAATTATTTTGGTCCATATGGCATTTTAGAGTCTGTAGTGCATACAAATAGTTCTCAACTTATGACCACGGTTTCTGTTTTGCTAAGTGTCACCATTTTAAAGGAGTTTTGCCCTACTTCACGAATTTTCTTCCCTCCGTTTTTTGTTAAGTGAATCACTGCAGCTGTTAAGTGAGTAACCTGGTTGGGAAGTGAATCTGGCTTCCCCATTGACTTTGCTTGTTAGAAAGTCTCAAAAGGGGAGGGTGTCACGTGACCTTACGACACATCAATGGTCATAAGTATGAACCAGTTGCCAAGCATCTGAATTTTGATCACATGATCATGGCGGATGCTACAAAGGTTGTAACTCTGCAAAATGGTCATAAGTTAGTTTTTACATTGTAACTTTGAATGGTCGCTAAAAGAACTGTTCTAAGTCGAGGACGATTTGTATCTGCCATATATGTGCAGATAATGTGTATGTATCTGTGCCATAATGTGGCACAGACTGGACCAGAGGAACGGAGATACATTTTGATAGAGGCCAATGGAACAGCTTTGCCCTCGGAAGTTGTGGGAGCGCCATCATTTGAGACCTTCAAGAAGAGATTGGACTGCCATTTGTCAGAAATGGTGTAGGGTCTCCTGCTTGGATGAAGGGTTGGACTAGATGACCTATAAGGTCCCTTCCAACTCTGATTATCTGTTATCTGAGGCCAGATCCATGGGTTAGCCATCTGTCAAACATTCTTCCTTGCCTGGGATGAAAGATTCCTGTCAGATTCTTGAGACAGATGCTTGGGATTCGGTCCTAAAAATCTTGACATTAAAAAAAAAAGATCAACATATAGAGAGACTGTTACTCAGTTCATTAACAATAATCCTAACAATAAAAACCAGTAGGATAAAAATCAGAACAATAACAGAAACAAAAACAGAACAACTGTTCTGGTTTTATCAACCAGAACAGTTGATAAAACAATGAAATACCAGGGACACCGCAGTGACTGTTAAAACATCTGAAGTTAAGAGGCCTCAATGCCATTTCTTCTCAGGCAGGGGATCTCCAACCTCGGCAACTTTAAGATTTGTGGACTTCAACTCCCAGAATTCCATGGCTGGCTAAGGAATTATGGGAGTTGAAGCAGTGGTGGGATTCAAATTGTTTTTATTACTGGTTCTCTGGACGTGGCAGGGGAAGGATATCATAAAATCTCCAATCGGAGGTGATATTTTCCGGTTCTCCGAACTACTCAAAATTTCTGCTACCGGTTCTCTAGAACTGTTCAGAACCTGCTGAATACCACCTCTGGGAAAGATACTGTAAAATTCCCATTCCTACCCCACCCCACTAACCTGCTTTCCAGCTCCATTCTCCTGTGCAGGGCAAAAAAAGAAGACCCAGCCAATTAGCTGGGACTCGGGAGGCAAGAATAGATGGGGCGAGGCCAGTCAGAGGTGGTATTTGCAGGTTCTGCAAACTACTCAAAGTTTCCACTATCGGTTCTCCTGCTGAATGCCACCTCTGAGTTGAAGTCTGCAAGTCTTAAAGTTACCACGGTTGGACAAATCTGCTCTAAGTTTTTTTCAGAAAAGAGCAAATTGTCATCTTTTGTTAGTGACTTTCTCTTCCTACATAGTCAATGATGACGACGATGAAGATTTTTTGGATGACGATGTTATCACCGTGCGAAGATTTTTCCCTGAGAGCTGGCTCTGGCAAACCTTCTTTGTGGAACAAAGCCTCACGTGAGTAGAACAAAAACTCATTTAAAAGTCATGCTTCTTTTCTTGTGATAGAATAAACATTTTATCCATGTCCGATATTGGACTCTAGGGAAGCTGGAACCAGGCACTGAGCCCAAATATTTGCCTGTGTAATTATATTACAGTACATACAGGTAATCCTCAATTTACAACTGTTCATTTAGTGAACATTCAAAGTTACAATGATACTGAAAAAAGGGACATGACTGTTTTTCACACAACCATGGCGGCATCCCCAGGGTCCTATGATCAAAATTCAGAACTGACTCATATTTATGACGGTTGCAGTGTCCCAAGTCACGTGATCACCTTTTGCCATCTTCTGACAAGCAGAATCAATGGGGAAACCATATTCACTTAACAATGGTGTTATTAACTTAACAACTGCTGTGATTTGCTTAATAGCTGTGGCAAGAAAGGTGTCATGCCCCTGTCATAGTCTAAATCCGAGGAGGAAGATGGACAGCTGACAGGGAGTGGGAGTGTGGCTCCGTTGGCTGTGGAGGAAACTGGGGAAGGGCAAAGTCTGGCTGGGCAGAGCAGGGAGAGGTAGAACAAGGGAGAGGGAGTTCAGAAGAAGACCCAGGCCCACCCACTCTTCATCCTAGGACATGCATGGAGGAACTGAGTAGAGATCAATGTGGGTTGCATGGTTTACGCTGGAGGAAAGGGCCCTGATTCCCTTCATCAGCTGGGAAGAGGATTTAAGAGATACATGCTGAGTGTGTCATCTGCTGGGAGCAAACTTGACTTGATCTTGTATATACTTTGGTTATCTGTGTTCCTGACATCCTCCCAACTGTGTTGAGTTATTGCCATGCCTTCACATCTAGAATTCTTCCTCCTGCCTTGCTGGACTAATTACCTCATTTTGCCTTGTTTGGACTTGTAGTTACAGTTTTTGTTGACCATGGTTTGGACTTAATTCTCTGCAGCCAAAGGCTATTCCTGGAAGAGTTTTTCTCCAGCCAGAAGGTAGCTAGGACATTGAGGGCAAGGTTGGAACTAATAAAGGGACTCCTACTGATTATCTGACTATGTTGCCTTTGTGCCATGTTATCACAAAAGGTCCTAAAATGGGGCAAAACTCATCTAACATCAGTCTTGCTTAGCAAGAGAAATATTGGGCTCAGTTGTGCTTGTAAGTCGTAGACTACTTATTAAACAGGTCTTGGAGGGCTGGGATGAGGGTTTAATACAAGCGTGGAGAGTCTTAGGATAACCAGTGGCTGCATGAAAGATTTGGAAGAGTTTCATGGCCTTGGTGGAATTGTCTGTTATACAGAAAGATGAAGAAAATTTATTCTTGGTGTTTTTCAGGGAAACATTTCATCTTCCCGATTCCATTACCACGTGGGAGATCCAGGCGGTTAGCATGTCTTCTGCGAAAGGTAAACATTGTTGATTTCTTCCTTGCTTATTTCTTTTTTTAAAAAAAAATTTTTGTTCAGTAACAGAGTTCCATTATTATCCAGCTGTTTCTCTTTGCTAATGCTCAGTTCTTCTTGTGTTTTTAGGGGTTTGTGTTTCAGAACCGTTCAAAATTACAGTCTTCCAAGAATTCCACATTTCTCTCCGGCTGCCATACTCCGTGAAACAGTTTGAACAGATAGAACTTCGTCCAGTGTTATATAATTACCAATCTGATCCACTCAGCGTAAGTGATATGCAAATCCACACAACAATGTGAAAAATATTGCAGATTAATATTATGATGCAACTTTCTCAACTGGCTTACAGCAAGCAAAGTCAATGTGGCATACCGGATTTGCTTAAAAACCACAGTGATTTCTTAAACAGCCACAGCAAAACATGTTGTAAAATCAAACAGAACTCTCTTAAAGACCAACTTGTTCAGCAATGAAAGTTCCTGTGCCAGTTGTGGTTGTAAGTCAAGGCACCCTGTAATTTAGGAAAATAAGGACAAGCAGAAATGTATGAGTCACTATCTCATATCAGGGCACTGCTTGGCTGATCTTGGGAAAGACATTTTAATATTTGAACAGATCTTGTTTCTCTTTTTTTTGGTGTAGGTTTCAGTATATCTGGAGCCTGCTGAAGGCATCTGTTCCCCAGCAACACTTGGGCCAGCACGGAAGCAGAAGGTGGAGGTGCCAGGGAACTCCGCAATTCCCGTGCCCTTCGTTCTGGTGCCCATGGGGGCGAATGACATCCCCATCACTATTGTTGCGGTTGGCGAATGGGGGATGGGGGACAAGGTTTCCAAGAAATTACGGGTTGAGGTAAGTCGCTTTGATTATAGCACACAGTATAACAGTGTAACAAGTCCTACCAGTCAATGACTACTTCAGCTTCAACTGCAACAATACAAGAGCACACAACAGATGCAAACTCAATGTAAACCACTCCAAACTTGATTGCAGAAAGTACGACTTCAGCAACAGAGTCGTCAATGCCTGGAATGCACTACCTGGCTCTGTTGTTACATCCTCTAGCCCCCACTCCTTTATCTTCAAACTATCCACTACTGACCTCACCCCATTCCTAAGAGGTCTGTAAGGGGCATGCATAAGTGCACAATCATGCCTACCATCCCTGTCCTACTGTCCCCATTTATTCGTACCTATTTCCTGTATTCTTACTCATGTTTATACTTATACGTATTATCTTGTAAGCAATTCACAAATAAAATAAATAAAATAAAATAAAAATAAGTGCTTCATAATCTTGCTTCTGATGCAAAATGGAGTTAGGTCAGGATAACGAATGTTCCAAAATCACAAAACTGCATTTATTTTGTCCATGTTAAGCGGGAAAATTTACTGGAGAAAACAATTATGTTACGAAGAGTTAGCAGTAAAAGGAAAAAAGGAAGCCAGGCCGCCAAAGAACATGGTGGCTGGACACCATTGAAGCTGACACCAGCTAGAGCATAAAACAATTAGAAGAAGCAGTGCAAGATCAGAAGATGTGGAGAGACCTGGCTCATAGAATTGCCAAGATACAAACACAACTGAATTGATAACTACTCCTTCTCCTTCTCCTTCTCCTTCTCCTTCTCCTTCTCCTTCTCCTTCTCCTTCTCCTTCTTCTCCTTCTCCTTCTCCTTCTCCTTCTCCTTCTCCTTCTCCTTCTCCTCCTCCTTCTCCTTCTCCTTCTCTTTCTCCTTCTTCTTCTTCTCCTCCTCCTCCATCATCATCATCATCAACTCTTTTACAAGCCAAAGTTAAACTTGAATGGAGTGCTGCATGGTATATTGCCAAAGTTGGAGAAGGAGGAGCAGAAATGGGCAGGAAATCCTGGTTTATTTCACTCTTAATAGTAGCTAAACATAGCAATTTCAAATGACAAAGGCTTCGCAAATCCTGCTAAAATGAAAAAAAAAAAAATCCACATTACCCCCCAAAAATTCTGGATTAGAGACGAGGAGATGCAAATATCCTGCAGCTTTTATGCAAAATTCTCCAGAGAGATAACCACATTTGCTAGTTGTGCCTAGATTTACCGCAGCCACTTGGTTCACAAATACCATTCATCTTTTATCACTTGATAATAATAGCTACATAATCATGCCACAGTAAAAATTGGAACTGAAAGGGAAATAGAAGGAACCAAAGATTGCAATGAAAAGAGAAGAATGTTCAAGCTCAAGTTTGCTTCTTTATAGATTCACTTCTTCATAAAATTCTTTTCTTTTTCTTTATTATTTTTTTTCTTTTCTCTTTCTCGTTTTCCTTTGTTTCTTTCCTTTCTGCACCTTCTACTTTGTATCCTTTTAAGATTTTTTAAATTTGATAGATGTGTTTTTGTTACTGCAATTATAATTCTTAATAAAAATGCTATTACAAAAAAGAGAGAGAACCTGATGCTTAACCACAGTTGTTTCATTTCTTCTCCCTTTTCAGAAAGAGGGTGCCATCAGTACAGAAGAATATACCATTCCTCTTGATAGCAAAGGTAAGACATTGTGTCTGAGGTAAAAAAAATTATTTACTACTTCAGGGAACAGACCCACAAGCAGTTTACTACTCTAGAACAGCACTTGAGTCCTGTCCAATACAGGTAGTCCTTGACTTACGACCACAATCGAGCCCAAAATTTCCAATGCTAAGTGAGAGAGTTGTTAAGTGAGTTTTGCCCCATTTTACAAACTTTTTTGCCACAGTTGTGAAATTAATCATTACAGTTGTTAAGTTAGTCACATGATTGTGAAGAAAATCTGGCTTCCCCATTGACTTTGCGGGACACAGAGTCACAAAAGATGATCACATGACCTGGCCACACTGCAACCATCATAAATATGAGTCAATTACCAAGTGTCCAAATTATGATCACTTGACATTCAAAGAGGGATCTGCCTGAAAAATAGCCCATATTAAACTGTTTAGCACAGTCAAACATCGGGACAAGAAATCTTTAGAAACATTTTGTATTACGTCCTAAACCCTTCCATGCAGAGGTGGTATTCAGCAGGTTCTGACCAGTTCTGGAGAACCGGTAATGGAAATTTTGAGGAGTTTGAAGAGCTGGCAAATCCCACCTTTGACTGGCCCCGCCCCCATCTATTCTCCACCTCCTGAGTCCCAGATGATTGGCTGGGTCTCTTTGGTTGCCCTGCACAGGAGAACGGAGCTGGAAAGCAGGTTAGTGGGGTGGGAAGGGAATGAAGATTTTGCAGTGTCTTTCCACGCCCACCAAGTCACACCCACCAAGCCATGCTCACAGAACCGGTAGTAAAAAAATTTGAATCCCACCACTGCTCCCATGGTAGTTTTTATATCATATAATGTTTTATAAAATTTGCCAAATTTCAATCCCATGAGAGATGCATAGATCCCAGAATTTGGATGCATTCTGTAAACTAGCCCATTTGAAATATCTTGGTTCAAAATGCTTTACCCTGTGGAGCATCATTTCACCCAGTTAAATATACTGTAATTAAGGCCCTGTCACACTGCCCAACGGTTGCAAAAAGGACACAGCAGACGAGAAAAATGTTCCATCCGTTGTTATCCGCTCTCAAAAGGGGCAAAAATTTGCATAAGCAGAGCGGATAACACGGAAAGGAACGGACGGGGGGAGGATGCAGAGCGGATGGAAAGCGGATGCGGAATGGAAGCATCCTTTTGCATCCTCTAGGCATCCTCTAGACATCCTTAATATCCGAGATAGGTCCCCTCTGCAAAGTTTTTTTCCGTTTTAAATGCTTTCTTTGCGTGCTACATCTGCTTTTATCCTTTCTCCGTCCGTGCTACTAACGCTGCACATCCGTTCCGCGTCCGTTCCGCTTCCTCCCTGCGTCCGTTTACCGCTGGAGCAGATTCGAGTTGCGCGGATGCGCAGCGGATGCCTAGCAGATATAGCTGATGCGTAACGGATGACAACGGATGCAGAATGGATGTCCCCCGTATGCCTAGCGGATGCAGAACGGATGCGTTTGATACATTTTCCGCTCAAAAGTTTTGAGCAGCTCAAAACCTTTTGAGTGGATGAAATGTCAATAGACGGATGCTGGACGAATAGAGAGGAAGCAAAACGGAGGCAGTGAGTACAGAACGGAAGCATCGCGTTAACCAACGGATGGTAAGTGTTTTTCTCCGTTTTACATCCTCTTTCCATCCGTTGCTGCAGTGTGACAGGGGCTTTAGAATAGAATAAAGTAGAGTACAGTACAGTGGAGCAGAGCAGAGCAGAATAGAGCAGAGCAGAATAGAGAAGTTAAGAGAAGAGGATAATGGACAGAATAGGAAATTTCTTCAGAGCAATCCTTTTACACCTCTTCCAATATATGGCATGTCTGGGTTTCTGAGGGGAAAGGAAGCTATCGTAGGCATGATTTCTCAACGATTTGTGAGGGCTTTAGGAGATGCTTCATTGGAGCAATATGGAGTTAATTTTTTACCATCTTTTGTTTGGATTAGATGAACAAACCAGGTCCGTGAAGATTTCAGGTGAATTGCCATCCAATGCCATTCCTGATGGAGACTTCAAGATGAGTGTCCGTCTGACAGGTGAAGAGCAAATTTGAAGCTTTTGATACCAAGCCTGCTTAGCTTTCTATTCACTATCAGGGCCGCAGTAGTGTAATTTCAGATAAGCTTCCCCAACCGGGTCCTCTCAGCAGAAAAATAGTATAACATAGCTGGAAGGGACCTTTGAGGTCTTCTAATCCAACCCCTTCCCCAAGCAGGAAACCTTATACCATTTCAGACATTTCTTCTTTAAAACTCCAGTGTTAGAATACCCACAACTTCTGAAGCCAGGTTGTTCCACTGATTAATTATTCTAAATAATAGGAAATTACTGCTTAGTTTTAAATTGCTTCTCTCCTTGATTAATCTCCATTCATTGCATCTTGTCTTGCCTTCGGGGGTTTGGATAATAATTTGCCCCCCTCTTCTTTGTGGCAGCCCCTTAGATATTGGAACACTGCTATTGCTAGGATTCCAAGTAACACACCCAACACCAGGGGTGGCATGCTACCGGTTCTGCCCGGTTCTATAGAGCAGGTAGCTGTGAAGAGCAGCAGACACCAAACTGGTCCTGTGTTTGCTGCTGTTTGGCCCACCTGCCCTCCCTTTTACCTGTCCTTTATTTCCTGCTTTTTCAACCTCAGCTGCTTTGCACAGCACAGCTGAGGTTGAAAAAGCAGGAAAAAAAAGGCTTTTCAAATGCTGTGCACTTATACGCAGCGCTTTTCAGCTGTCCGAGTGACACAGCTAAAGATTGTTTTACACACACATGCAGGAAAACATAGTCACTGAACCGGTGTGTGTTGAATCCCATCCCTGCCCAACACAATCAAAACCCTGAGATAGGCATGTTCCTCAAAGTACAGATTTATTGGACATGTCATATTGGCACATCTGGTGAAAACCCAACTAAATTCCCACAGTTTTTCCCCATTTTAAAAGTCATTTTTTTCTTTCCATTCTCCATGAGTCTATCACATGGTCCAATCAGGTCACAGTCCAGTGTCGGTTAGTCCCAGTCTCCACCTTCCTAACACCTGGTGAGAACATCCTTGCTTCCCAGAGGAAAAAAGTTTGCTTTGGCTACAGATCCCCAGCTATCTCTACTTCCCCCTTCTCATTCCCACAACTCTACCCAGCTCTACTATGGCAGCCCTGAAGGTACTAAAGAAAATGGCTTCAGGGTTGACAGCTATCATGTCAGCCCTACTTTTTCTTTTCACTAGATTAGGCATACCCAATTCCTGCAACCATTCTTCATATATTTTAGCCTCCAGCTAAAATCATTTCGTTGCTGTTCAAAAATATTGGCCTATGTCTCTGCATTATTTGCTGACCGGTTGATCATACTTGCTTGGGAATAATTGGAGGAATCATTCCACCCTGCTGTAGAACATGAGATTGGAGAAAGCTGATTTAGCTTTTGATGAAATTATTGTCTGAAGTAGCCTTGCAAAAGCTATTTAGATATTCTTTAGATGCTAGCATATATTGTTCTATTTCGCTGTATTTTGCTTATTTTTACTGAGCAGACTCTGATCCTGCTTCTTCTGACTCAGAACTGTATATTGCAGCAAAATGAGCTGGAAATCAATTGAATAGAGGAATAAAAATAAATATTATCTGGGAAAAAGAGGTGACGTTTTGCACCCTGGCACCTAAATTAATATGCCTGTCAGTTCAATCCTGTTTTAGGAGTGAAGCTAAAAAGAAGCTTCCATTGGGCTTGTCAGGATTTCATTGGTCCTTCACTTACGATCACGATTAGTGCCCATTGCGAAGTGGTAAGCTCATAAAGTGAGTCACTACATGACCATGCTCAATGAAGACATTCTTTCCTACAATCGTAAAGTGAATCCAGATTCTTCCATGGACCTTGCTTGCCAGAAGTCGACTGAGAAGATTGCAAATGGCAACCTCATGATCCCAGAGTCAATAGAATAGAATAGAATAGAATAGAATAGAATAGAATAGAATAGAA
>BLBF01000338.1:694894-704912 GCA_015471245.1 Laticauda colubrina
AATAATAATAATAATAATAATAATAATAATAATAATAATAATAATAATAATAATAATAATAATAATACTGTGCAATAATAACCCAAAAGCCACAAGACATGAGTTGGGGGTCCCTAATTAGCTCCAATGTAATTTCCTTCTCTTACAGAAAAATAGCTTGGAACTTGCAACGGCCTATCTTGCCAGATCCCTGAGCAATCAGTCTCTGGCGCCATACCCCATGGCCATCAGCAGCTACGCTCTTGCCTTCGCTTCTCAGGACAAGTCCGCCATTGCTCTTGCTGGCAGTCACCTGATGAGACTTTCCATGGAAGATAAAAGTATTTTCTCTCTTTCTTCATCTTCGTGACAAACTGTTTAAAAATGTCTCTTCTGGGATTTTGTGTGTGTGTGTGTGGGGAGGTACAAGTAGTCCTTGACTTACAACCAAAATTGAGCCCAAAATGTATGTTGCTAAGCGAAGCCTTTGTTCAGTGAGTTCCGCCCCCTATTTTGCCACAACTGTAAAGTGAATCACTGCAGTTGTTGAGCTATTAACAACAGCTATTAAGTTGTTAAGTGAATCTGGCTTCCCCATAGACTTTGCTTGTCAGAAGGTCACAAAAGGGGATCACATGACCCCGGGACACTGCAACCGTCATAAATATGTAGCAATTGCCAAGCATCCAAATTTTGGACACATGGCCATGGGGATGCTGCGATGGTCATAAGACTGAAAAACTGAAAGACTCCTACACTGAACAGCACCCTTTTTTCAGTGCTGTTGTAACTTTGAACAGTCGCTAAGCAAGCTGTTCTAAGTGTAGGAGTACAAGTATATATGTATATAGAGCAGAGTAGAGTCAAACAGAACAGAGCAGAACAGAGCAGAGCAGAGCAGAGCAGAACAGAACAGAACAGAACAGAACAGAACAGAACAGAATAGAATAGAATAGAATAGAATATTTGGAAGGGACCTTGGAGGTCTTCTAGTCCAACCTCCTGCTCAGGCAGGAAGCCCTATACCATTTCAGACAAAAGGTTATTCAATCTCTTCTTAAAAACTTCCAGTGTTGGACCCTTTGCAACTTCTGGAGGCAAGTTGTTCCACTGATTAATTGTTCTAACTGTCAGGAAATTTCTCCTTATTTCTAGGTTGCTTCTCTCCTTGATTAGATTCCATCTGTTGCTTCTTGTCCTGCCCTAGGATACTTTGGAGAATAGCCTGACTCCCTCTTCTTTCTGGCAACCCCTTGTGGCAACACATACATATAATACATGTGTCTGTGTATGTGTGTATGTATATATGTATAGCAATAGCACTTAGACTTATATACCTCTTCACAGTGCTTGATAGCCCTCTCTAAGAGGTTTACAGAGTTAGCCTATTGGCCCCAAGAATCTGGCTCCTCATTTTACCCATCTCAGAAGGATGGAAGGCTGAGTTAACCTTGAGCCTGGTGGGATTTGAACTGCCAAATTGCAAGCAGCTGATAGTCAGAAGAAGTGGCCTGTAGTACAGCACTCTAACCACTGTGCCACCGAGGCCCATATGTAAGTGTATGTATTGTTCTTCGGGTCACTAAGTTGTATCTGACTCTTCGCAACCCCCATGGACCATAACACACCAGGCCCCATGGTCCTCCACTGTCTCCAGGAGTCTGCCCAAATTCATGTTCATTGCACCGATGACACTATCCACCCATCTCATCCTCTGCCGTTCCCTTCTCCTTTTGCCTTCCATCTTTCCAACATCAGGATCTTCTTTAATGCATCCTTCCTTCTCGTTAGGTGGCCAAAGTATTTGAGCTTCAGCTCCAGCCTCTGTCCTTTCCAAAAACAGTCAGAGTTGATTTTCTTTAGGATTGACTGATCTGATCACCTGGCAGTTCAAGGGATATTCGGGAGCCCCAGATGTGGGTGTAGCTCTTCTTATGAGTTTGGTCCTATTCAGTAGAATTCTGGAGAACTGGTAGCAGAAATTTTGAGTTGTTTGGAGTACCGGCAAATACCACCTCTGACTGGCCCCCATCTATAATCTGCCTCCCGAGTCCCAGCTGATCATCTGGGTCTCCTTTTGTTACCCTGCACAGGAGAATGGAGCTGCAAAGCATGTTAGTGGGGTGGGGAAGGAAAGGAGATTTTACAGTATCCTTCCCCTGGCACTCCCACCAAGCCACGTCAATAGAACCGGTAGTAAAAAAAATTTGAATCCTACCACCTTACTTTCCCCCTTCTGGGATAAAATTGCATTCTCCTCTATTTGCATCTCTTTTATTTCTCTCTCTCTCTCTCATGCCCATCAGTCCAACTAGTCCCTTTTCCAGTCTGTGATCCTTCTGCCCATTCAAACCTCAACCCACCTCAAACCCAAAACATTGAACTGGGAGCTCTTTCCAGACACCAGCGCTCAAGGAATTTCAGCCTCATCTGGAAGACCAAACAGAGATAATTCTACTTTATTGTAAAGCTATATTAACAAAATCTTGCAAGGCTAAAAATGCAGACAGTCCTGGATTTACAATAGTCAGTAGACAGATAGATCATTTAGTGACTGTTCAAAGTTACAACGGCACTGAAAAAAGTGACTTATGATCGTTTTTCACACTTACGACCATTGCAGCATCCCCATGGTCACATGATCAAAATTCAGTTGCTTGGCAACTGGTTCGTATTTATGACAGTTGCAGTGTCCAGAGGTCATGTGATCAACTGTTGTGATCTTCTGATGAGCAAGAGTCATTTAACAAGGGTGTTACTTACTTAACAACTGTGGTAAGAAAGATCATAAAATGGGCCACAAAACTCTGTCATGCCCCTGGTGGAGATTGACTCTGAGGGAGAGGAGGAATAGCCGACAGGGAATGGAAGTGTGGCTCCAGAGGTGGTGGAGGAGGCTGGGGAAGGGCAGAGGCCAGCTGAGCAGTCAGAGGAGGACCCCGGCCCATCCCCTATCTATCCTAGGGCACACAGGGAGAAGAAGATAAGGGAGAGGCGTGGTCTCCTTGGGAGGAGAGGGCCTTGATCCTCTTCATGGGCTGCAAGTGTGAGAACTGCATAAGAGTTTGTATCTGCGTACTGGCAAACGCTGGAAACAAAGTGTGTTTTCTTTTGGTCTGAAGTTATCTTGCTCGGTGTCCTTCCAACAGACTGTGCCTTGTTATCTCCTTGAATCTGGTACATACTTCTCCTGTTCCATTGTGGAAATTTCACCATTGTAGTTTGTTTGGCTTTTTATTTCACCTCTATCTGCTCATTAAGTTCGGACTGTATTACTTTCTTTTGAAGACTATTTTTGAGTATGTTTTATCTCCAACTGAGTATTATTGAACAGTGGGGCCAAGTTGGAGGCATTAAAGGACATTTATTTATGTTTTAGATTTTGTTATGTTTGTGGTACACTCTGAGTCATCACATTCTCACTTAATAAATATCTCATTTAGCAACAGAAATTGTGGGGCTCAATTGTGGTTGGAAGTTGAGGGCTACCTGTAATTTGAGCCTGGTTCGTGGTTACAATATTTGTGCTTCATGTGAGAACTCTGGTGTGATTTGTTCTGTGAACCAATGAATTGTTTAATACCTGTATGAAATGGAAGGGAAGGGAAGGGAGTGAGTGAGTGAGTCAGTCAGTCAGTCAATCAAGCAATCAATTAAAAACACATCCTTAAGTATCACTTCTGCTTTGGCCTTAAATTCTGTTCACTTGCTCTCGTTCCAGACAGCAGCATAATATTCTGGTTAGCTGGTGATGACCATCGTACAAAAGTGCCTTCAGCTATCTCGGTGGAGGCCACAAGTTACGCCCTTCTCTACTTAGTGAAGCAAAATGATGCTGCAAGAGCCTCCAAGGTGGCTCAGTGGCTGACTGAGCAGAGGAACTACGGAGGAGGATTCAGATCGACACAGGTACTGACTGAATTAAGGAGGAATTTCCTGACATAGAATAGAAATAGGAATAGGAGTAGGAGTAGGAATAGAATAGAATAGAATAGAATAGAATAGAATAGAATAGAATAGAATAGAATAGAATAGAATAGAATAGAACAATATATTTATTGTCACTTTGAAAGTATGCTAATCAGCATAAATTAAGATGAAATTTTGTTGCAGACAGCTCTCAAAGGGTCTCCAAATTATGCATATACCCACATATATTATATGACACGGAGAAACAACACGGTCTAGTTCAGATGTATACATGTACATGGCGAGAAAAACGAATCTTGCTAGTTTACCAGATGGATGGCACAGGGAAAAAAGCTGTTATAGAATCTGGTAATCCTGCTAGAAATATTTAGAAACCTCCTCCCAGAGGGGAGCAACAGAAACAGACCGTGAAGCGGATGTATAGGATCTCTAACAGTGCTTTGAGTTCTAAGCACATACTGCTTATATACACAGTATCCTGAATGATCCCACATGGCCACTTTACAGTCAGTTTCTCTTGGTCCCCCCTGGGAGGAGGTTTCGAAGTATTTCTCACCAAATTCTGCAACAGCTTTGTTCCCTATGCCATCCACCTGTAAGCTTGCAAGATTTGTTTCTCTTGCCATATACATGTATCCATCTGGACTAGACTTTGTTGTTTCATTGTGTCATATAGTATAAGTGAGTATATGCATAATTTTGTATTTATTTATTTATTTTTCTTGTCATGTTTATATAGTGTATATTGGAAGTGAAGACCCTTTGAGAGCTGTATGCAGTGAGATTTCATTTTAATGCATGCCGATTAGTGTACATTCAAAGTGACCATAAAGTTATTCTAAGTCTAAATCTAAGAGAGACATGAATTCTGAGCATTTAATTGGATTTTGGTAGGTCAACAAATGCATGCAAATCTTCAGGAATTTGCAGGATACAAAAAGAGATACGATAAACGTGGGCCTCACAAAATACGGATGACCTAGAACAGGGTTGTCAAACTCAATTTATTGAGGGCCACATCAGGGTTATGTTTGACCTCAGGGGGCTGAGGTAGGCGGGGCTAGGTCAATATCATTCATGTCTGGGGCACCTGTGGTGGCTCAGGCAGCCCCCCCAGCTCCATTTTCAACTGGGATGGCCTCCTTTTGCTGACAGAGGCACTGCAGGCTGGTCCTTCGCTGTTTCCAGAACAGTCCCGAGGACCAGTTTTCTGCATTCTGCACAGTAGTGGATTTTTAAGCTGTGCAGATGCAGAGAGATAAACTCAACAAGACGTCCATAACAGAGTACACTTATTGGTTCATCAGGTATCCTCATAACTCACATTTGTGATAAAATTCTTCTTTAATGACCAATCCTTTGTATATCTGCCTTGTAGTAAAAGATGGTTATCTCCTAACCCATCTTATAGTGATAGAAAGCAGCTGCCATGAGTTAGGAAGTTCAGGCAAAAGTAAGGAAAACTCCCCCAACCCATCGAGGGTCAAACTAGTGACCAATCGGGATTACAGATGTGGTCACGTGACATGGACTACATTTCCCAGGATACCTTTATATTTCCCATGATGCATTCCCTTAAGGGGACAGCTCATAATTCCTAAGTAACTATCCAATTCCCATCGACTGCCTGGGACAGCACAACCAGATTTAAGCACCCCGTGGGCCAGATCCGGCATATGGGCCTTGAGTTTGACACCCCAATCTAGAAAGTGAATGATAGGTGATTGTGTGTTTTCTTATGTGGGTTCTCTAAAATTGTGCCAGAGTTCTGATTTCTATGGTGGCCTCTCTTCCCAGGACACAGTGGTGGCTTTGGAAGCCCTTTCCTCCTACTGGATCAGCACTTTCAAAGAAGAAGGGAATGAGCTAACAGTTTCTCTTACGGTCCCTGGAAAACACTTGCCTACTCAGATTTCTTTTGGAAGATCCAATGATCCAATCCAGGAAGAGCTTCAGGTACTCATGTTGACATGGCTGTTTATATGATGAGGAATGGAATGAGCAAGTGGGTATAAACCCATCCAGACCTTTCTACTGTCCAAGGATCCTTCCAAGTGGTGGGATTCAAATATTTTTAGTACCAGTTCTGTGGGCCTGGAGTGACTTGGTGGGCATGGTTTGGTGGGTATGGCAGGGGAAGGTTACTGCAAAATCCCACTCCCTCCTCACCCCACTAACCTGTTTTTTAGCTCCGTTCTCCTGTGCAGGGCAACCAAAGGAGACCCAGCAGATCAGCTGGGACTCGAGAGGCAGAGAATATATGGGGACAGGGACAGGCCGAGGTGGGATTTGCCAGTTCTCCGAACTACTCAAAATTTCTGCTACCGGTTCTCCAGAACTCGTCAGAAGCTGCTGAATACCACCTCTGCTTCCAACTCATATTCAGTTGCCAACTTTTGAAAAACACTGATTTAAAAGATATTGATAGCAACATTCAAATGGCAGATTCTGCAATTCATTTTGTGTAAAAAGGGGAACATGTTTTGCAATTAGGTTTAAAACTGTCTTTTGTATTTATGTGCTTGCAAGGAAATTTATACATACGCACATGGTTTGTCAAATTTTGGTAATGCTATTTTTGTTGTTATTCTACAAGGTAATTCTGTTTTTCTTCTTCAGTTTTCTATGGGAAAAGACATTGACGTAAAAGTGAAAGGGAGAGGGAAAGGAACTCTAACTGTAAGTAATTTCATACTACTCTTATAACAAATATTGAGTGATGATCACTACAGTTTTTACTATGGTTAGCGACTGATATACAGGTAGTCTTCGACTTACAACTTCAATGGAGCCCAAAAATTATGTTAAGTGAGACATTTTATTACCTTTCTTGCCACAATTGTTAAATGAATGATGGCAGTTGATAAGTTAGTAAACCTGTTGTTAAGTGAACCTGGCTTCCCCCATTGATGTTGCTTGTGAGAAGGTCGCAAAAGGGGATCCCATGACTTCAGGATACAGCAACAGCGTTATGACCCAGATTGGGATACAAAAGCAACAAAGATACAAAAACAGGTGAAGTCCCTTTAATTCCTTCAACTTGGCTCCAAAGTTTCAATTATCATGGACTGGAGAAAAAACTCCCCCCAAACAGTTGCGGAATAAGTTATAAATAGAAAAAACAACACAAACCACACTGAAGCAATTAATGAGACAAGGCAGGATAAGGGCTTGAAGAAGCCCACAGATATCAAAATACACATACTGGGAAGGACCCCAGAACTCAGATAAGAACTGAGAGACTAGAAATATTTTCACACTTTGCTTCCAGCACTGGGCCATGCGCAGTTTGTCCTTTTAACCAGTCCTCTCAGCTGCAACCCATGAAGGGGATCAAGCCCCTTTCCTCACTCGTAGACCACGCCATTCACATTTCTCCCTTATCTGCTCCTCCCTGCATGCCTTAGGATGAAGAGGGGATGGGCTTGGATCTTCCTCTGAATGCCCAGCTGGCCTGTGCCCTTCCCTAGTTTCCTCTACAACCTCTGGAGCCACACTCCCACTCCCTGTCAGCTGTTCCTCCTCTCCCTCAGAGTCAGATTCTAACAGGGGCGTGACAAACGGTCATAAGTATGAACTAGTTGCCAAGGATCTGAATTTTGATCACATGATTATGAGAACACTACAAAGGTCATAAGTGTGAAAAATAGTCATGTCACTTTTTTCAGTTCCGTTATAACTTTGAATGATCACAAAATGAATTGTTGTAAATCAAGGACTACCTGTAATGGGCTTTTTCTCTTAGGCTCACAGCAGGGTTGAAAAATAGGTAGGGGTAGTTACGGACTTACAACCATTCATTGAGTGGCCATTTTGAAATTACAATGATACTGAAAAAGTGACTTAGGATTGATCCTCACACTACAAGTCTGTAGAAACTCTCAGTCATCCAGGTCATGATTGTCTTCTAGTTCTACAGTAGGTCTCCTTTAACTTAGATTCTACTGAAAAAATTTTCCTCAGAATAATAGGAAAGTCTGCACCTGTTGCGTTTGTGTTGAGTGTGCATTTTGTTTAGATGGAAGGGTTCTTAATATGTGTGACAGTAGTTGGAGCAGAGCAGAAGGAATGTTTCCAACCCTTGATGGGATTGATGTTTGGTGTTGTACCCCTGTTGGAATCTGATTCCGAGGGAGAGGTGAGAGGGAGTGGGAGTGTGGCTCTGGTGGCTGTGGAGGAAACTGGGGAAGGGCACAGTCCGGCTGGGCATTCAGAGGAAGACCCAGGCTCACCTCCTCTTCATCCTAGGGCATGCAGGGAGGAACGGATAAGGGAGTAACGTGGGTTACGGGGAAGAAAAAGGCCCTGATTCCCTTCATTAGCTGCAGCTGGGAAAACAGGATAAAGAGGGTGTTTGCCCACAGATCCTTGCTGGAAGCAAAGCGTGAATTATTTTTGGTTTGTCAAGTCTTATCTGAGTTCTGGCATCCTCCCAACTGTGTGTGTTTCGCTGTCTTTTGAAGTCTGCAATTCCTTATCCTGCCCTGTCTTGTTAACTGCTGCAGCGTGGTTTGTGTTGGTTTTTATTTATAATTTAGATGTAATTTGGGTTCAGACTGAATTTCTTCCCTTTAAAAACTGTTCTTGGGAGAGTTTTTTTCTCCAGCTGATGATAACCGGACATTGGGGGCCAAGTTGGAGGTGTTAAAGGGACTTTACCTATTTTTGTGACTTTGTTGGTTTTGTGCCACACCCTGTGTCATCACATTTGGTTTCCCTGCATTTTGGATGCATTTCCAATCCTAATGGAAGAGTTTCCAAAAGGTCACAGTACAAATGGTGCCACCACGGATGAACATTAAAGGAGAAATCCACAGCTCTCTTCAGCAGAGAACCCAAATATCGGGAAGCCGGTGGGCCACAGTTGGAAACCTAGGTTCCTGAGCAGTTAAGGAGGCAGTGGGATTAATATATGTGGGCCTCTTTTGGAATAACTAAAACAATAAGTAGTTTCTTCCTCCTTTTACCAAATTGCTTCTCAACCTTGCCAACTTTAAGATGGGTGGACTTCAACTCCCAGAATTCCCCAGCCAGCCATGCTGCCATGAGTTGAAGTCCACCCCTCTTATAGTTGCCAAGGTGGAAAATCATTATTCTAGCACAGGGGTGTCAAACTCAAGGCCCGCTGGCCAAAAGCTCGCAAGGTTCTTAAATCTGACCCGGCTGACCTAGAAATATCAAAGGACCAGCCCACGGGGCCTCTGCCAGCCAAAATGGGCAACAAGGGGGGTCCATGTGCAACCCCCCCGCCCATTTTCGGCCTCCATGGCCTCCTGCAGCACTCTGCCGGCCAAAAATGGGCCGCATGAGGCCTCTGCGTGGCCCGTTTTTGGCCGGAAGAGTGCTGCAGGAGGCCAGGGTAGGTGAAAACGGGCTGCACATGGGCCTTGTCAGGCCCTCATGCCTCGTTTTAGACAGCAAAGTGTTTCAGGAGGCTGTCCAGGCTGAAAATGGGGCATGGGGGAGGCATATGTCCTTCCCATCTCTCCCCCTGTTTCCCTCCCTCCCTCCCGCTAGCCTTCAGAGGAGAGCTAAGATGCTGATCTGGCCCTCGAAGAAATCCAGTTTGACACCCCTGTTCTAGCACAACTGAACAGCATCATTCAGGAGAGAGAAAGCTAATCTTTTCTTCTTTATCCTTCCAGGTTCTCAAGCAGTTTTATGTTTTGGCTGTCCAGAACAACACCTGTCAAACTCTTGGGCTAGAAGTGACCGTGAGTGGCTCTGTTCGCCGAAATGGTACATCAGGGATTAGGAGCAGTGGATTTTTATTTTATTTTTTTATAATTGATTGGTGTTTTTTCCCCCGTCTTTTTCTGTTTTGATTGCTATAAACAGCATAGTTGGGTCAACACATCGCAGACTGTTGCTTCATGTGAAATTCCTTGTAGAGAGAAATGGGTGGCTTATAAATGTAATAAGTAAATAAAAGCAAATAAATACCATGAATAGGAGAGGAGTGATGCAAATTTGAAAGCTTTGTTTCTCCTTTCCTCTCTCTTAGTTTGGGGTTAGCCTCCATAGTTTTTGCTTGTCACAATACACAATGATTGGTGTTTGGGATAATAATAATAATAATAATAATAATAATAATAATAATAATAATAAT
>BLBF01000338.1:704922-723034 GCA_015471245.1 Laticauda colubrina
ATAATAATAATAATAATAATAATAATAATAATAATAATAATAATAATAATAATAATAAAAAATAATACACTGAAGAAAAAAACAGAAGGCCTGATTATTGCAGCCCAAGAACAAGCCATCAGAATGAATGTAATCAAAGCCAGAACAGAAAAATCTACTGATGACCTCAAATGCAGACTCTGCAAAGAAGTGGATGAAACCATTGATCACATACTGAGCTGTTTCAAGACTGACTACAAACAACATCACAACACAGTTGCTCAGACAGTCCACTGGAACTTGTGTCACAACTACCCTCTGCCTGTAGCAAAGAACTGGTGGGATCATAAGCCTGAAAAAGTGGTCGAAAATGAGCATGCAAAACGACTGTGGGGCTTCTGAATACAGAGTGACAAAGTTCTGGGACACAATACCCTGGATATCATGATTGTGGAGAAGAAAAAAGTGTGGATCATCAACATTGCTATACCTGGTGATTTGAAATCACGACAAGAACTCCAAGAGCGGGGATTTAAAATAGATCAATGGGTATACCTACAAATTCATAGTAGATATAAACAAGATAGGAAGGAATTTGAAATTAACAATAAACCCCAGCAATTAGACAAAATTTTATTAGGACCAGGTAAAAAAAATATAACAAAATTTTATAATTGCTTATTAGAAGTAGAATTAGTAGAAGAAACAGTAAAAGGGAATATGATAGCCTGGAGTAGGAATGTAGGACGTAACATCATCCTAATAGAATGGGAAAAAGTCTGGGGAAGAAATAATAAGATTACAAAGAAACAACTTGACAAAGTCACCAGATATCAGGACTTGAGAATCGAACTGCAGAGACTCTGGCATAAACCAGTGCAGATGATTCCATTGGTACTCGGCACACTAAGTGTTGTGCCTAAAAACCTAGGCAACCACTTAAAAACAATTGGTACTGACAAAATCACCATTGGTCAGCTGCAGAAGGCCACCTTACTGGGATCTGCTCGCATAATCCGCCGATGCATCACGCAGTCCTAAACACTTGGGAAGTGTTCGACTAGTGATTTGTGATACGAAACCCAGCATGGTTATCTCGTCTGCTGTGTATACTGTCATTTTTGTGTACAACAACAACAACAATAATAATAATGTATGATTTAAACATTTATTTATTTTTATTTATTTGATTTGTCCATTGCTTACAAGATAATAGGTATAAGTATAAACATGAGTAAGAAAAGAGAAATAGGTACGATTAAATGGGGACAATAGGACAGGGACGGGGGGCACGATGGTGCACTTATGCATGCTCCTTACAGACCTCTTAGGAATGGAGTGAGGTCAGCAGTGGATAGTTTGAGGTTAAAGGAGTGGGGGTTCGAGGATGTAACAACAGAGTCAGGTAGTGCATTCCAGGCATTGACCACTCTGTTGCAGAAGTCGTACTTTCTGCAATCAAGTTTAGAGCAGTTAACATTGAGTTTGTGTCTGTTGTGAGCTCTTGTATTGTTGCGGTTGAAGCTGAAGTAATCATTGACTGGTAGGACATTGTAGTAGATAATTTTGTGTACTATGCTTAAGTCCAATCGTAGGTGGCGTAGTTCAAGATTGTCCAAGCCCAAAATTTCAAGTCTGGTGATATAGGGCATTCTGTTGTGAGCAGAAGAATGTAGTACTCTTCTCATGAAATACTTCTGGACTCGCTCAATTGTATAAATGTCTGATATTCAGTGCAGATACCAGACAGATGAGCTGTGTTCAAGTATTGGTCTAGCAAAGGTTTTGTATGTCCTAGTTAGCAATTCAATATTTCCAGAGGAGAAGCTTTGTAAGATTTGATTTTCAACTGTTGATGCCTTTTTGGCAATGCTGTTACAGTGAGCTCTGGTGCTTAGATCATTAGATATGAATACTCCGAGATCCTTGGCAGAGTGAGGATCATCAACGAGGTCATATTTGCCGAGTTTGTATTTGGCATACTGATTTTTTTACCAATGTGTAGGACAGAGCATTTGTTGGTCGAAATTTGGAGTTGCCAGATGTTTGACCATTGAGACGCATAATCAAGGTCACTTTGAAGAGCAGTATCATTGTCGGTGGTGTTGAACATGATTGGTTTGTCGTTGGCTAGTTTTACACAAAGTGGTAGAACATAGTTTAAATCAAGGGTCTTTCAAACTTGGCAAGTTAAAAACTTGTGGACTCCCAACTCCCAGAATTCCTGAGCTAATATGACAGGAAGAGGAATTCTGGGAGTTGAAGTCCACAAGTCTTAAAGCTGTCATGTTTGAAGACCCCTGGTTTAAATGGTGAGCTGTTTAGGCAAAAAGCAAACGAGCCATCTTGTGTCTTTAGCCACGTCAGACAAATGGTTGCCCAATTTTTTTCTTTAAAAGCCTCCAGTCAACTTCTGAAGAGAACGGTTGATTGTTCTCACTGTCAGGAAATTCCTCCTTAGTTCTAGATTGCTTCTCTCCTTAATTACTTTCCATCCGTTTCTTCTTCTACCTTCAGGGGCTTTGGAGAATAGTTTGCCCCCTTCTTCTTTGTGGCAACCCCTGAGATATTGGAAGACTGCTATCACGTCACCCCTTGTCCTTGTCTACAGAGATTCTCAGTCATCCAGGTCATGGCTGTCCCAAAGTGGTTGTCCCATGGTTGTTTTTCAAAACGCAGCAGCCCTTTCTGGTTTTTCTTTGAAGGCATTTCACTCTCATCCAAGGAGCTTCTCCTTCATTGATTCATTCTTCAGAGCTGAGGAAGCTTCTTGGAGGAAGTGAAATGCCTTCAAAGAAAAACCAGAAAATCCAATTGCCTCTTGAAAAAGCATCTTTGGGGCAACCCCAATCCTTTTTTTCGTTAAACTAGATGTACCCAGTTCCTGCAACCGTTCTTCCTATGAGGCACACTCCATATCCTGTGTGCCCATGCAAAAAGTAAATATGTTCCACACCTCACAATGCCAAATGGTCTTTGCTCTGCGTTGATCCTTGTTAAGATTTGCCTGTTTTCTTAACACAGCTGAATTGGAAGATTACTATTATGAATATGAAGACGATCTTCTACCCCCGTCACCCCCTGCTAGACAGACATTGTCACGGATTGAGTTATTTGATGCCCGGCAGCGCCGAAGGAGGGAGACCAAAGACACCGAACGGTCAAAACACGATGTCACCTACGAAGTCTGCTTCTGGTAAGTTGGCGGGAGACCATTTTGGTAGAATTGTTAAGGGTGGGCTGGCAATAAGCAGTGGACTACTTGACAGATTTATTTATATTTTTATTTATTTATTTATTTAGACTGGTTCATTTTTTTACTGTATTTTATTTACTTATTTAGATTGATTTATTTCTATTTATTATTCTATTTATTTAGACTGGTTTATTTTATTTTATTTTATTTTCTGACTGGTTAATTTTTGCTGTATTTTATTGATTTATTTCGACTGGTTCGTTTTTTTACTGTATTTTATTTATTTATTTAAACTGATTTATTTTTTATTTTATTTATTTAAACTAGTTTATTTTATTTTATTTTCTGACTGGTTAATTTTAGTTGTATTTTATTTATTGATTGATTTTGACTGGTTTATTTTTTATTTTATTTATTTATTTTGACAAGTTTGTTCATTTATTTATTTTGACTGGTTTATTTTTTATTTATTTTGACCTTATTTATTTATTATTTTGTTCATTTATTTGTTTTGACTGGTTTGTTTTTTATTTATTTATTTTGACGGGTTTAATTCTTACTCATTTTTATTTTATTTTCACAGGTTTATTTATTTGTTTGTTTGTTTATTTATTCATAGCCCACTTTTATTATTTTTACAAATGCAGGTAGTCCTTCAATTACAGCAGTTCATTAAGCAACCGTTCAAAATTACAACAGCACTGAAAATAGCAACTTATGCCCATTTTTCACACTTATAACCATTGCAGCATCCCCCACGGTCACATGAATAAAATTCAGACATTGGCCATTGACTCGTATTGATGACTGTTGTAGTTCCCAAGGCCATGCTGACCAGCAAAGTCAATGGGGAAACCAGATTCACTTAGAAACCTTGTTACTAACATTAACAACTGCAGTGATTCACTCAACAAGTGTGGCAAGAAAAGTCGTAAAATGGGGCAAACATTCACTTCACAAATGTCTCACTTAGCAACAAAAATATTGGGCTCAGTTGTGGTCGTAAGTCAAGGACTACCTGCACCTGTAATATCTGAGCATCCTAGAGTTGATTAAGAAGCACAGCTATTTAAATATTTTAAATGAATAAATTTAAATAAATAACACACACACACACACGGGGAATCCAACCTACCACATTCCACCACATGACCATATGTGATAACTACAGGTAGTCCTCGACTTATGACCACAACTGAGCCCAAGATTTATTGTTGCTGAGTGGGACATTTGTTAAGTACGTTTTGCCCCATTTTACGACTTTTCTTGGCACATTTGTTAAGTGAATCACTGCAGATATTAACTTAATACGTTTGTGAAATGTAACTTGGTTTCTCCATTGACTTTGCTTGTCAGAAGGTCATCAAAAGATGATCACGTGACCCTCACCCTCCTCCCCAGGCGCTCCAGCCTTCCTAAATGTGGGTCAGTTGCCAAGCATCCTGTCATGCCTCTGGTGGAGAGGCATTACTGACTCTGAGGGAGAGGAGGAACAGCCAACAGGGAGTGGAAGTGTTGCTCCGGAGGTTGTGAAGGAGGCTGGGGAAGGTCAGAGGTCGGCTGAGCAGTCAGAGGAGGACCCAGGCCAATCCCCCATCCATCCTAGGGCACGCAGGGAGGAGAGGATAAGGGAGAGATGTGGTCTACTGGGGAGGAGAGGGCCTTGATCCTCTTCATGGGCTGCAGCTGTGACAACTGGATAAGAGGACGGACATGCATAAGGGCGAGTGCTGGAAACAAAGCGTGGAAATATCTCTAGTTTATTGTTCCTCTTTGAGTTTGGCATCCTTCCCAGTGTGTGTTATCTGTGGACTTCCTCTAGCCCTTATCTTGCCTGGTTTGTGTTGCCTTTTTCCTTCTTCTTATAATTGTTTGTGTGGGAGTTTTTTGTCTTCTGTCAAGAATATTCGGAGCTTGGAAGCAAAGTGGAGGAATAAAAGGGGCATCACCTGTTTTCTGTGACTGTGTTTGTTTTGTATCCCACCCTGGATCAGCACACATCCGAATGGAGTCGTAAGTGTGAAAAATGGTCATAGGTCATTTTTTTCAGGGCTGTTGTAACTTCGAATGGTCACTAAATGATTGGTTGTAAATTTGAGGATTACCTGTACAATATCTAACCCTGCCTGAGGTGATGGTAGTGGGGAGGGGGGACATATTATGATACACTGTACAGGTTGCCTTTGAGTTACAACAGTTCATTTAGCGACTGTGCAAAGTCAGAGTGGCCCTGAGAAAAGTTACTAAGGACCAGTTTTCAGCCTGAATGACCATTACAGCATCCCTGTGGTCATGTGATCAAGATTTGGTTGCTTGGCAACCAGCAGGTATTTATGAAGTTTGCACTGTACGTGACCACCATTTGTAACCTTCCCAGCCGGCTTTTGATAAGCAGAATCAATGAGGGAAGCCAGATTCACTAAACAACCACACAATTCAGTTCACAACTGCAGTGATTCGCTTAACGATGGTGGCCAATGGCCATAAAATGGGGCACAACACACTTAATGTTTGTCTCGCTTGAGAATGGAAACGTTGGCCTCCATTGTGGTCAGGCCTGTCAAACTGGGGGACTGGATGCATCATAAGTAGGCCATACCCACCCCGGCTCCACATAGGTCACGATATGTCACATGACGCGGTCAACTTTGACACCCGTGGTTATGGTTGTAACTCAAGGACTACCTGTGTCAACATTATATGGTCCAGTTCATCCAAGGTCATCATCTGATGTTTCTATTAATCCACAGAGGTCAACTAGATCAAACTAAAGGCATTAAACTATCTCTCCCAACTTTTCTCTTTCTGTCTTTCTCTACAGGAGACAACGGGGGGCTCGTGTTTCTGGCATGGTCATTGTTGACATCAGCCTGTTGAGTGGCTTTCAGCCCGATGAGGTGGACCTTGCTCAGGTAGCTCCTGGCAAAGGGTTGTACTTCCCTTTGATACAATAGCACTTAAGCTTATACACCGCTTCACAGTGGTTTACGGCCCTGTGAAATTATAGAATCAGTCTCTTGCCCACAACAGTCTGGGTCCTCATTTTACTGACTTTGGAACGATGGAAGGCTGAGTCAACCTTGAGCTGGCCAGGATCGAACTGCTGGAAGTTGGCAGAATTAGCCTGTAATACTGCATTCTAACCACTGCGCAAAATAATAGCAATAGCACTTTATACCATTTCATAGTGCTTTACAGACCTCTCTAAGAAGTTTACAGAGTCAGCCTATTGCCCCCAACAATCTGGGTCCTCATTTTACTGACCTTGGCAGTCAACCTTGAGCTGATCAGGATTGAGGGAATTGAACTCCTGGCAATGTGAGCAGAGTTAGCCTGCAATACCGTATTCTAACCACTGTGCCACCACAGCTCTTAATACTGAAAAAGTGTGGTTACTCATAGAGTATCTACGTCCATGGAAGAAACTCTTGGATCTGGATGCCTCCAACTTGTCCCCATTTAAACAGAGACTGGAGGAAGAAACACTGAGAAGGCAGGACTTCTCCATGTCTTTCTATCCACCTTTGAGCTTGGCAGAAAATTAAACCAGGGGTTTCCAAACTTGACAATTTAAAGATTTGTGGACTTCAAGTCCCAGAATTCCTTAGCCGGATATGCTGGCTGGGAAATTCTGGGAGTTGAAGTATATAAGTCTTAAAGTTGCCACGTTGGGAGACCCCTGAGTTAAATTGATGCTACATCTTTGCCAATCCTCTTGCTGTTGGAATAAAGGGGGAAAATATCACAATCCTTCTTCAGTCACCTCCCTTCTGGCTCTCAGAGAGTGATGCCTGGATTTCAGGTCTTCAGGGCCTGTTTAGTGAACCTAGTTATACTAGTGGTGTCAAACTCAAGGCCCATGGTCTGGATCCGGCCCACAAGTTGCTTAATTCTGGCCCGGGGGCTACCCTGCAAACTGAGCAGGACCAGCCCGTGGTGCCTCTGCCAGCGAAAACGGAGCTTGAGAGGGCCATGCACAACCCCCACGCCCATCCCCGGGTTCCATTTTCCCTGGCAGAAGGCTACCAAAACAAACTAAAAACAAAACAAAAGGAGAAACGTTTCCCCTTTTGCATTTGAGCATCCAAGAAGGGACAGGAAAGGAGAAAGGGGAAAAGAGGGAGGACAAAGGAAAAGAAGGAAAGATGCGAAGAGAGAAAGGAAGGAAAAGGAAGGAAAGAGGGGAAGGAAGAAGAAAGGAGAAGAAAAAGGGAAGGAAGGAAGAGGGAGGGAGGGAGGGAGGAAGGAAGGAAGGAAGGAAGGAAGGAAGGAAGGAAGGAAGGAAGGAAGGAAGGAAGGAAGGAAGGAAGGAAGATTGTAATGAGAAGGAGGGAAGGTCTGAGGAAATCTGTCTTAGCAATGAGCCACCACAGGTGCCCCCGACATAAATGACATCGAGCTGGCCATGCCCCCCCCAACACTCCCCGAAGTCAAACACAATCCTGATGCAGCCTTCAATAAAATCAAATTTGACACCCTTGGGTTACACCATCTGCCCTTGGCACCCTCCTGCTTTCCCAGTGTTGATAGCAGGAAAATATTCATCAACCGCAAGACCACTCGGTTTGGGAGATCTGCTTGCTTATTCCATCTATTCCTTATGGCTCCTCAATCCCTCCCTTCTCTGCAGCTGCAAGAAGTCCCTGACCAATACATCAACCACTGGGAGATTCAAGGACAACGGCTGCTCCTGTATTTTGACCAGGTGGGAGGATTTTCTACAGAACAATATATTCAGAGGGGCGGTTGGAGAAGGCAAGGCAGAAGGGTGGGGTGGCTGAGAGGTGGAGGTCTCACCTCACAATCAGGAGGCTATGAGTTCAATTGTAGGTAGAGGCTGATATTTCTGTCTCTCTCTCTCTCTCTCTTTCTCTCTCTCTCTCTCTCTCGGCACAATGAAAATACATCTATTGCAAAATTCCTCATTGGCAATAGGAAGGGCATCCGGCCAGTAAACACTCAGCTCCATTCAGTTGCCCCGACTCCATCCCTCAAGGGATTACGGGGTCATTAGACGGTTGGAGAAGGCACAGTTTTATTGACGTATTCAGATGGACTTTAGAGTCCTTGGTAGTTTCAGAGCTTGGTTTGCTTGAAGAGGTTCCATTACCCAACTAAGGAACAGCATCCATTGGGCAATGAGGCGTCTGCGAGCAAACAACCAAGTTCATAGAGCACCAAGGATTTCCACAGTTCAACCCTGACCTGCATACACTCTGCATCTGTTGAAAGCAGATGTACTTCTCCATGTCTGCCTGGGAAGGGAAGCTAAAACACACAGATAGTCTTCAACTTATGACCGTTCATTAGCAACAGTTTAAAGTTATGACGATCGTGAAAATGGGTACTTATGATTGGTTCTCACACTTAACAACCATTGTAGCATCTCCGCAGTCACACAGTCAAACTTCAGGTGCTTGGCAAACATGTATTTATGATGATTACGGCATCCATGATTGTCATTTGTGACCTTCCGGGGGATGGAGGGGGGCTTCTAATAAGCAAAGTCAATAGAGGAAGCCAGATTCACATAATGACCACAATTTGCTTAACAACTGCAGCTAAAAGGTATAAAATGGGGCACGACTCAATTAATGGCTGCATGGCTTAGCAACAGAACTTCTATTCCAATTATGGTTGTAAGCTGAGGACTACTTGTAAGCCACTGATATCTGCCTTTTTAGACAAGTCCTTATGACTTTCCTTCTGAAGCTAATCTTGTTTCACCGTCTCAAACTATTGTTTGTAAAAGAGCTGAACTGATGCCCGGCTGTGATGACCTAGAGTATATCAGAAATATAACAAAAACCAAAATGTAAAATGAAGTCCTTTAATGCCTTCAACTTGGCTTCACTGTTTAATTGTTCACAGTGGAGGAGTAAACTATTTTCAAAATAATGAAAAAAACACAGTTCAAATTCAAAGAGCTGATAACGAAGCAAAAACCAAAAACAAACCGCACTGAATAAAGTTCCACGACAGACCAGGATAGATAATTGCCAACTTCAGGAAGATAACCAGGTATACAGTCCATTGGAAGAACGTCAACCAAGATAAACCTTCTTTAGGAATAAAACACTAAATTGTCTCCAGCACCTGTTAGCACGCAGGTACAAACTCTTATACAAATCTCACACCTGCAACCCATGAAGAGGATCATGGCCCTCTCCTTCCCAGTAGACCACATTTTACCCTGATCCTCTCCTCCCTCCGTGCCCTAGGATGGAGAGGGGATGGGCCTGGCTCCTCCTCTGACTGCTCAGCTGGCCTCTGCCCTTCCCCAGCCTCCTTCACCACCTCTGGAGCCACACTTCCACTCCGTTGGCTGTTCCTCCTCTTCCTCAGAGTCAGTCTCCACCAGGGGCATGACACCAGCTTCATCTGCCTTCTCCAAGCAGCAGCCTACACCCCCTATGTTGTACTATTCATCTCATCATCCTCAGCCAGCACAGTTCTTGTTTACGCTGCCTGGAAATGACTGGAATTATAGCCAATAAGTCTGGAGTTCAGCATGTTGGAGGGAGCTGAACTGCATATTACAAGGTTGTCCTTGACTTACGACCACAATTGAACCCAACATTTATGTTGCCAAGTGAAAACATCAGCTAAGTGAACGTTGCCCCATTTTACGACTTTTCTTGCCACAGTTGTTAAGTGAATCACCACAGTTGTTAAGTAAGTAACATGGTTGTTCAGTGAATCTGGCTTCTTCACTTATGTTTGCTTGTCAGAAGGTCGCAAAAGGGGATCATGTGACCTTGGGACACTGCAACCATCATAAATATGAGTCCGTTACCAAATGCCTGAATTTTGACCACGTGACCATGCAACAGTCGAAAGTGTGAAAAGCAGCTACAAGTCACTTTTTTCAGTGCCATTGGAACTTTGAACAGTCACTAAATGAATTGTTGTAAGTCAAGAACTGCCTATATATTGATCATCCAATTCACCCCCCAATTGGAGGATAGATATATTGGACACACAAGGAATTTGTCTTTGATGCAAATGCTCTCAGTGTACATAAAAGGAAAAGATACATTCGTCACGAGTCAAGAATCATCAGGTACAACACTTAATAATAGTTATAGGGTACAGTAAGCAATCAAATCATACTAGGAATCCTAGATCCCAAAAGAAAGGTAGAATATAACATTTGAAGTTTAAATATTTCTCTGTGTTTCCAGGCACCACAATCCGGTCGTGAATGTGTCGCTTTCCGGGCTAAGCAGATAGTATCCGTGGGAAAACTACAACCAGCCAGCGCCACTGTCTATGACTTCTACGAACCCCGTAAGCCAAAGCAAGCAACAGTTGAGGAGAGGGAAGGGGAGCTGGTGGGATGCATTTTTTTAAAAAATCAGTCTTTGGTGGGGTGCAACTGGTGTGTCAGACTGTCTCCGGAACAGGCATGACTGATTGTGTGTAAAGACTGTTTCAAAAGATATGCTAATTTTGTAGTACAGGCAGTCCTCCATGTACAACCACAACAGGGAGCAGAATTTCAGTCATAAATCGTCAGTCATGTCAGATCTGATTTTACAACAGTTTTTTACAACACTTTTAAGTGAATCACTGGGGCTCCCAAGTGTACCATACAGCCTGTAAGTTTATTATTGGATTATTTCAATGCATACGGCCTGCCATAAGTCTGAGTGTCTAAGCACAGTTATAAAAAAAACCATAAATGACATAATACATGCACAATCAGCAGTCAAGATACAAGCAAAAACAAAGAACTCAAATCTTCATCCATATCACTGTTTCACACGCTCGGCCTTGGCTTCCCCAACAGCACAAAGCTGACTCCTCATCCCAATAAACCCCTTTTATTTAGTTTACAGTGAATTCCTCTCCAGCAAAGTCCCAGCCAACAGCCTTTCAAGATATTTCACAATTACAAACTTTTATCAGGCTTGGAGAGGTGCCAGGCCGATATCTTTCAGATGCCACACTGTAGCAGACAAGACTTGGCAAGAATGCAGGAACAGATCTTCAACCAAATAAAACTATAACTGTCTCCTGCAAAACCCCTTTCGCTCCTCTTTTATTCCCTATGGGAGGGCCCATTCACCGTCCACCTGTGGCTTTACTCCCAAGTCGAGCCTTGTTCCTTAGCTGTTCCCTTCTTCTGCCAGCTCTGCACATGCGCACACTGGGAACAGGCTCCAGCTTTTCTTCTGCCTCACTGATGTCCAACACTGAAGGCAGCTGATAACTGTTAGAAGGTCCTGGCCCCATCTCTGTCTCCCATGCAGAACACTCATCAGGGCCTTCCCCAGACTCCAGGATTGGTCCATGTTCTTCCCCAATCTCCTTACTGTCCAAATTTGCTGCCAGCTCCACTGGCTGCTGGCGGGCCACAACAGCACTCTGAGCCCCAGCCTGGGGATATAGCCATATTTTCAAGGCTTCAGGAAAAGCCAAAAAGGGAGTAGATGGATTTCAAGGAGTAAATGAATAGAGAAAGTTATTTTCCTGGCTCCCATCAGATGGCAGTGTCAATGGGACAGGATCTCCTGCTGGATCTGATGGGATTTGCAGGCACAACTGGGGAGAGGCAGTATCTCAAATAAGCTTCACTCCTTGTATAAACTCAGCTGCTGTCTCTCCTCTGCGTCCAATTATACAGGCATACAGTTCATTTAATGACCGTTTGAAGTTACAATAGCACTGAAAAAAACGGACATGACCATTTTTCACCATTATGACCATTGTACAATCCCCATGGTCACTGGATTTACATTCGGATGTTTGACAACTGGTTCGTATTTAAGACAGTTGCAGTATCCCTGCGGTTGCAGTCTTCTGGCAAGCAAAATCAGAGGGGAAGTTAAATAACCGGGTCACTAATTTAACAACTGCAGTGATTCGCTAAACAAATGTGGCAAGAAAGATCATAAAATGAATAATATAAATCGGTATTGATTTAAAACCGGAAATATTTCTATTGGGGACTCTACCCGAAGAATACCATAAGGAAAATGCATATTTTGTTAGTCAAATCTTGACTGCGGCCAGAATTATATTTGCACAAAATTAGAAGAGTGAAGAGATACCTACAGATGATAATGTGATTAGGAAAATACTAGAATGTGTGGAAACGAATAGATTAACATTGGCAATTAAGGAGAAAAAGCAAACTGAATATTATATGCTATGGGATTTATTCTATCAATGGTTAAATAATAAAAATGGAAGCTAGAAATAGGGAAGCAAAATAAAGATGACGTGTTAAAAGTGATAAGTTTTTAGTGACATGATGACTAACATGTTCAATATTACTGTTAGTACTGTGTAATTAATTCCTATAATTAATAGGTGGATATTACTGTGTTAAATATTGCAGAATTAATGTGTAATGATGTTGTAACTTTGATTATTGTTTAACAAAGACAACATACTGTTCAACTAAAGATGGAATGATTGTTTTAAAAATTAAAAAAAATATTAATAAAAAAAAAGAAAAATCATTACATGGGACAAAACTCACTTAATTTCTCGCTTAGCAACCTAAATTTTGGGCTCAATTGTGGTTGTAAGATGAGGACTACTTGTATCATGTTCCTCTGACTATTCCACTTTCCCACTTCTAGATCAACGTTGCAGCATCTTCTACGGTGCTCCCAATAAGCCACAGTACGTGTCCGCCTTGTGCTCAGATGATGTCTGCCAGTGTGCTGAAGGTAAAGTTACCTGGATTTTAGATCAATGGTTTTAAGGTCTCTAAATTCAGAGAAACACGTGGTCACATGGGCTGCCCTCCTCCCTCCAAAGCACAAATACAAGCCAAGTTTACTTTTGTATGATTAACCAGAAAGGTGGATTTTCAAGGATTATTTAAAATAACGCAGCTGATCTGTTGTCCCTTGGAACTGAGTCTATGACAATTTGTTGCAGCCAGCTTCTCAAGACCAACTCGCTGCAGGACAAGAGTGTAAACTGATATCAAAGAAATGGTGGAATAGTATCATTAAAGAAAAGATGCAAAAGGAGAGACAGAATGAAAACTTAATGGCAAAAATATAAACAAGTTTTGTTTTCATTTTAAATAATTAAATTTAGTTGATAAATTGTCCTGCGGTGAATTGTCCCACAAAGAGTTGCCTGTGGCGAGTTGGCCATCGTGAGCTGACCATGGAGAGTTGGCCGTGGTGAGGTGATCACAGCAAGTTGACTATGGCAAGTTGTCCCATTCCACTTGCAACCACCTGGTAGCTGGACAAAAGATTGTCCGAATGCTTCTCCTTTCAATCAGGAATATATTCTTGAGGACAACTTTAGAAACTATCAGGAATACAACTGAGGAAGGAGGAATCAAAATAATATCGAGCCTTTCTAGTAATTGCCAAACCCTGCAGTGAGGCTGCTGTTCTTATGATACAGTCCTCCAACACTGTAGGCTGAAACAACTTTAATAAGTGTGTTTTTTAGAACCTAATCTTTAGATCTATGCACTGTCCAAGGTCTGGTAGATGCCTGTAATCACAACTGCTACCCCAGTCTTAAAATATCCATAGCCACTGTGTTTGCTCCATGTGCCCACACTTAATAGTTAGTATAACATTTCTGATGGTTGATGCCAAAATAGCAACCACATTTGAAAAGGCTCTTTGAGGATATGAAAACAATGCAAATGTCCTGTTGTTATGTCCACTTTCTCCATTCTTTAATCATTAAAACAACTATCTAAACTCCCATGTTCCTGTCTAAAGAAATTAGATTGGTTTCTCAGCCATCTTGGAGTTAGATGCTAGATTCCCTCCGCTTTGATCAGAAGGATTATCCAGGAATTGGACCATATTTTTTCTGCCAAACAGGTGCCTGTCCCCGTTTGAAGCGTACACTGGAGGATGCAATCACAGAAGAGACACGGATGAACTTTGCATGTTACAGTCCCCGTGTACATTACGGTAAGAGCTGGGGTTGGTCCTGGAAGCCTCACCCTCTGCAGCCTTATTCTTGAACTAATTTCAATTTTCTTCCCTGAAAAACTGTAAACATCGCTTATGCTCACATCCACAAAGACCTGTACCTCACAGTTCAGTTCCTTGTGTCTTTTCCCTTCCTTCACATGGTGTCTTTTCATTTCTGAAAACGTTTTTGTCAATATTGGCATGAGCTGCCTAGTGATCAAACTGAGACTTGCAGCTTAGAAAAAAAAAAAAACCTCTCTCTCTTTTCTCTCTCCCCCCCTCTTCTCTCTCTTTCTCCCCCCCTCCTCTCCCACCCTCTCTCTTCTCTCTCTCCCCTCTCCCTCCCTCTCTCTCTTCTTTCCCTCTCTCCTCTCTCTCTCCCCTGTTGTTTCCATTATTCCTATTTCAGTCCAGTCCAGTCTATCTATATCATATCATATCATATCCTATCTTATCTTATCCTGACCAATCCAATTTCTGTTTCCTTCCCATTCCATTGCATTCTTTCATATTCCTCTTCCATTCCATTCCATTGACTTGTGCACAAGCACTATAATGCTTGCCCTAACTAGTTATTTAGTTTTAGAGCATCTGTACTTCTTGGAGCTGTTTGAGCTGTGTACCACAGTTACTTGGGTGCATCGGTGATGGTGGACCAGTACTATTTCCTCTTCCTTTCTGGCTTTGACAGCACTAGGTGCCATAATAACTGTTGTTAGGTACACCCCTATCACAATTCCTCCATGGCTACCACTAAACTATTTTGGGTCCTACTGGCCACAAGGTTAGAACTGGGCTCCTTGATCAACAGCGCTGACCATTCCATGCTCTATTATGCAACAACTTTGAAGCCCATTGATTATCAATCACTTCCTCCTCCTTTACTCCCAGCTTTGGCAGGTGGCCCAACCTGTTCTTCTAAGATTCCATCCAAATTTGATCCACCCCCTTCAAATTAAAGGAAGTGGTTAGTAGTATTTTTTTTTCTCCCTGCTGGTCAGTGATGTTTAAGTGGGACAGAAATCAAAGCCAGAAGAATCCATCACTCCTTTTGATTAACTTGACCTCAAATAAATAATTCAGGACTGCTTGCTGGACTCATTACTTTTGCTCAGGGATCTTCAAACTTGATAGCTTTAAGACTTGTGGACTTCAGCTCCCAGAATTCCACCTCCAGTCATGTTAGCTCGGAAATTCTGGGTGTTGAAGTCTACAAGTCTTAAAGCTGTCAAGTTTGAAGGCCCTTGCTTTAGCTGAACAAGGATTGGCAATGAAAGCCATGCTGTGTATGCACAACTATTGTCCTGCTGCCTTGGGGACAACACTTGAACTTGATGATGTGGAAAAATCCCTCATTCTGACCATCAGTAGGGCAAAAGATGACAGTTTTTGTCTCCTCTTCATAGTGTTCCTGGTTCGAGTGGAGCGCGAGAGCCAAGAAAGCGCCTTCCGGGTCTATGAAGTTAAAATCAAGGAGGCCCTGCAATTTAGTGAGTAGTCTCCCTTTCATGGGGTTTTTGTTGCCTCAGCTTTACTACTGTAGGAGATGACCAGGCTGAACTGAAGGGAGGGGTCAAACGCATAATCAGTCTCGAATCCCTTTGGGCCCACAAGAGATCTTAGTCCAGCTCACTGTCAAGCTGGCCCCAGTTTACTCCCTAAGAAAGAAAGACCCTCGACTCCATAAGATTTAGAGAAAAAGATACTTTTACTAGAGTGCAACATGGATGAAGCAAGCTGAGTGCAACATGAATGAAGCAAGCTCTGAAGAAAAACCACATGAAAATCGACTTACAACAGTTCATTTAGTGACCATTTTCAGTTACGTCACTGAAAAAAGCGACTTGTGACTATTTTTCACACGCCGTTGCAGCAACCCCATGATCATGTGATCAAAATTCAAATAGTTGGCAACTGACTCATATTTATGATGGTTGCAGTGTGATCCCGGGGTCATATGATCCCCCTTTTGTGACCTTCTAACAAGCAAAGTCAATGGGGAAGCTAGAGTCACTTTACAAATGGGTGACTAACTTAACAACTGCAATGGTTGACTTAACATCTGGGGCAAAAAAGGTCGTAAAATGGAGAAAACTCACTTAACAACCATCTCGCTTAGCAACAGAAATTTTGGGCTCAAATGTGGTCATAAGTCAAGGACTACCTGTAGAAATAGGCCCAGTGGAAAAGCACACCACCTCGTTAGATGCCTTTGTCAGGATTACGGCATAGAGATGGACGGACCCAGACATAGTACAAGCCGTTCTGAGCTGGCAGGCCCCTCGTGCCCGCAGACAGCTACAAAGCTTCTTGGGCTTCCCAAACTTCTACCAACAATTCATCCCCTCCTTTGCGAGGATTGCCAAACCCATGATGGACCTCCTAAAGACAGGGAGTCCAGGAACGAAACCCCACCCAGGACAACCTCTACAGTGGGACCGAACCTGCCAAAAAGCGTTTGAAACACTGAAATGTTTCAAACTGCAAAAGAACCAGTACAGAGGCACCCTAACCCCAAACAACCTTTCGTCATTCAAGCAGACGCCAGTGATGTGGCAGTGGGAGCAGTGTTACTCCAAAGAAACAATCAAGGAATCTGTCCGACTTCTGGGGTTTTGTCAGAGGTGGCTGCCAGTTGTTCTGGTGAACCCTCTGGAAGGGTTCCCTGTGTGGGCAGTGCTTCTATTTGATGGTGAGGAAGGAGTTGGGGTCTGTTTGCTATCCTCAGTCTGCTGCTGCCCCCCTGCCACCAGATGGTCAGGCTCCACTTGTCTAGCAGGAAAGCCCCAGTATGACTGCATCTGTCATTTTGGGAACCACTACGAATCGAATGGTTTCCCAGTGATCTGCTAGCTCTAGTCTCACTAGACTGTATTGAAAATGTTCCATAAGTTTTATGATTCTTGACTCTTGATGAATGTATGTTTTCTTTTATGTACATTGGGACCCTATGCACCAAAGACAAATTCCTTGTGTGTCCAATCACAGTTGGCCAATAAAGAATTCTATTCTTCTATTCTATTCTATTGATAGCCTTCCAAGATGTATATATTTTTCAGATTTTCAACCTTAGATTTCTTTCTCTGTAGCTGCGGACACCAGAATTAAAGTCGGACAGATCCGTCGCTTTGTGGTTCGGGCTGCTTGCAAGACCCGCTTGGCTGCAGGCAAAGAATATTTGTTGATGGGACGTGATGGGGAAACTCGTGATTCAAATGATCGGTAAGTTGGGAAACAAGAACAGGAAATTCGGTGTGTAATGTGTTGTTAGAAAGACAGGAGGAGCAAATGCAGAAGTGTGAAGTTAGAGGTCATGGTATTTAAGTACAGTTAAGTATAACAAGAACAACAAAACTTCAAATCAAAAAATTGTTATAAAATAATAGTGATAGTCTTGAACTAATTATGTAATATTAAGATCACCATTGCGCTATTACTTTTGTGGGTATGTGTGTGTATGTTTATTTATTTTTTATCTTCTACAACCAAACTTGGTAAATAGATGACTTAACTTCTGGAAACAAATATTGTGGGGGTAAGATACCACTAACACCCCTCGGGGGTGGCTTCTACTGTACAGCACGGTGGACTTGCCATGGTAACGGCTTCACAGTTCTCCTCAAGGGGGCTCCCTCTTGTGGATGAATAAAAGAATTGTGACGCTGTGCGAGAGACTGTACAACAGTGTGAGTCCCAACTACAGGATTTTCCTGTCTCACAGAGGATTAGGATAAATAAATACCTGAGCAATGCTGGGTTATCAGCTGGTATATTAATCAAAGGAAATGAGACAAAGCAAATTTACCAAAAATTAAAATACCTCAAAAATAGAAAAGGAAAAAGGCAGTAATTATAAGAAAAACTACTCATTTCTGACACCCCATTTCTGTAGATTAGCTAGACAGGTAAACTCTAGAATGATGGGTGGGTGGAGAGAGAGAGAGATGATAGATATAGATAATTTACCGTAGAGATAGATAGATAGATAGATAGATAGATAGATAGATAGATAGATAGATAGATA
>BLBF01000338.1:723434-733469 GCA_015471245.1 Laticauda colubrina
AAGAAAGAAAGAAAGAAAGAAAGAAAGAAAGAAAGAAAGAAAGAAAGAAAGAAAGAAAAATAGGCAACCAGGCAGACAGATAGAGATAGGATTTGAAGAAGACATGTTATGCACTTCATTTGTGGACACAGAGGTGGCTCTGCACAGAATCTAGCCAATGGGTGCACTGAAAGACCATTGTTGTAGTAATTGTGAGTGTTTTTCTATGATGCCACTTGTTGAGGTAATTCCCTGTTAGGAGAATGAGCGCATACAGGGAGACGTATTTGAGAGGAATGTTTGAATAATACACATACAGCACACAGATACACTGTACAGTAAATGTAGGTTTTTACTTCCAGAAACGTTAAGCAAAGTTCAAAATAGGCAGTCCAAAGTCATTCACAGGTAAAATCAGTCAGTTTTCATCCAAGGATAATACAAATATCAAATTCCAGTGTCAAAAACAGTTCAGTATCAGACTTACATTAAATCCAGTAATATCAGTCAATTAGAAGAAATGGAGCAACAGCAATACTTTCCAACAAAAGGAAACAGAGATACACTCACACTCTCTTCTGAGACAGACTAAACAACCCAGGTTTCTGGCTCCATCTTATGGCCGTTTGAGAAACTACACTTAATTACAATTTTGTATTTTCTTAAAGATACAGTTTTAAAAAGTTTATCCTGGTTTATATATTTCTAACCCAAACAGCTGTTAGGTGACTCATATTCTGAACACCACTCATGGTTTTCTATCAGTTTTGGTAGCCCCTGCCCTCAAAGAGGCTTCATAGCATACAGCTCGCCAGTGGGTTCTAATTCCCTTGGCTGGATATCTCCATGGCGTAGGGTTTCTTTCACAGCATCTTCTTAGGGCTTGTTGTGGTCCACCTCATGGTCACTTCCCTAGACTCCAGAACACTGTAGAGCAACTGGCAAGGCACATGGTGGTCATCCATTCTGATGACATGTCATCCCCATTTGGGTGGGGGAGTTGGACTTGATGACCTACAAGGTCCCTTCCAACTCTGTTCATCTGCATCTGTATCATTTCATCTGGGTTCTGATAATCAGGGACACTCGATGTTGCTTTTCCAGCCCTTTGGGGAAGGGGTATCATATCAGACCTGTCACTCAATCTTCTTTCTTTCTGCAGCCCCCAGTACCTTCTAGATAAGAATTCCTGGATAGAAGAGCTACCAGATCCTCGGCGTTGTAAAGCCACCCAGTATCGCAACACCTGCAGTCACCTTGAGTCTTTCACCACTTCCTTTGGTATAAACGGCTGCCGCATCTGAGCTGAATAACCCCTTGTGCCTTTGACTACCCTGATGCACCAGGAACTGCGCCTCTTTTATAGAATACCCCCTGGCTGAAAACCTCCTCTTGAACGCTGTATTGTGAGTCATTTAACATTCTGTGATTAGAGGATCTGAAGACACAAGAAGAATCTGTCCGCTTCAAACCAGAATAACCAGCATTGGGAGGGACCTTGGAGGTCTTCTAGTCCAACCCCCTGGCTCAAGTAGTAGACCCTATAGTATCATTTCAGACAAAATGGCTGTCCAGTCTTTTCTTAAAAAACCCCAGTGATAGAGCACCCACAATTTCTGGAGACCAGTGGAGTTATTCCACTGGTTAATTGTTCTAATTGTCAGGAAATTTCTTATTTCTAGGTTGGTTCATTCCTTGAAAAGTTTTGTTGCTTCTTGTGTGGCCTTTAGGTGCTTAAGAGAATGGGGATGACCCCCATCTTCTTTATGGCAGCCTCTTACATATTGGAAGACCTATCACCCCTAGTCTTTCTTTTCATCAGATTAGATGTTTCCAATTCCTGCAACCGTTCTTCATATGTTTTAACTTCCAGCTAACTAATCATCTTTGTTGATCTTCTCTGCATTCTTTCCAGAGTGTCTATATCTTTTTTTATATTGTAGCAACCAAAACTGGATGTAATATTCCAACTGAAGTCTTACTAAGACATTTGGTAAAGCAAACTGAAGTACTTTTTATGAGAAAACAGCCTCTAAGTTATTAAATTGCTCTCTAAGACATTAAATTGCCTCTAAGACATTAAATTGCCTCTAATTTGGGAGATCTTTGGCTCAGTGTTGATAACCATTCCTTTGAAAGTGTTTCATTCTGTCCCAAATTATTGCTACTATGCAATCATTTCTATTCTGATGTGTGTCAATTTCAGTATTATTATTTTTTCCTAGCCAAAGCCCACCATCCACTGCATTGATTATTTATAATCAGGAGTGCTTTCCATCATCCGAGAATCAATTATTTTCTGAACTCAACTCCACTTTTTCTTTGGGGAGGGGGGAATCAAAGCAAATGAGGGTGTGTTGTGCTAAAATTGAAGAGTCCTAGTAAAAAAAAATGTACAAAAATTCTCAGGGTTTGCAATTTCACAAACCAACATTTTCAGTCATCTCCCTGGGCAGCATCTATGTCTGAATAGTCTAATCCCCACCTCCCTTCCTCCAAACCGAGCTACCCTTTCAGTAATCCACTTAGCCATGCTGGAAAGGATTTAGGAATTCATAATCCAATGTATCTAGACTACTTTTGACCAAACAGGTGTGTCTTACCATGAGTTGGCACTGTTTTGCACTACTTTTTCATGCAATAAAATAGTTTACTTTAGTTTTGTTTCCTGTTGCCATTTAATTCTTGATTCTGCTAAGGATTCTGTCGCTCCATTCTGCTACTCCTGTAATGGCAGCTTTCTTCTATCCCCAGGCTGAAAAGGTAGAGGCGGAAGGTAAATTTTTATCTATGATTGTCTCCAGATTTGTATTTCCTGAATCGATAGGCTAGCCCAGAGCTCTCCAAACTTGGCAACTTTTAAGACTTGTGGACTTCAATTCCCAGAATTCTTCAGCCAGCCATAATGGTACTACTCATAGCATCTGGCCCTCAGTGTTTTTAGACCAATGGACATTTAATTGTTAGTGAAAATAAAGGAATATGTTTTCCTGCAAAGAAAGTCTAAAGATCAGGAGTTAAGACGGACAAGAGGGTGACCATTATGATGTAATCAACATCTTGCCCCCCCCCTTTTTATATTTATTGCTCTTTTTTAAAAAAAAAATTTACCCTCCCCTGTAGATCTCTAGATGTCTGGGGCAAAGTATGCTAGGTTTTAAACTAGTTTGGGTAATCAGGATTTTTAACATTCCTTCGATCTGCAGGCCATCATACATCCTCTTTATGTCCTTCATCAGCCTGCAGTGTTTGTACATCAACCTGCTGTGTGAGTCATCGGCCTGCTTCTGGCCAGTTACAACCCTCACTTGGAATAAAGGGGAATACAGACATAAGAATAATTGGGACCTGATTATCTTTTTTTTTTGTCAAGTATCTTAATCAGCTGGAAAGGATACCTATTTAGAGCTAAATAAATCTCTGAATCAGTTCAGAGGATTTGTTTCCTCCGAGACAGTTTAGTTTTTGTTTTACATCCAAAATAAACTGATCTCTTATTTCTTACACTCAAAAAGGCCCAAACTACTAGGTATCCCAAATCTTCTTTCTTTCAGTTTAGGAGTTATGTATGGGAGAGTAATAAGGTTTTCTCACCTCTGCTATGAAACAACTGAGAATTTGAAATTCTTGTCAATTTAATGTAGAGGTCTCCAAACCTGGCAACTTGAAGACTTGTGGACTTAACTCCCAGCATAGCTGGCGAGAGAATTCTGGGAGTTAAAGTCCACAAGTGTTAAAGTTGCCAAGTTTGGGGACCCCTGCAGCTAGCCCTACACACTTCCTAGTGGAGAAATGGCCAGATGAATACCTTAAAAAAACACAGGTATACAGGGAGTCCTCGACTTATGACCACAATTGAACCAAAATTTTCGGTTGTTAACATAGAACAACAGAGTGGCAAGGGACTTTGGAGATCATTTAATCCAACCCCTTGCTCAAGCAAAATAATGTTAAGCAAGATTAACGTTAAGATAAGAGTTTTGCCCCACTTTACCACCTTTCCCATCCTCTGTTGCTAAGTGAATCGCAGCTGTTGTTACGTTAGTAACCCGGTTGTTTAAGTGAATCTGGCTTCCCCGTTGACTTTGCTTATCAGAAGGTCGTAAAAGGGGATTGCATGACCACAGGGCACTGAAACTGTCATAAATACGAGCCAGTTTGCCACGGTTGATCACGTGACCACAGGGATGCTGCAATGGTCATAAGTGTGAAAAATGGTCATAAGCAGACGTGGTATTCAACCAGTTCTGATCAGATCTGGAGAAACCGGGTCGTGGAAATTTTGAGTAGTTCGGAGAACCAGCCAATACCACCTCTGACTGGCCCCTCTCCCATCTATTCTCCGCCTCCCAATTCCCAGTTGTTTGGCTGGGTCTTCTTTTGTTGCCCTGCACAGGAAAACAGAGCTGGAAATCAGGTTAGTGGGGTGGGGAGGGAATGGGGATTTTGCAGCATCCTTTCCCTGCCTTGCCACCCAGCCACGCCCACCAAACCAAACTACACCCACCAAGCCCCACCACGCTCACCAAGCCTTGCCCACAGAACCAGTAAGTAATTTTTTTTTAACACCACCGCTGGTCATAAGCCACATATTTCAGGGACATTGTAACTTTGAACGGACACTAAGCAAACTTCTGTAAGTCGAGGACTACCTCTGCTAGCATCACAATTCCTCTTGTGGTCTATCCCACCTAGAGGGTCACCATTGGGAGAAGCCAATCTGCAAGTCAGCTAGAATGTCCCTTTGAGCTAAAAGCAATACTTCAACTTTGTTGGCACAGATGTTCCCAAAACAGACCAAATCTGCTTGGAAATATCTTCCGCCACCAATCCCAAAGTCATGGGATGAACCACTTTGATGTTCCAACATGAGTGGGTGGGCTTGGGGAACCGGAGAGGGTTTCAGGCAGCAGAGAACAGCTTCACAAACCACATTTAGGCCCACAAACCAGAATCTGCCTGTCTCTTCTCTAGAATGTTGCTCGCCAAGAAAAAAAACTTCATATTTGAGGAGGGGGAAAAAAATGCAGGTCTGGAAAGATATGATCCTTTGTGATTCGTATAGGGTGTTGTTGTTGTTGTTGTTTTTTAACACAGTTTAACATTCCTGCAAAAAGAAACAAAACTGAGACATAAAACTGTGTTGTGGCTGGCAAAATAAACATAAATTACAGCTATACCATAAACACTACTGCAATAAACATGCTGCAAAACATTGGTTTAAAAAATGCAAATGAGAAAAAATGTGTCTCTGAGAACATACCTGTGCTTTTTTAACATGAATATATTATCACTCTCATTGATGTTTTCATAAAGATAGAATAGAATAACAGAGTTGGAAGGGACCTTGGAGGTCTTCTAATCCAACCCCCTGCTTAGGCATTTCAGACAAATGGTTATCCAATCTCTTCTTTAAAATTTCCAGTATTGGAGCATTCACAACTTCTGGAGGCAAGTTGTTGGTCCACTGATTAATTGTCATAACTGTCAGAAAATTTCTCCTTAGTTCTTGGTTGCTTCTCTCCTTGGTTAGTTTCCATCCGTGGCTTCTTGTCCTGCCCTCACGTGCTTTGGAAAATAGCTTGGCTCCCTCTTCTTTGTGGCAGCCCCTGAGATATTGGAACATGGCTATCATGTCCTTCTTTTCATTAAACTAGACATCCCCAGTTCCTGCAACCGTTCTTCATATGTTTTAGCCTCCAGTCCCCTAATCACCTTGGTTGCTCTTCTCTGCACTCTAGAAAGGAGGCTAAAACATATGAAGAACAGTTGCAGGAACTGGGGATGTCGAGTCTCAAAATCTCTTTTATACCATGGCAACCAAAACCGAATACAGTATCCCAAATGTGGCCTTACCAAGGCATTATAATTTTTCCTCCAAGAAAAGATTCCCCCCCCCCCCAAGGGACAGGAATTTTGGCTGTAAGTTGTTGCAGTTACAAATCAAAGCAACTCCATTCTCTTGAATGGGGTTTGGCCCAAAACAGAACAAATAGCCGCAAATTTTGGTCACGTGACGGGATGCAACAACTGGTCATAAATGCAAATAAATTGCCAAGCATCTGAAATACAATCATGTGACCATCATAATACACTCTTTCCAAGACCATAGTAACTTCAAACGGCCATTAAACAATTGGCTGTAAGTCAAGGATTACCTGTGCTGTGCATTCATCCTATGCCTCTCTGTTACATCTCATCCACATTAGTGCACATGATCGATTCAACAATAATCCTGACCATTTTAAAAATCAGGGGAACTTATAGCTCCTATATGGCTCCCCAGCAACCCATGTGCTTGACATGGTCACCTTGACAATTTTGGCTGAATTTAGATGGTGCAGTAATGCTGTTTTTCAAAGGTCCCAATTAAAGAGCAAAATGGGAATAATTATCCCTCAAAAGCATCCTTCCTCCGTTTCTTTTCTTTAAAAAAAGGAGGGGCTGAAAACTTGAGGCCTGACCACTTATCCAAGGATGTTAGATGACCGCCAATTCTCCAGAAGATTGACAACAGACCAATAACAAAGAATATTTGTAACTTGGGGTTGAAATGAGTGGTCCTTGGTTCTTTCTGAGTGTGCTTGTTTTCCTGCAGATGTTTCATTATCCAAATTAAGTAACATCAGCAGTGCTAGTAAGGACTGGGGGTTGCCTTCAGTTTATATAAATGCTAGAGAATTTCTAGAAGCCTGGTACTCTGACAAATTAGCCATCAACAGATACATAGACATAAAAAATATATCTACCTACTGTGCAAAAGGGACAATCGACAAGCCAAAAAGGGAATAAAAAGACCAAAATACCTCCTCACCAGCAATCAGCACCCAGATGAGCATAAATTGCTTCCAAGGTTAACACCTGACCAATAATCAAGAAGTAAACAATACCCCAATCAAAGAACTGCCAAACAAACTAACATAATAAACAGGCCAATCTAAGAACCTCTAAGACCACTCCCATCAACACTGACAGGACAATCCACTAGAACAGACTCGTCAAACTCAAGGCCCCCAGGCCAAATCTGGCTCACGATATGGTGAAATCTGGCCTGCGGAGCCATCCTGGAAACAGCAAAGGATCGGCCTGTGGTGCCTCATCCCAGCCCAGCCCAGCTGGGTGCTGATCTACAACTTGGTGGTGGCTATCCAAGCCAGAAGGCGGTCAACTTAGATCTTTGGGGCTTCCCTGGAGCGAGCAAAGGGCTGCCTCCACTCCATCCCCTGGGCGTGTCCCCAGGAGGCAGTGAGCATGTGGGGCCTGGCATCCCTGGGGACCACCTTGCCCTGCAGGCTGACTGTGTTCTGGGGGCTTCCCTTTCACCCAGGATGCCCACACTCTCCACCTCAGCGGGACAGTCTCTCGCTGGCTCCAGGGCAGCTACACAGGTCGGACCTAAGGCAGAGTTGGTATTCAGCAGGTTCTGACCAGTTCTGGAGAACCGGTAGCGGAAATTTTGAGTAGTTTGGAGAACCGGCAAATCCCACCTCTGACTGGAGGTTTTACGGTATCCTTCCCTTGCCACGTCCACCAAGCCATTCCTACAGAACCGGTAGTAAAAAAATTTGAATCCCACCACTGATCTAAGGCCACACCAAGTTATACAGAGGTGGGCTGCTGGGGGTTTGCAGGGGTTCAGGAGAGCCCCTAGCTAAGAACCCCCAAATCCCACTCCTGGCTGGCCCTGCCCACCTCTCCCCTCCCAGGAGTCCCCACATGGCCCGTTTTGGATGCAGGTAAGTTCAAGGTGTGCCCGGAGTCTCAGGGAGGGCAAAAAACGGGCCTCATGGAAGTTCAGGAATGCCGGATTTGGTCCCATTTCTGGCTTCCAGAGAGCCTCCAGAGCCCGAGGAGGCTGTTGCCGTGGTGCAGGAGGCCGACTAGACCACATCCACCATGGCCATGCCCACCCAGCAACTGGACAGAGAACCCGTTGCTAAAATTTTTGAAGCCCACCTCTGAAGTTGTAGAATAAAACAGCATTGCACTTGCACCAGAACCTCCATGCCCTGCTCACCGGCTTGGCCTCACGGCATGCGAGGCAGTGATGGGATTCAAAATGTTTTATTACTGGTTCTGTGGGTGTGGCTTGGTGGGCATGGCTTGGTGGGCATGGCAGGGGAAGGTTCCTGCAAAATCGCCATTCCCTCCCCACCCCACTGACCTGCTTTCCAGCTCCGTTCTCCTGTGCAGAGCAACAAAAGAAGAGCCAGCCAATCAGTTGGGACTCAATGGGAGGCAGAGAATAGAAAGGGGTGGAGCCAGTCAGAGGTGCTGTTTGTCAGTTCTCAGAACTACTCAAAATTTCCGCTACCGGTTCTCCAGAATGGGTCAGAACCTGCTGAATACCCACCTCTGCTGCAAGGCTTCCTTTTTGCCAGGACCAACCCTTTTTGCCCGCCCCTGTGTGGTAATATAATGGGACCTTTGGGCCAATCAGGTGGCAGGCAGAAGCCATATAAACTGAGCGAAAACCCCATTCCCTTCTAGCACCGATACTGTCATCTAGTTTGGGTAGTGAAACATCTGCAAGAAAGCAACCAAGCTCAGCCCAGGAACCTTCATTGAGAATAAATTGGCCGTCCAACTTCTCCAACATCCACCCATTCAATTTTAAGCTATTTTTATATCCACATTTTTTTTGAAAAAAATGGATTACTTTAAACTAAAAAGAGCTTTCATTTATCCAGACATTATTCTGCAATTATTTGCATTACTTCTGCCCCTGTTACAGAGCACTTGCAGGTAAACATCAGGTTTAATATCTATGCCACATTGGCAGCTGAGAAGAAACAGGGCCAGTTGGGTTAATCAGTTCCAAAAATGATCATTATCATGCTTTATCAGTCACTCAGTTGAGTGCTGCAGAAAAAAAAAAAAAAAAACATTTCCCAGTATTTTCAGAATGTAACCAAATACAAATTTTGGAACTAATTAAAAGATGTTGGCTTAAGAACACGGAGGAAAGAGTCCTTTTCTTCCAGAAAGATAATAGTCTGATGATAGGGTTGCTTGCCAATGTTACTGCAGACATGTTGAAACCACGTCTCTAGTAAAACGACAGAGGCGTATTCCTAAAGTAATTACGCTAATCTATTCTGCTTTAAAAAATATATATGGATTTTCTACATAAAAACAAGGTAAAAGACACAGGAGAAGAACCATTGCAGATATCTAAAAGGTTAACTCGTGTCAACTGGACCAAAATTTGTTAATCTGAGGTGCTTCGTTGCTCATCCAAGCAACTTCATCAGTCAAAATTTAAAAATTATTTAGGCAGATGATTTAGAGAGTTGCTGGAATGTACCAACTCTTGCCACACCAACTGCACCAACCCCAAAATGTATTGCAATATGTCAGTGAAGACCCAATAATCCAGGCCAAAAGTATTTAAAAGGTTAAATGATGGCAGCTGGACCAACATTTGTTAATCCTAGACGCTTTGTTGCTCATCCAAGCAACCTCATCTGTCAAAAATAAATAAATACCAGGATAGATCATCTCACCCTAGATGATGATGGAAAGAATATGTGGAAAGAAAAATACTTGGAAAAAAGTATTAGTGAGGCTGGTGCTTGTAGAAAAAAACAAAGATGCCGCTTAGTTAGGAAAAAGCCTAACTCAGGTCTATTGACAGATAAGCTTAGCTGAGCCAGTGAAAGTTAGCAGAAAAAGGGATTGAATCAAAGGAGAAAGTAAGTACTGAACACCCAAGATTTTCAGTCTAACCAACAGAACACCTACAAACACACCAAATCAGTTTTTGAGACAAAAAAGCTAAAGGCGTGGAATCCCTCCACTGCCTGGGTCTGCATCTGTTGCTCCTAGGGGTTTATTGTCACTCACTCAGATCCCTGCTAATCTTTTCTGCATCCTTCCAATTTTAATATGTGTACTGATGAGCAAGCACAGTCAATAGGCTTATAGGTGCAGAAAGCTGGTGGGGAAAGATAAAGGTTGATGGAGGAGGAGGAAGGAGGAGGAGGAAGGGAAAGAAGGAAGGAATGAAAAAGAAAGAAAGAAAGAAAGAAAGAAAGAAAGAAAGAAAGAAAGAAA
>BLBF01000338.1:733479-788109 GCA_015471245.1 Laticauda colubrina
AAAGAAAGAAAGAAAGAAAGAAAGAAAGAAAGAAAGAAAGAAAGAAAGAAAGAAAGAAAGAAAGAAAGAAAGAAAGAACCCAAGTTAAGGGTTGGGACCAGGGGTGCAATGCACAACCGGTTCGATGATCGCGTACTTTGCGCGTGTGTGAATGCAAAAATCCTTACCTGCTATGTTATTTCGGGGAAGTAACACAGCTGAGGAGCGGCAATCCAGTCTTCCACACTGATCAGCTGGGATGATAAAGATCAGTACAGTGCAGGGGCGGCCGGGCCCACATGATTGTCCTAGTGAACCAGTTCGCGCCCAGTTGATCTTCGGAGCTAGAGGTTTGCCCGAACTGGTCCGAACTGGCAGAATCCCACTCCTGGTTGGACCAAGAAGCACTTTGAAGGCTGCTATTGGAGGTTTCTCCTCAAATGGCTGCTATGTGCTATCCGAAAGCATTCTAGTGCCTTTCTGTGCTTCACAGCATTTCTTTAAGACCAGCGGAGATCCTAGTTTACCACAAGGTACTCATGATACAAGGTTGTGATGTCTGTCTAGGAAGCTTGTCTCTGAAGAAGAGGATTGAGGGACGGGCATCAGGGTTCAACCCTTGAACATCTAAACGCTATTGTGCCTTCAGAGAATGGGCGCCATTTTGAGCAGCTCAGAGTGAGAATTGAAAGGCCCAGAGCCTGGGAGAAGAAGACATCCTTTCCCATAGAGTTGGAGAAATGTTGTTTAGATGAGCAAGACTGAGTTGTATACCTGACTTTAATAGACGCTAAGGAGAAAACCTTTTGTTGCAATGTAAATGTCCAACTTCCAATGTCAAATTGTTTCTTGTGAAAAAAAGCTTTTCGCAGAGGAAACAGCCCAACCCCCCGGCCCTGTCTTTTCCTTTTTTTAATCTCTCTTTGCCTTCCCTCCCCCTTTCAGCTGAAACCCACTAAAAGCTGCTTTATGCAATCTGGCTTTACCACAGTCATCTCTTGTGGGAAGAGAAGTAGTTCCAAACAAGGTCTGGAAAATACAGCAATGAACAAAGACGCCATTGCCGGGCAAAGAAAAGAGGATTTCTCGATATGGCTTAGATAAAAACAATTTTGCTTCCTCCTCCAAACCGCTTTTACCTTTCACCCCCTTCTGTTTTTCTCCCCATGGATCCCCAGGCTACCATCTCCATCACCACTTGTTTTCCTGGCTACAATGTTCATAAGCTTTTTGGAAACCTAGATTGTGCCCCAAACTCTCATTGTGGTCAGGTGAGACTTCCAAAAGGGGGGGAGGCATGATCTTTTGATAGCTATGTACAGCCCAGTGGTCGGATTCAAAAATTGGTGGGCGTGGCATGGCTTGGTGGGCATGGCAGGGCAAGGATACTGCAATATCCCATTCCCTCCCGACCCCATTAACCTGCTTTCCAGCTCCATTCTCCTGTGCAGGGCAACCAAAGAAGATCCAGCTGATCAGCTGGGACTTAGGAGGCAGAGAATAGATGGGGGCGGGGCCAGTCAGAATTGGTATTTGCCGGTTCTCCAAATTACTCAAAATTTCTGCTACTGGTTCTCCAGAACTGGTCAGAACCTGCTGAATACCATCTCTGGTACAGCCTCTATCGACAAAGTATACTTGACAGGTAGGTAGCTAGAAAGACACAGAGAATAATAGAACAGGACAGAACAGAACTCAATTCTTTATTGGCCAAGTGTGATTGGACATACAAGGAATCTCTCTTGGTGCATATTCTCTCAGTAAACATAAAAGAAAAGATACATTCATCAAGAGTCATGAATCATAAGATACTTAATGATAGTCATAGGGTACAATAAGCAATCAAATCATACTAGGAAACAGTCAATATAAATCGTATGGATACAAGCAACAAAGTTAAAGACATACAGTCATGAGTGGGAGGGGATGGGTGATAAGGGGTGATGAGAAGATCAATAGTAATAGTAGTACAGACTTTTTAAATAGTTGGACAGTGTTGAGGGAATTATTTGTTTAGCAGAGTGATGGCATTCTGGAAAAAACTGTCCTTGTGTCTAGTTGTTCTTGTGTACAGTGCTCTATAGTGTCATTTTGAGGGAAGAGTTGAAACAGTTTATTCCCCGTTAGGAGAATAAGTGCACAAAGGGAGATGTAATGAGAGTGGTGAGGAATAACACATAACCAGCACACAGATACACTGTATAGTAAAATGTAGGTTTTTATTTCCAGTAAATGGCTAAGCAAAGTCCAACAAGCAGTCCAAGTCATACATGGTTGAAGCAGTCAGTTTTTCAGTCCAGGGATAATCCAAATAACAAAGTCCAGTATCATAAACAGTCCAGTAAATAGACTCATATCAAATCCAAGAAGAACGACAATCAGCAACAGTCAATAGGGAAAATGCAGGAACCAAAACCAGCAAACATCAGAACATCTAACAACTAGCAACTAACAACAGAACTAACAACCCAGGTTTCTGGCTCCATTTCATGGCTGTTTGAGGAACCACACCCAATTACAATTTTAGCATTCCCTTAAAGAAACAGTATTAAATGTCTGTCCTGGTTTACATATTTCCAACCCAACCACTAGGTGACTTACATTCTTAACATTCTCCCCTTTGGGTAGGACAATATATACAACCTTACATTCTCAGTCCATAATCCTCACAGCAAGCCTTATGGTTTACAGAGCCTTGGGCTTTTGTAAAATGATCTGTGATGTTATTTTCTGACATAGTGTTCCAGCTTAATCATCTTACTTTGCACACATTGTCTCACATTTAAATATCTCAAATCTGTGTGTTCTGATCTTGTCTTAACAGCAAGATTGGAAGCCATCCGTGTTGCTGATTGGTTGTCTTCATAAACAACAATAGAATCTGTTGCATCAATTCCCATGTCAATCAATAGTTGCTTAAAACAAACTAAATCTGTACATAATAGAGATAAACATGAGAATTCAGCCTCCATTGCTGATAAACTTAGATGTTTCTGTCGAATAGACCTCCATCCAATCAACACCTTTCCCAATAATACTACAGTACCTGATAGATTTACGTGTAGTAACGTCTGTAGCGAAACTTGCATCGGCATAAGCAGTTAAACTTAGTTCATCCTTAGGCTCCAAATATCATGCATAATGCATTGTTTGTTTCAGATATCTTAACACACTTTTAGTAGTTTGCCAGTGCCTTTCATTTGGCTCAGCATTAAAGCGAATTGGTTAACACTGCATTCTATATCTGGCCTTGACCAATTACTGAGATAAGATAAACTACCAATCAAGGACTGATAAATATCTTTATCCAAAACAGGACTTTGAACATCACTGTGGCTAAACTCCTGGCTCATCAGTGTTTTAGCCGGTTTACAAAGTTCAATTTTAAAACTTTTTAGTAACTGGTTAATTTTATCTGCCTGTGAGATTTTGTATTTTCCCCTAGTTTTATCTATCTTTAAATCAAGATATTGCTTAATTTCACCTAAGTGTTTTATCTCAAATTTCTTTTCTAACAGTGAAATTATTTCTTTATGTTCAGTTTTGGTGATTAATGCTATGTCAAGAGTAAACAATAGCAACAATGAAATGACACCATCACTTTCCTTTTTAAATAAACATGGATCAACCATGCCAGCTACAAAACCTTAGTTAATTCCTTAACTATACATTGGTTCCACTGATTGCTTCAAGCCATAAAGACTCTTTTTCAATTTCCAGCAATCAGTTGTATTATCATTTTTGATACTTAAAGGTTTCTTTAAATATATAGTGTGTTGCAACGGTGCATGCAGATATGCCGTCTCAACATCCAAATGATTTATAATGTATTTCTCCTTAGCTGCCCACACTAAGGCTGCTCATAATGTAGTAGCCTTCAGATTAGGTGCAAACACCTCATCGTAGTCTTTTGCTGTCTGATTGAACCCTTGTGCTACTAACCTGGCTTTATGAGTAACAGTCCCATCCAGATCTGTCTTAAGTTTATAAATCCACTTTCACCTTATGGCATGTTTACCTGGTGGTAACCTGACATTTTCATATACCTTCAGTCTTTTTAATGATTCCAGTTCCTTATCCATTGCTTTCTGCCAAGCAGCCTGATCCTTAGCAGGATACGGTTTCAGTTCATTATAGTTACCAGGAACTGTATTCACTTGGTATACAACATAACCTGATATCTATCAGGTGGCTGTGTTACTCGAGTTGAACGTCTTGGTAATACAGGGCTTACTGGTGGACTCACCTGTGCCACCTGCTCCTGTTCTTCTAACTCCTCCTGTGCCCGTTCTTCCTCTTTAATGGCTATTGATGGTTTAACTATATCATCTTTAGGGACTACTTGGGTGTCAATTACAACATCATTGTTGTATTCCTGTTCCAGTTTATTCCACCCAACGTGCTCAAGAAATTTTGCACTAGCACTACAATAAACATGAGCTGTGCCTGGATCCCAAAATCTAAACGATCTATGGTTGGCCTCGTAACCTACAAAAAATAATTTCCTTGCTCTATGTTGCCCTTTCAGTCTTACTTGTGAGGGAATATGCAACCATGTTGGAGCTCCAAATGTGTGTAAATAACTTAAATTTGGTTTTCTGCCATGCCAATGAGTGAATGGCAATTCTCCAGTTGTTGTGTTAACCACATTGTTTAACACATGGTTGCTACACATTATGGCTTCACCAGACAGTGTTTCAGGCAAACCTGAATCAGATAACACAGTGCGAGCCATGGCTTGTAATGTTTGCCCTCTTCGTTCAACAAACGAGTTATGTTGCAGCCTGTAAGGTGCAGAACGTTTATGCTCAACACCAGCCAATTTTCACATAGTTTGGAATCTATTGTAAATAAACTCAATCCCGTTATCAGTAACTAAAGTAATTACCCTATGTTTCATTTTCCTCTCTGCAAACCTTAGCCAATTAAAGAAATGTTGGAATGTTTCTGTTTTGTTTTTCATGAGATAGCAGAAACCATATCTTGAGTAATGGTCCATAATACTCAAAATATAGCAGGCACTGCCCAAACTGAGTTTCTTAGGACCAATTACGTCAGCGAACACAACCTCTAAAGGTTCTTTGGTCTTAAACCCATTCAGTCTGTTTGCTGGAGTAAACTTGCTTTTCTCCTGGTTACAGGCATTAAGGTTTTAATTTTACTCCATCTGACAATTTAACAGTTTGTTTGAGCATTTTGAAATTAATGTGCCCCAGACATCTATGTGGTAAATGTATACATTCATCATGTGGCTTAACATTGTGATAAATCAAGTTAGCCATCTGCAACTGGTCATCATGTATCACATATAAATCATTCTCTAAAGTCCCAGGAACACTTTTACCCTCTTTCTCTATTATACAGTTATCTCCTCTAAAGGTTACTACATAACCAATATTAACTAAAGCCCTTACTGATAACAAATTACATTTCAGTTTAGGTACATATAACATAGTTAAATGCTCATTTACACATGAACAATATGCAGTACATTTACCAGACGTTTTCATCTTCCATCCATTTGCTAATGATACATGTTGCTTACTCATAGACATCTCTACAAACCTCTCTCTATTTCTAGTAATGCACTGAGATGCTCCACAATCAACAACCCACAATCAACAACCCACAATCAACAACCCAAATCATGGTTTACAGTTGAATTGCTAGACACAACTAAATTAACATTCTTCTTAGCCTTCTGGTGATTTCCAGTATTCTGTCATTTTCCCTTCTTACAAAATTTAGCTATATGTCCCTGGCCCCACAAGAAAAACATTTCCTAACAGTATACGCAGTTGAACACAAATCCTCTTCTTGTGGTTGGTCCTTTCTCAGTTGGTCCCTATCTTGCCATCTTCCTGCCTCTTCTAACAACCTTCTGGTCATGTCAGTCAATGTCAGTTTATCTCTGGGCAGGACTTCCAGTGAAGATACATAATCATCATAACTTTCATCCAGTGAGGAAAGAATGATGTAAACTTGATGCAGCTCTGAAAATATAAGTTCCTTTTCATGTAGCTCTTGAAAAGTTCTTTTCATAACGTTCAAATGAGCTAACATATCTCCACCTTTCAGAAGATGTGCTCCAAACAGTCTACGTGTAAAATATATGTGTGCACCTACACTGTCATGAATATAAATTCTCTTCAAATTCTCCCAACACCTAGCAGCAAGAACTCTTCTCCATGAATATGGATTAGCTGCTGGTCACTCAGTGTTAAGGCTAAGTCCCACTGGCCAACGGATGCAAAACATATGCAAAAAGGACACAAAATTTCGGAGGTGGCTCCATCCATTGTCATCTGCTCCAAAAAGTGGCGAATAGTTGCATAAACAGAACGGAAAAGAACGGAAAAGAACGGACGGGGGTAGTACGTAGCGGGGATGTTAAACTGATGTTCATCGGAAGCCTAGCGGATGACAGCGGATGGAAGCGGATGACACATCCGAAGGGGTTCCGGGGGAGAATTGCGAAGCGGATGCATAGCGGAAGGAGCGGATGATGCGGATGCATCACAGACGCCTAGAGGAAACAAAGCGGAAGCCACGCGGATGTATATCAGATGCAAAGCATTCACTGCGCATGCGGGGAGTATGAATTGTGTCAGCTCCACGGATATAAAAGGATGCAGCTCGCACACAGTCAGCATTCAGAGGAAAGACGTGCTGCCAAATACATCTTCAAAGAACACCATGGTTCGTCAGTCAGGGAAGAAGAGGAAGCCAGTGGCTACTCGTGCCAGCCCTGGCAAGAAGGACAGAACCAGCATCCCACCCCCTGGCACTGACTCTGAAGCTGCTGGTGCTGCTGGTGCTGCAGCTACTGCCGGTGTTGCTGGTGCTGCTTCTGCTGCTGCTGCTACTGCTGGTACTGCTGGTACTGCTGCTACTGGTGCTGCTGCTGGTGCTGCTGGTGCTACTGCTGGTGCTGCTGCTACTGCTGGTGCTGCTGGTGCTGCTGCTGTGGTGGACCAGCCCCAAGGCCCTCAAAGCCCTGCTGCTGAAGGCCCTGCTCCTAAAGCCCCTGAAGGCCCTGTTGAAGCCCCTGCCAGAGGGAGAAGAGGCAAGGGAAGGAGAAGGGAGAGAGGAAACAGTACACCATTTCCGAGGACCATGAGGAGGAGGTGCTGGAATGGCTGAGGGAGAATGAGTACCTCTGGAGAAAGGGCCACAGAATCTATCACGACACCAAGAAGAAACAGGCAGCTTGGAGAGACAAGGCAGAGAGCCTGGGCTACACTGCAGATGTACTCCTGGGATGGTGGAATCACATGCACACTTGGTATGGCAAGCTACACCTCAAAAAATCTGGCCAGGCCTCTGTCAAGCCCACTGACTGGGAGATGTACGTCATGGCCAAGTGCAGCTTCCTGGAGGGTGAGGTCCACCACCGAGGAGCAGCCCCTCTGACACCCCTCTCCCTCAGACAGCCCACACAGCCAGCCCTCTTCAAGCCAGGAGCCAGCTAGCCTGTCCAGGCAGGTGTCTTCAGAGGGCCCCATGGCAGAGACCCCCCCCCCCGACAGCTGCACTCCCCATGCCGGCAGACTTGGAGGATCCCCTGTCTCAAATGGAGAAAGAAGCGGCAGCCACCAGAGACCAACACACCCCCACCCCCACCCCCAGCCACAGGATGCAGGCAGAGAGGCAGACTGGAGGGCCAGAGCCACACTGTCCTGTTGGAAATCAGGGACATGATGAAGACCAGCACAGAACTTCTCTCTCAGCTGGTCCACTTGGACAGAGGATCCTCCAGCCGCCACACTTTCATCACCTACGTGAGCCCACTCTCAGGGATATGCCCGAGGCCCAGTACCAGATGATGAAGCAGAAGATAACAGCACTTCTGCACAACACTCCAGGCCCAGCTGAACCTGCTCCGACCCAGTCCAGGTCTGCTCCTCCACCCCAGGTGATGTCACAGACCTTCCACGGCTTTCAACAGCCCCTCACCTACCAAGGCTACGACTACCAGGAGTTCCCACAGCAGAAGCAGACCTTCCCAGTCCAGGCCCAGGTTCATCGCATGCCACAGAGTCCAGTCCTCACCCAGCTGCAGACCAGACAGCCCCACTACACTCCTCCTTCCTCCACCCCACAGCCAAGCCCGTCAACAGACAATCTGTCATCAGTCTTGTGCCTCACATCTCAGGTACTTGATGAAGGGCCTCTCAACCTCACGGGACTGAGTCAGCTCTCGGAGAGCTTCCTGCACACACCATCTCCTGTTGTACTCTCAGGGCCAATGGTGCCTCAAACCAGCACTCAAGCCACAGTCCCTGGCCGCTTAACAGCTGAGACCATGGACATGACTCAGAGTGACTGAGAATAGTGCCAGAGACTGACTTGTTCACTTTATCTTTGCTTAAGACACTTTACTTGGTTCATTTTGCTTTTTTTTAATAAAGTCATACAGTTTACTTAAGACAGTTAATAAAGGTTATCTTTGCTTAACACACTTAATTCAATTTACTTGGTTCATTTTGCTTATTTAATAAAGTCATAAAGGTTACCTAAGAAAGTTAATAAAGGTTATCTTTGCTTGAGAAACTTGGTTCATTTTTTTACTTAATAAAGTGTTGGTGAAAACCTTGAACAAATGATTAAGCCTTTGCATGCTTGTGGGATAGATAAGGATAGTTTTGGGACAGATAAGGATAGTTGTGGGATAGATAAGGATAGTTGTGAGATAGATAAACCTCCGGTGCAAGCATAGTGGAACTGTATGGTCCACCCTCCCAGCTGCCACACATATGGACCTTTATTATCAATAACAATTTATTCATTGGTCAACACATTTCAAAATAAACAAAGCTCTTTATTAATGCCCTATTCATTGTAGGACCACTCAACATACATGGCACAATCTCATCAGTGTTATGAGAAGGCTCAAGGAAGCATCCATTAAGCATCTACCATCCTGTCTTGCCACTCCACTGCTCCAGCTGGGGAGTTGCACCAGTGTCTCAGGAGGTTGCGCTGCTTCTTCCCTTCACATGAAGCTCTGTTGGGGCCTTGCACATCCACAGTGTCTATCAGGTTTCGTCCTTGCCTCCATTCACCAGGCTCCATATCCCCATTCCCTTGTTGACGGTCGACAAGTCTGTTCTGCAACACTGGGTAGCAGGTGCGCATGAGATTGTGCAGGATGCAGCAAGCTTCCATGATGCTCCTCACAGTCTCTGGGTCATGCTGCATGGTGGTGAGAAGTATCTGGAACCTGTTGGCCAGGATGCCAAAGGCGTTCTCCACGACTCGTCTTGCCCTGGACAGCCTGTAGTTGAAGATCCTCTCTTCACGGGTGAGGTATCTTGAAGTGTTGGGCTTCATGAGGTAGTTTTTGAAGGAGAAGGCGTCATCACCAACAATGAAGTAGGGCACATATTGTGTGTCATTGGGTAGGGGTTCTGGATCTGGAAAACCCATGATGAGGTTGCGTTTCAGCCCATCCTTGAGATCACTGGCGTTGTATACCTGGCTATCTGAAGCTGACCCGTTGCCTGAAGCATCGATGTACATGAACTTGTAGTTAGCATCAACCATGGCAAAGAGGATGATACTGAAGAAGCCCTTGTAGTTGAAATAAGTGGACCCTGACTTGGCTGGAGCTTTGCAGGCCACGTGCTTCCCATCTATGGCTCCAACGGTGTGGGGAAAGTTCCACCTCTGATACCACTCTTCTGCAAGTTTCCTCCAGCCTTGTTCAGTGGTGGGGCACTTGAGGAGCTCCTCCACGTATTCTTTGATGATGGCCTGCACCACTTCTCTGACCACTTTGCTGATGCTGTTGTGTGGCACCCTCCACGCATACTGTATGTTTTTGTATGTGGTTCCAGAGGCCAGGTAGCGCAGAGTCAGTGCCCCCTTCAGTCCAGGGTCCAGGATGGGATGGAAGTTAGTTCTCGGCTTGGTCAACCTGGGTGTCAGACGCTGTACAAGTTCGTCAAACTTGGCTGGTGGCATCCTCATGAAGCGATGGAATGCACTAGGGTCTTCATTCCTCAGCTCCACCATCAACTGGTCACAGAGTCCATTCTTCTCCCGATCCATCCTCGGACCCACACAGCTCTTGGACGTCTCCTTCTTCTCCTTGTGTATAAAAGGTGAAACAGTCTGAACAGGGTTTGGTTCTGGTGATGAATGATGGCAGCTACCATACGGACTGTGTCATGATCCATGGTGGAGAACAATGGATGATATGGAAAACCAAGACCAAGGGTAAAGAGGTCTGTACACCACGGCTGCTGGACTCATATTGAGATCCAGGTGATTTCCTCCCCCTTTTTATAGGAAATATCGATAGTCCGCTAGGTGTCCTTCTACATACTCTAGTCATACTGCAGACATCCTAAATATCCGAGATACATCCCAGATACAAACGTTTTGTACATTTTAATCCTTTATATACGAGATGCATACGCTACATCCTTTCTATTTCCGTGCCACTAATGCTGTGTGGACGTTCCGTATACCTTTTGTTTCCTCCCTCTATCCGCTTTCAGCTGCAGCGGATATGAGTTGCGAGGATGGCCAGAGGATGCCGAGAGGACACAGCAGACGTTTAACAGATGATAACAGACATAGAACGTCTGTTGCCCGTATATGCCGCGGATGTACATCGTACGCGGCAGAAAGTTCATCCGCTCAAAAAGTTTTGTGCAGCTCAAAACTTCTTGCATGGATGAAATCTCAGTGGACGGATGCTGGAGGGATAGAGCATATGAAACACGTATGCAGTGAGTATACAATGGATGCATCGCGTTTTCCAACGGATGGCAAGCTTTTTTTTAACATTTTACATCCTCTTTGCATCCGTTGGTGCAGTGGGACATGGGCTTTAGTCCAATGAAACAAAGAGCTCATTCGTTGTTCTGTTTAAAGTCAGCAAGCTTCTTGGCGTTGTCCTCATCATCTGGATCCCAAGCATTTACATCCAGTGGATCTTGAACTGCATTCCATAAACCTTCTTTACGCAGATGTAGACTGCACTTCATACACCAGGATAGACTTATTGAAGTGACTTGTACCATCTTTACCAGGATAGTAACCCACAGTTAAACAGTAAACAGTTGTCTGTATACGGTCACACCAACTCTCAGTTATCTGAGCCTGGTATGGCCTGGGCCCATAACTAGTGTTGAGGTAATTCCCTGTTAGGAGAATGAGTGCACACAGGGAGATGTAATGAGAGTGGTGAAGAATAACACACAACCAGCACACAGCGCACATATACACTGTATATTAAAATTTAGGTTTTTATTTCCAGTAAATGGTGAAGCAAAGTCCAACAAGCAGTCCAAGTCATACACGGTTGAAGCAGTCAGTTTTTCAGTCCAGGGATAATCCAAATAGCAAAGTCCAGTATCATAAACAGTTCAGTAAATAGACTCACATCAAATCCAAGAAGAACGACGATCAGCAACAGTCAATAGGGAAAATGCAGGAACCAAAAACAGCAAACATCAGAACATCTAACAACTAGCAACTAACAACAGAACTAACAACCCAGGTTTCTGGCTCCATCTTATGGCCATTTGAGGAACCACACCCAATTACAATTTTAGCATTCCCTTAAAGAAACAGTATTAAATGTCTATCTTGCTTTCTATATTTCCAACCCAACTGCTAGGTGACTTACATTCCTAACAGGGGTCTGTAAATATTTTCACAGCCCTTTTTGACTCATGCAGTGTCCAGGTCCTCGATGGAAGAAAGGTTCAAATCTGTTGTTTAAGAAGATATCTCCTTCCTATGTTGTTCGTTTGGTTTTCTTTTCTTCAGCTCTATCCAAGAAATGTTATCTTCTCCACAAAAGAAAGCAGAAGAACTCACAATATAGGTGGGCCCTGACTTACAACCATTCATTTAATTACTATTTCAAAGTTGCAACAGCACTTTTACAACTGTTTGCAGCATCCCCACTGGTAACTAATCAAAATTTGGACTCTTGGCTACTGGCTCCTATTTATGATGGTTGCAGTGTCCCAGGGTCATGTGATTACCCTTTGTGACCTTCTGAAAAGCAAATTCAATGGGGAAGCCAGGTTCACTCAACAACCATGTCACTAACTTAACAACTGCAGTGAATCACTTAACAACGGTGGCAAGACAGGTTATAAAATGGGACAAAGCTCCCTAAACAACTGTCTTATGTCAGAATTCCAGCAATCGTCCTAATGAAATTATGATTCTTGAGCCAAACTTCAAAAAACTTCAAAGGATTCATTAGAGGTGACCTATTGGCACTGCCCTGCATGAAGCCAACTCTGGCATACATAATTTACAGTCCCCTGTGACCCAGTTTTTTCCCCTCCCCCCCGAGTGTCTCATAAATCAGATTTTCCAATTGAGCACCATAACAGACTGGGTGTCATCATTCACATTCTCCAATTAAATATATTTCAGGGCAAAAACTCTGGTATTTTAGTTCCAATCTTTTTAAAGATAAGCGTTGGAATGTACTTTCGATTTCAAACTGCTGCACTGCTCTTCCAGATTTCCTTCCTCCCCGCCCCTTTTTTATGGCAACTATTAAAATAGGCATAGGAATGTTTTGTGAGTTGACATCTTGCTTAGCAACAGAAACGCTGGACTCAGTTGTGATATTGTAAGTTGAAGACTACCTACCTGTATGCAGGTTCCTACCTGTTTGTGTCTTTCAGCCCAGTGTTTTGGTTTTCAGCATTTAAATTCCCACTTTAAGTTCACTTGCCTTGTGATTTTTAGTTCTGATTTACAGGATATCTTTAAAATCCTTGTGCAGTTTTCACTGTTAATAACACCACTTCCATATAAGAAGCAATGGGTCATACAAACATGTTAGCTTTCAACACATTCACATCATCATCTGGGATACAAAACATAGCAGAAGTCTCCAGACAAGCTCTCCAGCTGTATTCGACTGATATGCTTCTAATCCTATCATTTTATCTAGTAGGATTTTATTTCAATCTTGAATATATTCCCTCTCTATTGCAATTTATAGATGGTTTAAATCTTCTTGAAAATTAAAACTGCACAGGAATATTATACCCTATATTTATCTTGTCCATTTTGAACCCAGGTGATGGATTTGGGTATTATATGCCAGAGTCAATTTGCTGGAGCAGTTCATAAACTGCAAATCAATATCAATCCATCAATGTCTTCTGTAATCTCCAAAATCTCTTTCCTGGGGCAACTGTCTCATTTTGTTTTATATTAGGATTTGCCTAACAGGGTGGAGCTACTTGGCCAAGTATATGACCAGCCGAGACTGTACACCACATCGTTGCTTCATTCGTCTAGATACAATTAGCAACAGCAATAGCACTTGGGCTTAGATACCACTTCACAATGTTTAACATCCCTCTCTAAGCGGTTTACAGAGGATTGCACCCAATAATTTTAGTCCTCGTTTTACCAACCTCAGAAGGATGGAAGGCTGAGTCAACCTTGAGCCTGGTGACATTCGAACTGCTGGCAGAATTAGCCTGCAATATTGCATTGTAACACCACCACAGTTCTTAATTGACCTTGTATGTTCTTTGATTCCCAACATTTCCCAGTTACAATGGATTTTGGGAGCCAAAGTTCATTCTTGAAGAAGATCATTTGGAGAAGGCTGCTATATCACACCCGCTTGTTTCCCTACAGAGAAAAATTATTCCTTTTTCACATTAGCTGGCTGAGGAATTCTGGGAGTTGAAGTCCACACATCTTAAAGTTACTATGTTTGAAAAACAGTGATATAAGGGATAAGAGATCCTAACAGGTTTTTATGATCTGGAACAGTGTTTCTCATCTTTGGTAACATTAAGATATGTGGACTTCAACTCCCAGAATTCCCCAGCCAGCAAGCCAATTAGAGAATTCTAGGAATTCGAAGCCAACACATCTTACAGTTGCTAAGTTTGAAATGCACTGCACTGCACTAAAGGGATTTTGCTGGCTTGGGAACTCTGGGAGTTGATGTCCACACCAGTGGTGGGATTTCAATTTTTTTCCTACCAGTTCTATAAGAGCACATGCATGCAGCAATCAGAAACCATCCTCTGTCAGCACTGGTGAGGTGAGCTGTTTTTTAGCTCAGCTGAGGCGCGGCAACCAGGTAAACTAAAAAACAAGCAGGGGTGGGATCCCACTGGTTCAGTCCGGTTCTATAGAACTGGTAGCTCCGAAGAGCAGCTGACACTGAACTGGTTCGCTGGGATGAGGTTTTGGTCTGCTGTTTGGCCCACCCACTCGCCAGGACTCCAGGCTGTCCTTCAGTGGCTGCATTTTCCTCCTCAGCTGTTTTGGGAAGCACAATTGAGTGCCGCTCATCAGCTGGAGAAGGTAAATGCTTGCTGGAGCTGGTAGCGCGCACGCACCTGCAGCGCACATTTGACATGCATGTGCATGCTCCCCGAAATGGTTGTTATGCCAATCAGATCTCACCCCTGAAAACAAAGGAATATAGGACAAGATAAGGTGGGGTGGGTGTGGGTGGGGCCAACCAGAGGTGGTGTTTGCCAGTTCTTTGAACTACTCAAAATTTCCGCTACCGGTACACCAGAACCAGCTCAATACTACCTCCAATCCACACATTTTAAGGTTGTCAAGGTGAAGAAACATTATTCTAAAACTATTGGATTATAACTCCAGTCTCATATGACCATTGCCCATACTGGTTTGGGGCTGATGACTATGGTAGCCTAATACCTGGAAGGCCACCTCAATCTTCTCTCCTGTTCTTCAGATTTGAGATGAGCAATTTTTTCTAGACTCTCCAGAATTATATCTGGTGTCGTGCCCCTATCAGAATCTGATTCGGAGGAGGAGGCCGAACAGCTGACAGGGAGTGGGAGTGTGGCTCCGTTGGCTATGGAAGAAACTGGGGAAGGGCAAAGTCCAGCTGGGCAGAGAGGTAGAGCAAGGGAGAGGGAATTCAGAGGAAGATCCAGGCCCACCCCCTCTTCATCCTAGGCCACACAGGGAGAAACGGAGAAGGGAGCAACGTGAATTACATGGCTTACGGGGAGGAAAGGGCCCTGATTCCCTTCATTAGCTGCAGCTGGGAACACAATGTTTAAAAAGGGAAGCTGTGTGCAGCAAGCTATTGGGAGCAAATTATGAATTTATCTGGTATCGTCATGGCTAATCTGTGTTCCTGATGTCTTCCCAGCTATGTGAGTTTTGCCGTACTTTCAAGTCTGAAAGTCCTTCTCTTGCCCTGTCAAGTTAATTACCACAGCTTGGTTTGTTTGGATTTTTAGTTACAGTCAGTGTTTATCTTATTTTGGACTGAATTTTCTCCAGTTAAGGCTGTTCCTGGGGGAGTTTTTCCCCAGATGAAGGTAACCTGGACATTGGGGGAAAGTTGGAGATAATAAAAGGATTCTTCTTGCTTATTTGACTGTGTTGCCTTTGTGCCATGCCCCGGGTCATCACAGCTGGAGCTACAACAGACTCACAGTTGACTCATCACAAGACCCTCACTTGACACAGTCACACCTGAAGCCTTTATAAACACAAGAACACTGATACTGACATCCCCTAAATTGTGATGATGATGTTACCTAGCCTGGTAATGTGGGAAGTACACCTCCAAAAGAGAGTGCCAGAAACCTCACAGCACCAGAAACCTCAGAAAACAAGAAACTCAAGACAGCCTTTCCCCTTTAAGAAAATTAAGAAGCACCAGCTGAAAGGAAAACTCAGAGCAGCCTGGGTTGTTACAAAAGTAACAAAAGCTGATCACAAAAATACTTAACTAGAGCTATTAAGTTAAGGGAAATCAGGCTAAAAATAAATTCTAGAAGGTAAATGGAAACTCCCTTTCCATTTAACAGGATTAAATCCCAAGGATAGGAAAAACAAAACACCTGGGACCAAGATTAACCCAGTAAAACAAAACCCAGGGCAATCAGAAACACATCAAAACCCGCCAAGATGCAAGAGCTTCAAAGCATAAAAAGGCTCAGATTCACACTTCCAAGCTGTTTGCAAGCCAGGAATGCTAGAGTTGTGTCACTTTTTGCTTCTTCCCTTTCTACGTTAAAATAATTCCACCTTCTGGCAGCTGGCTTCTGTATCCATTTCTTCCCAGCATCTGTGGTATGCCCCAGGTGGGAACGAACTCAGGAAATTTCTTCCAACAATTACAAAATGTATGGAAACCAACCCACAAGCTTGAAGAAAGAATCTTTACCATCATACTACATTTCTTAATTTGTCTACATTTAAATGGACTTCAAACTAAATATTGCTGACAAAATTACACCTTATCATGCTACTAAGAAATATTCCCTCCTGGGAGTATCCAGGGCAACGATTTTGCAACTTAATTTAGATGAGTGCTTTTCAAACTTGGTGGGGGAATTGAAATGAAAAACACTGATTTAGCTGGTCTCTATTGTTTCCTAAGAGCATAACAGCATTCAGCTTTTGATATTTCATATAATCTTGGACAAGGAATTAGCTCTTTGTTCTGCCCCATCTCCAGCTCCTCGATAATGTCAAAACGTTGCCTCAGCAGATATCACAAAACACATTAAACCTTAATGGCAATAATGTGGTTTTGCCTTCACATGTTGTTCAAACCCAGCCAAGTGCAGTTTATTCTAGAACCTATGATTATGGAAACAAAGGCTTAGTTCAAAGCCCTGAACCAACCATGGCAGAGATGGTTGGGGTTCTGACCAGTTCTGGAGAACCAGTAGTGGAAATTTTGAGTAGTTCAGAGAACCGGCAAATCCCACCTCTGACTGGCCCCGCCCCCATCTATTCTCTGCCTCTTGAGTCCCAGCTGATTGGCTGGGTCTCCTTTTGTTGCCCTGCACAGGAGAAAGGAGCTGGAAAGCAGGTTAGAAGGGTAGGGAGGGAATGGAGATTTTGCAGTATCTTTCCCTTGCCGTGCCCACCAAGCCACTCCCACAGAACCAGTAGTAAAAATGTTTGAATCCCACCACTGAACCATGGGGAATGTTTGTAAACATGCCGTGACCTCAAAACAACTTTTTGTACCTATATTGGTCAGATCTCAATACTTTGCATCAAAACATGTTTGTGACTTGTCCTGATGAGCTAAATCATTCATCATGATTTCTAAGGTCCGGATTATGTCTTTGGGTAAAAACACCACTTTTATTTTATTCAATAAACCACAGCCCAACAGACAATGGCTTAAGACAATGCTTCAAAGCAGTTTTGTATTTATTGTCTCAAAGCAGCTTTGTCTGCATTTATATAATAAAAACAGTTGTTAATTGTAGTTCCTAATTGCCAGGTGGTTTTCATCTTACTTTTCCTGCAAATAATTCCATAGGTTTTTCCTTGCAAACTTATCAGATCAATGAAGCTGTCAAGAAACAGCTAGTAGCATTCAGTAGGCCTGCAATCTTCCAGATTTTTTTTTAAAGGCATACATTTCAAAAGGTGTCATAATTCTCAGGAGATGGAATGGATCCTACCATCTTGGAAAGGAAGTAGGGTATACCATCTTAATTTTCCCTTAGGTAAAACATTCCTATCCTCAGGCAGAATGGGGAAATCCAGCCAGTTGCCATTTTTTCAAACATTTTTTTTCCTCATTTCCTATAAACTCCCTTTCACAAATACAACACCTCCTCCACCTGTGTTCTGAAATATTCTACTCACTTCTGGATTTCTGTCACATAAATTCTTGCTGAAATTGTTTTCGAACCTGCAGGGGAAATGATTACAGTATTTTATGAGACCTCTTTAAAAATACGATCCCTGATTGCAGTGACATTTGATCCTCTGTTTGCTCCCAATTTTGCTGCAGAAGAAAATATATATCTGCAAGGAACTGAGAGGCTATATAGCATTCTGGAATAGCTTCTATTCCAGTGTTTCTCAATCTTGGCAACTTTTAAGATACGTGGACTTTAACTCCCAGAATTCCTCTGCCAGCCATGCCAGCTGGAGAATTCTGGGAGCTGAAGTCCACTTATATTAAGTTGAGAGGAGATGGGGGACAGAGAGAGGGAGGGGGGAGGGAGAAAGGGGGAGAGAAAGAGGGAGGAGAGGGAGGGGGGAGAGAGACGGAAAGAGAGAGATGGAGAGTGGGGAGAGAGAGAGGGAGAGAGAGGGGGCAGACAGAGAGAGGGAGGGGGAGAGAGAGAGGGAGAGAAGGAGAGGGAGAGGGAGAGGGAGAGAGGGAGAGGAAGAGAGGGAGAGGGGGGAGGGAGGAAGAGAGAGGGGGAAGAGGGAGAGAGAGCAGGGGTGGGATTCTATCAGTTCGCACCTATTTGCCAGAACTGGTTGTTAACTTTCTAAGCAGTTCAGAGAACCGGTTGTTAGAAGAAATTACTGGCCTAATCCTGTAAGGAAGGCAGGAAGGAAACATTCTGGTGTTGCTTACAGAAACTGCCTTTCCGTTAACCCTTATTACATTCTTGGCAGGACTAGACTTCCTGTCTCAGGAAATTCTCTGGAGTTTTTTTTCCCCTCCTTTGCTGGTACTTTGCTTGTGTGGAGTAACCATTCAAAGTTACAATGGCACTGAAAAAAGTGACTTATGACCGTTTTTCACCCTTATAATTGTTGCAGCATTCCCACAGTCATGAGAGGCAGGCAAGGAGATGCGTGCCTCCATGTGAGTGATATTTAGTTGGCTACACCCAGCCAATAACATGACCTCCAAGCCATGTCCACCACCTAAGTCATGCCCACAGAACTGGTTGTTAAAAATTTTGAATCCCCCCCCTGAGAGAGAGGGGGAGAGAGAGAGAGACAGAGAAGGAGATAATTTGGTGTACAGCTAGTCCTCAACTTACGATCACAATTGAGCCCAAAATTTATGTTGCTAAGCAAGAAATTTAAGTGACTTTTGCCTCATTGTATAACCTTTCTTGCCACAGTTGTTAAAGGAATCACTGCAGTTGTTAAATTAGTAACATGTTTGTTTTGTGAATCTTTTTGGTCTTTGCTTGTCAGAAGGTCGCAAAAGGTGATCAGATGACCCCAGAACACGGCAGTCATCATAAATACGAGTCAGTTGCCAGCGGTTTGAATTTTGATCACCTGACATGACCATGGGGAATGCTGCAACGGTTGTAAGTGTGAACAATGGTCATAGGTCACTTTTTTCAGTGATATTCTAATTTTGAACAGTTACTAAATGAACTGTTGTAAATCGAGGACTACCTGTACGGGTTAAAGACACCAGGAGAGGGGGAGTTATAATCCCACCTTAGGCACAAAGCCAGTCCCTCTCTCTCAGCCTGAGAAAGAAAACAGCAAGGGCAGAGCATTTCTGGATCAACCAGGGACTATGCGATATCCCTGAGATCAACAGGATGTGCTCCTTTCACTCACTGTCTCTCCAGGATGGTTCGGGTCCACTGGGACCATCCAGAGCTCTGAGAACAAGTGTCTTTCCACTGCTGCTCAAGCCCTGCCCTCCTCAGCAAACAGCAAGAGTTTGGAGAATTGACAGAAAACTTTAACATTTAAAAAGGAACCAGACAAGGATGTCGGTTATCCCCATTATTGTTTGCATTAACTTTGGAAGTTTTGAATAGAAACATTAGGAAAAATAAAGAAATAAAGGGAATGAAAATAAAGAAGGAAGAATATATATATGTTTTTTTAAGTTTTCGTGGGTACTTACTTACATGTGTGCTGTTCAGCTTCCTTCGGGTATTATCCCACGTCATTTTAGTGCTTTTAAAGTTGTAGCAGAATCTCATTTCAGCAGAATCTCATCTGCCATCATCAGGCTTCTGTATTGAGTTTGTATGTGGGTCAGGGTCTCACAGCCGTTGGTTTTAAATTTGAGGCTAGCCTATTATTGTGCCAGAATGGTTTTTTTTCTTCATCCTGATTGGTTGGGAGTCTTGGTCTGTGTTTATTGGTCTTAGAGTTTGCTTGATTGGTGTTTCTGGTTTCTTCTGTCTGTTTTGTGGCTTTGATTGGCTGGCAACACTCTGTTCCTGTATTGGAGGCTTTCAGTGCAGCTTGGCTTCGTGTGAAAGGATGGCTATTATCGATTAGGAAGCTAGGTTTCATCTGGGTGCCTGGTGGGGGGGTGTTTGAGCTGGAGGTATCAGAGGGAGTCTGTTTGTGCCCAGGTGTCCTGTTTGAGCCCAGATCTCCACACTACAAGCCAGGCAATATATATATATATATATATAATTTATTTGATTTGATTTGTCAATCGCTTACAAGGTAATAGATATAAGTATAAACATGAGTAAGAATACAGGAAATAGGTACAAATAAATGGGGACAATAGGACAGGAATGGTGGGAACCAGAGGTGGTATTCAGTGGGTTCTGACCAGTTCTGGAAAACCGGTAACGTAAATTTTTCGTAGTTCGGAGAACCAGTGATAACTTTCCCCCAGGACTGGGGTGGGAAAAGAGATTTTACAGTATCCTTCTCCTGCCACATCCACCAAGCCACACCCATCAAGCCATGCCACGCCCACAGAACCGGAAGTAAAAAAAATTGAATCCCACCACTGGACAGTAGGCAGGATGGTGCACTTATGCACACCCCTTACAGACCTCTTAGGAATGGGGCAAGGTCAATAGTGGTTAGTTTGAGGTTAAAGGAGTAAAATATGATTTGGTTTTTATATTGGAAGAACCATTGGAAACAGGCCCTAAGTTGATGAGAGAAATAGAGGAGTTTGGCGAAGTAGCAGGATTGAAAACAAACAAAGAAAAAACAAAGACCTTGGCGAAAAACATGATAGAAAAACAAAAGAAAAAAATTAATGGACAAATTAAATATTCAAATTACAAAAAAGGGCAAAGCCTTTCTGAAAATCTTGCCAAGAAAATTGCAAGTCCAGGAGTTACAGGGAATGAATGAATGAATGAATGAATGAATGAATGAATGAATGAATGAATGAATGAATGAATTCTTTATTGGCCAAGTGTGATTAGACACACAAGGAAACACACAACATACACACACACACACAAAAAGCTTTTTGCTATCTTCCTTAGGGATATTGTGGAATCAATTTCACGCTACGGGTTTGTGCATGTATGTTAGTGGTTCAGCAGTTTTAAGAAAAGGCTTAAAAAAAGCACACCTCCTATAGCAACCTTTTGGAACCGAATCCAAAGTGCATACAACCCATTTCATTACAACAATGCTAATTTAATAACAGAATAACAGAGTTGGAAGGGACCTTGGAGGTCTTCTAGTCCAACCCCGGTCTCAGGCAGAAAGCCCTATATACCGTTTCAGACAAATGGTTGTCCAATCTCTTCTTAAAAACATCCAGTGCTGGGGCATCCACAACTTCTGGAGGCCAGTTATTCCACCAATGAATTTTTACATTTCAATGTTCAAACCCTGCTCATCACACTTCAGGTGTGAAAACTTTTTTGTAAAGTGCATTACATAATTGGAAAGTGACAGTACCACATCTCTCTATTTTTGGAGGAAATTGGTTTTATGTGATTTAAAAACAAAACAGGAAGTAAGAAAAGGGAGTAAGTTGCAATTTTGTTAACATCTCTTAGTATCAGCACAGAGTGTTTGGGGCCAAGCTTAAGCAAATGTGAGCAATTATAAATATAATTCTAAATTCTTTATTGTGTTATATTTTTTAAAGCATTAAAAAGAGTTTTTTTTTTCTCCAAAAGGATGAGAATCGTAAACATCTTTTGATTTTTGGTAGGTTTTTTTTTAAAGGGACAGTTAAAAACAATTACAGGTAGTCCTCAACTTACAACAGATCATATAGTGTCTGTTCAAAGTTGCAACAGCATTGAAAAAAGTGATTTAAGAGCTTTTTTCACACTTACGACCATTGCAGCATCCCCATGGTCACATGATCCAAATTCAGATGCTTACAAACTGACTCATATTTATGACGGTTGCAATGTCCTGGGGTCAAGTGATCCATTTTTGTGACCTTCTGACAAGCAAAGTCAAAGGGAAGCCCAATTCACTTTACAACTGGATGACTAACTTAACAACTGCAATGATTCACTTGGCAAGAAAAGTAATAAAATAGGGCAAAACACACTTAACCAATGTCTCACTTAGCAACATAAATTTTGGGCTCAGTTGTGATCGTAACTCAAGGACTACCTGTTTTTATTTTCTAGACTCCTGAACTGTTTGATATCAAATATTATACAAACAGGAATTGAAAAGATTCTCAGCCATCCAGGTCATGTTTTTACCAAAGGTGTTTTTCAGGAGGCAACTGGACTTTCTTGTTTGTTTTTTGAAGACATTTTGCTTCTCATCCAAGAAGCTTCTTCAGCTCTGACAAGATTGCGGGGAATGGAAGGATTTATATTCCTTGCAGACAGATGGTCATTTGCATCCTTTTAGAGCAATGGTGGCGAACCTTTTTGTTGTGGTGTGATGAAAGTGCATGCATGTGCGTGCCGGCACCCACAACACAATGTGCCCTGTCCCCCACTTAGCATGTGTGTGCAACACCCCTGGTCCGCCCTCTTACCTGCATTGAGCATGCGTGCACCTCCCAGCTGATTTTTGGCCTGCTTGAGGCTGTTTGAGGCTGTTTTCGCCCTCCCGGAGGCTCGAGGGAAGCTTTTGTGGCCTTGGGAGGCCAAAAAACAGGCCTTCTGGAAATACTGGAAGTGCCCATTTTCAGCCTACAGAGAGCTGCTGGAGTCCGGGGGAGGCCGTTTTTTGCCCTCCAGGGAAGCCTCTGCAGCCTCGGGAGGCTGAAAATGGGCCTGTTTCAGCACTTCTGATATTTCCAGAAGGCCCGTTTTTCGGCCTCCCGAAGCTGCAGAGACTTCCCTTGAGCCTCCAGAAGGGCGAAAACAGCCTCAAATGGGCCAAAAATCATCTGGGAGGTGCATGCATGCACAGTGCAGGTAAGTTTGGCTGGGGCTCGCGCACCCGCACAAATAGTTCTGCATGCCACCTGTGGCACACGTGTCATAGGCTCGCCATCGCAGTTTTAGAGGGTCATTGAAGCATTTGGAGGTTTATCTGTGTTTATCTGGAGCTGAAGAAGCTTCTTGGATGAGAAGTGAAAGGTCTTCAAAGAAAAATCAAGAAAGCCCAGTTGCCTCCTGAAAAAAGCACCTCTGGGATATACAAACAGGACTCTCAGATTGTTAACTAACTTCTTTGCTCCTGCTGGGATCCTAATGGAGACCTGGTACTTTCTTCCAATTTTCAGGAGCATCTTCTCACATCTGGATCATGTTGTTTTCAAACCATGTTCATAATTTGGACCCCGATCAACCATCAAGGGGAAGGTTTTGGGCTTAGAAACAGGTGGGAGATCAAAATAATCAAGACAACCGCTGGCATTTTTTACTTTTGAGCAGAAAGCAAGGCAAGCATCAGCAACAACAACTGTAGGTTTATCAATGTCCTCAACAGAAGGACTCACCAGATTCTGAAGTAATTATGTTACTGCCAAAAATATGGCAGTAACATAATGACTGCCACAAAGAAACAGCTTTCTGATGTGAATTGTGGCTTCAATTTAAACTCCACTGCTGAAAAAGTTACATTTTCTCCATCTTGTCCCTCAACGTGTCACTTTTCCAATAAGTAGGGATGGACATAGTGGCTGTGGACATCATCAATGGCTAACAAAGGTGTGCTAATTCATACTAAGTAATATGGGAAGGCAGCTATTGTCCTTTCGCTTTTCTGAAGAAGAATGAAGAATATAGAATTTACACAGGGTTTTGGTTAACCCCAGGCCTTAGCCAAACAAATCTACCATTTTTCTATGGTAGAAAAATGCTCTTCCATCCACCCATTTTTTTTTTAAATATTTTTAATTACATTTTTTTTAACAAAGTAAAAACAATATAAATTTTAAAACTAATGCAAAAATAGAAGTGATGCAATAATAGAAAAGAAATGAAAAAGGCGGGGGGGGGGGGGCGAGGGAAAAAGTTATAAAGGAATGGCTTCCAATCATCTGTTATAGCAATTAGATATGCATTTCCTGTGTATTTCATAAAATGGAATGGAAAGGAATAGAACTGGAATAGGAATGGGAATAGAGGAGAGGAGAGGAGAAGAGAGAATAGAATAGAATAGAAATAAGAATAGAATAGCAATAAGAACAGAATAGAAATAAGAATAGAATAGAATAGAATAGAATAGAATAGAAATAAGGATAGAATAGTAATAAGAATAGATTAGAAATAAGAATAGACTAGCAATAAGAATAGTATAGACATAAGGATAGAATAGTAATAAGAATAGAATAGAATAGAAAAAAGGATAGAATATTAATAAGAATAGAATAGAATAGCAATAAGAATAGAATAGCAATAAAAATAAAAATAAAATAGAATAGAAACAAAGATAGAATAGTAATAATAGATAGCAATAAGAATAGAATAGCAATAAGAATAGAATAGAAATAAGAATAGAATATTAATAAGAATAGACTTGAAATAATAGTAATAAGAATAGTAATAAGAATAGACTAGGAATAAGAATAGAATAGAAATAAGAATAGAATAGCAGTAAGAATAGAATAGAAATAAGGGAAGAATAGTAATAAGAATAGACTAGAAATAAGAATGGAATAGCAATAAGAATAGAATAGAAATAAAAATAAAAAAGAATAGAAATTAAGATAGAATAGTAATAAGAGAAGAGAAATAAGGATAGAATAATAAGAATAGACGAAATAAGAATAAAATAGAAATAAGAATAGAATAGAATAGAAATAAGGATAGAATAATAATAAGAATAGAATAGCAATAAGGATAGAATAATAATAATAAGAACAGAATAGAAATAAGAATAGAATAGCAATAAGAATAGAACAGAATAGAAATAAGAATAGAATAGCAATAAGAATAGAACAGAAATAAAGATAGAACAGTAATAAGAAGAGAATAGTAATAAGAATAGAACAGAATGGAAATAAGAATAGAATAGAACAGAACAGAATAAAAATAGTAGTTTGAAGTTACAATGGCACTAAAAAAGTGACTTATGATGGGGCCAGCCAGGAGTGGGATTTGTGGGTTCTCCAAAGTGCACAGAATTAGTGCTCCCGAACCCCTGCAAACCCCCAGCAGCCCAGCCCTGGGCCCAGCCCTTAGCAGGCCACAGTCTGGTACTGTGTGGCAAAACTGGGTTTGGGGCCCCCTGGCATACTGTATAGCGCAGGGGTGGCTAACCTTTTGGGGCTCCTATGCCAAAAAATGTGCATGCGCTTGTGCGCACTTGCACACACATGTCAGCGCCCAGAAGGCAATGTGCGTGCCTCCCACCCCCCTGTGCATGCGCACGCAATCCCCCCCTTCACCACCCCCTTCCCTGCACTGCGCCTCACAGCTGATTTTTCAGCTGGTTTAAGGCCTTTTCCGGCCTCCCAGAGGCTTGGAAAAAAAAAACAAAACCTGCAGGCTTTGCAGGATGAATAATAGGCCCGTTTTGTCACTTCCGATATGACAGGAAGTGATGAAACAGGCCTATCATTCAACCTGCAAAGCCTGCAGAGGCTTTTTTCAAGCCTCTGGGAGGCCGAAAAAGGCCTCAAACCAGCCCAAAAATCAGCTGTGAGGCACGTGCATACGCAATGTGGTAAGTTTGCCTGCGGCTCACATGCCAGCACAAATGGCTCTGCATGCCACCTGTGCCACGCTTGCCATAGGTTCGCCATCATGGGTATAGCACATTCTTAAATTTTACCATGTCCCTATGGGCTTATCCATAATTGAATCATGATTTATTTCAATGTTCCAAGTTTAGATTTGAATAGTGATCTAAACCGGGGGTGTCAAATTCAGTGCCCCAGGGCCGGATCCAGCCCACGGAGTGCTTAGATTTGGCCCATGGGGCCACTCTAGAAACAGTGAAGGACTGTCCCACAGTGCCACTGCCATTGAAAATGGAGCACAGGCGACCCTGACGGTAATGTCAAGCTGGCCACGCTCCCCCCCAAGTTAAAATACAACTCTGATGCAACCTTCAATGAAATCGAGTTTGACATCCCTGATCTAAACGAATACACCACAGGTGGGTATTCAACAGGTTCTGACTAGTTCTGGAGAACTGGTAGCAGAAATTTTGAGTAGTTCGGAGAACCGGCAAATCCCACTTCTGACTGGCCCTGCCCCCATCTCTTCTCTGCCTCCCGAGTCCCAGCTGATCAGCTGGGTTTTCTTTGGTTGCTCTGCACAGGAGAACAGAGCTGGAAAGCAGGTTAGTGGGGTGGGGAGGGAATGGGGATTTTGCAGTATCCTTCCCCTGCCACGCCCACCAAGCCAGGCCCACAGAAACAGTAGTAAAAAAAATTGAATCCCACCACTGTAACACACCCACTGGCTGGGTGTGACTATCGACAGTTTATTGCATGAACTCAATCACAGCTTTTGAAGACAACCACTTCCTCCATCTAGGCCCTTAAACTACAACTCCCATCACCACAGGCCAGCATGGCAATTTTTCTTTCTTTCTTTCTTTCTTTCTTTCTTTCTTTCTTTCTTTCTTTCTTTCTTTCTTTCTTTCTTTTCTTTTCTTTTCTTTTCTTTTCTTTCTTTCTTTCCCAAAAGAAGCAGAGTGATGATTGGCAGGCAAAAAAGTTTGGCCTGCAAGGCCTCATCATGCCAAATGGGACAGATTCCAGTCCACATAGAGGCTGACCCACCCACAGAATCAACTTACATTTTGAAAGGTTTTGGTGCTGCATAAATATGCAGCAACAGGAGGAGGAGCCACACAGTGGAACAAATAGAAAAGCCAATGTAAATAAGTATCTTGGGAAAGAAATTAAATATCTGTAATTTATGAAAGAAAGAAAGAAAAAAAGAAAGAAAGAAAGAAAGAGGCAGAGAGAAAGAAAAAGAAAAAAAGGAAAAGGAAAAAAGAAAACAGAGAAAGACTGACTGACTGACTGAATGAATGAATGAATGACTAAATGACAGAATGAATGAATTTTGGCAGTAGTACTGTATTCTTCTCTGCTTTTAACTTCAATTAAATTGCCTGGGTGTTCATCTCCTCTTTGAGCTTGTGGTTTTCTACCAAAAAGGCTGTAAGTGTGAGGAACATTGCTCTAGACAAAACCAGCAAGTTTGCAGGTGATTCAGAAACAAAGAATGAAAAAAAAAAAAAAAGGGGGGGGGGGAGTACAACTATGTTGCACAAAAAGAGATAAAGACCAGAGTTATGGCAGCTTTAATTTCTGCCTTGGATGGGAACAAAATAACAGAGTTAGAAGGGAACTTGGAGGTCTTCTAGTCCAACCCCTTGTTCAAGCAGAAAATCCTATATACCACAGATGTCAAACTCACTGCATTGCGTTGCTGTCATGTGATGTATCGCGAGGTTTTTCCATTTGCGGAGCTGGGGTGGGTGTGGCCTGTGCATGATGCATCTGGCCCCTCCGGCTGCCAGTTTGACACCCCTGCTTATATACCATTCCAGCAAGTTGCTGTCCAGTCTCTTCTTAAAAGCCTCCAGTGGATGGAGCATCACAACTTCTGGAGGCAAGTTGTTCCACTGGTTAACTGTCAGGAAATTTCTTCTTAGTTCTAGGTTGCTTCTCTCCTTGATTAGTTTCCATCCATTGCTTCTTGTCCTGCCTTCAGGTGCTTTGGAGAAGAGCTTGGCTCCCTCTTCTCAAATACTGGATCACTGCTATCATGTCACCCCAGTCAGGTGTGGGATTCATTTTTTTTTAACAACTGGTTCTGTGGGCGTGGCTTAGTTGGTGGGCATGGCTTGGTGATCATGTGACTGGGTGGATGTGGCTTGGTCACGTTATTGGCTGGGTGTGGCCAACTCAATTTCACTCACATCGAGGCATGCATCTCCTCACCTGGCCTCTCGTGATTGTGGGAATGCTGCAACAGTCATAAGTGTGAAAAATGGTCATAAGTCACTTTTTTCAGTGCCGTTATAACTTTGAATGGTCACTCCACACAAGCAAAGTACCAGCAAAGGAGGGGAAAAAAAACTCCAGAGAAGTTCCTGAGACAGGAAGTCTTGTCCTGCCAAGAATGTAATAAGGGTTAGTGGAGAGGCAGATCCTGCAAGCAACACCAGAATGTTTCCTTCCTGCCTTCCTTACAGGATTAGGCCAGTAATTTCTTCTAACAACTGGTTCTCTGAACTGCTTAGAGTGCTAACAACCGGTTCTAGAGAATAGGTGCGAGCTGGTAGAATCCCACCCGACCCCAGTCTTTTTTACTTTTTACCTTTTAGCCAGAGGTAGTATTCAGCAGGTTCTGACCAGTTCTGGAAAACCGGTAGCAGAAATTTTGAGTAGTTTGGAATACCACCTCTGACTGGCCGCGCCCCCATCTATTCTCTGCCTCCCATTGAGTTCCAGCTGATTGGCTGGATCCTTTTTTGTTGCTCTGAACAGGAGAACGGAGCTGGAAAGCAGGTTAGTGTGGTGGGGAGAGAATGGGGATTTTACAGTATCCTTTTCCTGCCACCCCCATCAATCCACACCCATGGAACTGGTAGTAAATTTTTTTGAATCCCACCACTGGTTTTAGTGTACAAACTACCCTTTGTTGTTCTTGCCTGCACTGTTTCCAGAGTCTCAACAACTTTTCTCTAATATACTGCCCAGTTACTCCTTGACTTATGGCCACCATTGAGCCCCAAGTTTCTGTTGTTGAGTTTTGCTCCGTTTTACGACTTTTGCCGTTGTTAATTGAATCGCTGCTGTTGATAAGTCAGTAACCTGTTTGTTAAATGAATCTGGCTTCCGCTTGACTTTGCTTGTCACAAGGTTGCAAAAGCGGATCACAGTGGCACAGCAGTTAAGAGTGCAGTCCTAACTACTGTGCCACCGTGCAGTCCTGCAGGCTACTTCTGCTGACTGCCTTCAGTTTGACAGTTTGAATATTACCAAGCTCAAGGTTGACTCAGCCTTCCATCCTTCCAAGGTGGGTAAAATGAGGACCCAGATTGTTGGGGAGCAATAGGCTGACTCTGTAAAACCACTTAGAGAGGCCTGTAAAGCACTGTGAAGTGGTACCTAAGTCTAAGTCTTATTTCTACCACATGACTCCGGGACATGGCAAAGGTCATAAATACGAACCCTCTGCCAAGTGTCTGAAGTTTGATCACGTGACCATGGGGATGCTGCAATAATGGTCATAAGTCACATTTTTCAGTGCCATTGTTGACTTTGGATCAGAAGTTTCCAAAGCTGGCAACTTTAAGACTTGTGGACTTCAACTCCCAGAATTCTCCAGCTAGCTATGCTGGCTAGAGAATTCTGGGAGTTGAAGTTCACGAGTCTTACAGTTGCCAAGTTTAGGGATCCTTGCTTTGGATGATCACTAAGTGAACTGTTGTAAGTCGAGAATTACCTGTATTCTAAATGTAGTCTTACTAAGGCTTTATTAAAAAAAAAAAAAAAAAGGGGGGGGGGGGGGGTGTTATTAGTACTTCACCTGATCTTGATTCTATCCTGTACATTAAACAGGGGCCTGGAGCACACATCTTACTAAGGCTTCATAAAGAGGTACGACTAGTACTTTTACATGATATCTTGATTCTATCCCGCACATTAAACACGGGGCTAAAGCACATTCGGCTGCCTTGAGGAGCCCTTCCCCGCCTAGCTAGAAGTCTTTCCTCCCCCTGCTTGGCTGTTCCCTTCTCTGCCTCAGAGCTGAGGGAGGAGTTTTGCTTTGCGAACCGCAGGTGTCACTCGCGCTCCTCCTCCGCTCCTCTTGGAGGCACCTGCGAGCATAGAGTTAGGAAAACTCAAGAGGGGTGTGTGCGCGGCTTTCGCGGGCCCGTTACGTGAGGTGAAAAGGGGAGGAAATAGGAAAAACGCAGCACGTTTGCAAGCGTTGGAGGGTGGATGCCGGCTAGTTGTTTTTTGTTTTTTTGTTTTTTTCGCAGCGTTTCCCGGGATGCTGCCCTTAAACTCGACGATTCCCCACGTTCAAGCGATCCCGCGAACGTTTAATAACTTCGACTGAAATACTCAAGGGGAGCAGTAGCCACCCCCCCCCCCCACACACACACCAATAAAAGCCCAGCCAAGCGGACCTGGAGGATATATGGCATCTTAATGCCAAAAAAGTGCAATTCCCTTGACGGCTAAGGATACTGCAGTTACACCGAAAGCAAATTTTAGACTTGATAACCGAGAGGGAAGGCGCATCTTCCTCCGGCATTTTGATTTTGGAGGGAATAATAGTTCTTTTTAGCCACTTAAGCAGCATGAAACTGGCTGGAGAAGAAGAGGATTTTACTCAAAGAGGTCTCCAAACTTGGCAACTTTTAAGACTTGTGGACTTCAACAAGTCTTAAAGTTGCCAAGGTTTTTTTTTTTTTTTTTTGGGGGGGGGGGGGGTGGTGGGGCTCTGATTTAACTTAAAACGTGAAGTTTTCCCCCCAGATTAGGAGCCACCGTGCACACTTGCGATCTCTTCCCCTCAGCCTTTCCACAGGCCGAGGTGATTTTTTTTTTTCTTTTTAAACCCGTTTTTCCTCCTTAATTTGGAATTAGGGGCGGGGGAGAAAAACTTTCGTGAAGAATTCTTGAGACTCAAAAACGTTGCCATGAGGATAAGGGCTCCCGAGATTCCTTTAAAAAAAAAAAAAAAAAAAGTCGCCAATTTTTTTTATTTTTCCAGCGTTCCCGCACTCGATCCCAAACTTTTCCCTCCTTCCCGCCGGCCAATTGCATCAAATTTCCCCGGGTTCGAAGCTTCCCCAAGGCGGGGAAGCCCTCCAGATGTGCGGCACTGCAACTCCCCCTCCCACCCACCCCCGGAGGGGCAGATAGATGGGGAAGAGTTGGCGTCGCAACCGGAGGACAAATCGCTGAGAGAAAGGCAGAGAGGAGCATCCCAATTCTTTGGGGCCTGAAAAAAAAAAAAGAGAGAGAGAGAGAGAGAGAGAGAGAGAGAAAGATGCCCCTCTCCACCCATCATAGAAAATAATAAAATAAAATAAAACGCGGCGGCGGGGGGGGGGGCAGTGTTGCTGAGGGAACGTAAATTCGCGCCTTCCCGTTCGACCCCGAGGTCTTTAGGGAGCTGTAGTTTTTTGGGTTTGCTTTTTTTTCTTCTCCCTGACCCAGAAAAACTACACTTCCCGCTCCCCTGCGTGCCCCATTCATCCCCTGGCCAATCAGCGAGGCGCCTCTCCTCGGCTGCGATTGGCTCGCGCCGAGCGGGGGTGGGTGGGGGAGGAGCAGGAAGAAGAGTCCTCAACCTTCTCGCGAGTTGCACTTTGAGGCCTTTGCTCCCTTGTGCCGCGAGCGGGAGACCCGGCGGCGGCGGCGGCGGAGGAGGTGGACTTGGCGGGGGAAAGGCGGCGGCGGCGGCGGCGAGGGAGAGCCGAGGCTGGGGCCCCGGCTGGATTTGGAGGAGGAGGAGGAAAAGAGGGGGGTGTCCGAGGCGGCAGCTTCCCGACCGAGGGAGGAGACGGGCAGGCGCGGAGACCAGCCTTCCCCTCACCCCCACCCCACCCGCCCGGAGCAGCTCTGGATTCCGTAGCCGCCACCGGCTTTTCCCCCGTCGACGCTTCGTAAGGGTGTTTTTCTTTGTCCAGCTTTTTCCAACCTTCCCGGAAGGGCCGGACTCCATCTCCCATGGTTCCCGCGTGTGGGAGGGGGAGGAGAGGAACACCAGCTCCGGCTGGGCATGATGGGACCTGGAGTCCAATTATTAGACTCCCGTCTCTCCTCGCTTCCCTCCACCCCCCGCCCCGCTTTGGCTCACCCACCCCTCCTTGCAAGCCCGGCGTTGCTTGCTGCTGCTGCTGCTGCTTCTTTTTTAAAAATGGGAGGGTGGGGGTGAATGGGAATCCCAGCTCTGCTTTTGGTGTGTCTTTGCTCCGGAGTTGCATGCAGACGATCGCTGGAACCCGCGTCCAGCTCCGCCGGGAGTGGGGTGTGTGTGTGTGTGTGGATGGGAAGAGAGAGATCCTCCTTGGAGTAAATCGGCGGTACCCCAACTTTCCTCTTGGAAGAGAAACTTTTCTTTTTTTTTTTTTCCGGGGTGGTGTGTGGTGGGGTTGGGGAGGGAAGAGAGGAAGGGTCGCCTCCTTTGTCGTCTCTCTTTCTCGGCTGGGCCACCCAAGCCCGGCTGCTCCTAGCTAGCCCGAGGGAGGCGATACACTTGAATGCGTGCTTGGATGAAATCAATAATTTTCAAAAAATTAAAAAACAGAAAAAACAAAAGCTGCCGCGAGTGAGGATCGGTGGTCGGGGAACCCGTGTCGGGGAGAGAGGCTTTTTGCAAACGTGTTGGGATGGTGGAAAAAAAGCTACTTTTTTTCTCTCCCCCCCCCCCCCCTCTCTGAGGCATCTGGTTGGCAACATGGGCAAACAGGATGCTGCATAAGGTTAGGCCTTTGTCTGATCCGGAAGAGGTCTTTTGCTTTATTTATTTATTTATTGGGTTGGGTGTCTTACCTTGACTTTTAGCAGCATGGAAGCGTGCTTTAAAAAAAAAAAAAAAAGCCACTCCACAGCTGATAATTTGACTAGTCCTTTTAAAAATATATATATATATATATATGTATATTTGCACCAGCAGCCATCTCTCCTCCACCTCCTTCAATGGGAATGAGTCTCTTTGCAAGGAAAAGAAAAGCAAAAAAAAAATAAAAAATAAATCCTGGGACTTCATTCAGGGTGAAAACACCGCCTGATAGTGTGTTGTATGTTTGGCAGCCTGGTCCAATAACAGCTACCTAAAAATCCCTGCTCTCCTGTCTTTAAGATAATCTCTGGACCCAGCTGGTTCAGTTTCGCTATAGCTCTGCTCTCTGGCTAACTTGACCCTGTACCGATTATTCATTTTTCCTGGAATGGTGCAATTTGTGATGATTGGAAGGGTATCTAGTCTAGGTAACTGGCACAGACATGCTTTTAAACCAAAAAAAAAAAAAAAAAAAAGTTCAAAAGCAACTTTTTCCTGCATGGGGTGGATATCATCAAGAGGAATGGATTTTAGCAGGGAGTAATTATATTTCTGTCTAAAGTCAAGGCCCTCCCATTGAATTTAATGGTCTTTAGCTGGCTGCAATCTGTTTTAAAAGCAAGCAATACTGAACGGAGTAGGGTTTCGTTAATGCCATGGTGTTTTGTTTTTTTGTTCAGCACAGAATGGTAGCTCTTCCATAAACAATGTAGGGCACTAGTTCAAAAGGTGTGTGTGTGCTGAGGTCATAGATAATATTGTGTGTAAAAAAAAAGATGGGTGTGTGGTAGAAGAGCCACACGTGGGGATAATCCTGGTTTTGACACACTACTATGTGTGACACCAGTGACAATGTCACTGAGCGAGGGTGATGCCCCCAAAATATGTCAGGGCATCACATTTTGACTGTGCTCTTGCTTGTAACTATAAACTGGATTGCAGATAGTCCTAGGCTTAAGACCCACCGTTGAGCCTTTCTGTTGAGCTTTGCCCCTTTTTACAACTTTTCTTGCCACAGTGGTTAAATGCATCTGTGCAGATAACAGATAATCAGAGTTGGAAGGGACCTTGTAGGTCATCTAGTCCAACCCCCTGCCCAAGCAGGAGACCCTACACCATTTCTGACAAATGGCAGTCCAATCTCTTCTTGAAAGCCTCCAGTGATGAAGCACCCAAGACAAGTTTTTCCATTGGTTGATTGTTCTCACTGTCAGAGAGTTTCTCCTTATTTCCAGGTTGAATCTCTCCTTGTTCAGTTTCCATCCATTGTTCCTTGTCTGGCCTTCGGGTGCTTTAGAAAATAGCTTGACCTCTTCCTCTCTGTGGCAGCCCCTCAAATATTGGAAGACCGCTATCATTTCTCCCCTGCTCCTTCTCTTCACTAGACTAGCCAGGCCCAGTTCCTGCAACCGTTTTTCATATGTTTTAGCCTCCAGTCCCCGAATCATCCTGGTTGCTCTTCTCTATACTATTTCTAGAGTCTCAACATCTTTTTTATAATGTGGTGACCAAAACTGGATGCACTACTCCAGGTGTGGTCTTACTAAGGCTTCATAGATTGGTATTAGTACCTCAGTTGTTCAATGAGAAACAAGGTGGTTAAGCAAATCTGGCTTCCCCATGGACTTTGCTTGTCAGAAGGTCACAAAAGGGGATCATGTGATCTTGAGAACCATCATAAATATGACCTAATGGCCAAGTGCCTGGATTTTGATCACATGACCATGGGGGGGGGGAAGAAATGCTGTCACAGTCGTAACTGTGAAAAATGATCATAAGTCACTGTTTTACTGCTGTAACTTTGAATGATCACTGAAGGAATGACTGCAAGTTGAGGATTACCGGTATTTCTTATGATGTTTAAAAAAGCCTTCCCCAACTTCACTTGTCCCAAACACAATGAGACTATAACTCTCAGCCTCCCTTTCCTTATAGTTGATTGATTAGATCAGGAGTTCCCAACCAGCGGGCCATGGAACGGGGCCAGGCCAGCGAGCGAAACCAAAGCTTATCCCTTCCTCCTCCCGTCGGGGATAAAATTGTCTTCCACAAACCCGGTCCCTGGATAGGGATGGGGACCACTGGATAAGATGTTTTACACTCAGAGAGGATAAACCCATCTATTTTTGTCAGAGATGGTGCTGACGCTGCGGAAGAATGGGAAAAGACACCGTTCAGGTATATATATATTTTTTTCAGAGCTGCCCCTTGGCTATAGGGGGAAGCCCATTGAGAAAACCCACCAAGCCTACTGCTGTGATTCCCCCACACCCAGATCCAAGTACATCAATAGTAACTGGCCTAGCCCTGCCCAGTTCTGAGCCCAGACAAGGTCAGCTGGGTGTAATTGGTTAAACAAACTGCTTTCTATGTTTACAGGGTGACTTATAATTACCAATACACTTAGGAACTATTAAGAGTACATAACCACCCACATTAAATTACAGCAGTGATCCTTAACAGTGTTTTCCAGCGTGGCCAATCCTGTGATTCTAAGAAAGGCTTGAGGGATTCTTCTAATCCCTCATCGGGGAGCTTAGCACATCACCCTGGGTGTGAAATTCCAAAGTCATGGGGTGCTAGCATAAAAGATGCTTTTTCTTTGGGTATTCACTGGTCTGTGTAATAGTCACAGCCATTCCTTTGTAAGGGAAATGGCTAGTTAATAGCCCTAGATCAGGGGTCTTCAAACTTGACAGTTTTAAGACTTGTGGACTTCAACTCCCAGAATTCCTCCTCCGGACATGTTAGCTCAGGAATTCTGGGAGTTGAAGTCCACAAGTCTCCCCCCCTTCAAAGCCCAGAGGAAGTAACCCTGCTCTAAATAAGGGGAGGGGAGCCTAGAGAGACAGCAAGGAGGGTGGGGGGAGTCTGGAGTTTTCCAATGGAAAACCCCAGAAGATTGAAATTGTTATTTTTTCTTTCTTTAGAGATCTGAGTTGTCGAAACAGCAGCCTTTGTGAATGCACGTTGATTTCTACTTATGTCCCGCTTGTGTTGGCTGGTGGAAAAAGCTTGCGTGTGGAGTCCTTAAGTGCTCTCTGATCGGTATGTTTGCTTGCAGATGTTTCATTACCTATGTAGGTAATGTCAGCTGTGCTTGTGAGTGCGGGATTTCCTCCCCTATCTACAGTAGTTTGCCCTGCCTGTGTTGGAAGGGTTGTGGTGGTTTTTTTTCTTCTTCTTGGTAGTTAGTGTTCTCTGCATGAAACAGAAAACTGGAGCAGAAATTTTAAAAAATAATAATATCCTAATCAAGGAACTGCCAAGGAGAACACCACACCTCCATCAATATAAAAAGTTTTCAACTTGTAGCCAATTGCTTAGTGGTCATTTGAAGTTATGATGGAGCTCTCAGGGATATCTGTAGTCTGGTTCTGAAGGGTAGTGACCACATTTCAGGTGCTTAGCAACTGGCCTGCATTTGCGACTGTTTGCAGAATCCTATGGCTATGGGAACAGCATTTCATGAGGGTTTTGGGCACAAATCTGGCCCAGAGCCGGCCATTGGTTGGCTTAGCAACTGCCACAAAAAAAGGTCATAAAATTACATGGGTCATGTCGATGTGCTACCATTATAACCTGGGGCCATGATGGGTAGATTCCATTATGGTTGTAAGTCGAGGCCTGCTTGTATCAGCAGAGCAAGCTAGGTAAGCTGCAGGTAGTCCTAGACTTACAACAATTCATTTAATGACCGTTGAAAGTTACAGCGGCACTGATAAAAAGTGATTTTATGACCCTTTTTCACACTTTACAACCATTTTAGTTTTAGTAATCCCTGTGGTCACATGATCAAAATTCAGACACTTGGCAACTGACTCATATTTTATGATAGTTATAGTGTCCTGGGGTCATGTAATATTCTTTTTGTGATCTTTTGACAAGCAAAGTCCATGAGGGAAGTCCGATTCGCTTAACAACCGGGCTACTAACTTATCAACAACAATGCCTCACTTAGCAACTGTGGCAAGAAAAGCCGTAAAGTGGAGTAAAACTCACTTAACAAATGCCTCCTCACTTAGTAACAGAAATTTTGGGCTCAATTGTGGTCGTAAGTCAAGGACTACCTGTGTAAAGGGGGAGTGAACCCTACACTCACTTTGCATGGATGGTGTTACCTAGTGGAGTGATGAAATGCCTGAAATAAACAACTACATTCAACACCGCTGTCTACGCCGTTCAGCCCTGTGCTACAGAGATTATTTTGAACTGAAATAACTGTGTGTAGTTTAATTGACAAAAATATGTTGTATAGGATTTTGAGAAGTGTCTTAGCAGGTCCATTTGGTTTACCTGAGATGCTTAGCTCAGTATAGTTTGCCTCATGGCTGCTATGCAAAGGACAGACTAGGCCTATGTATTGATGACTATGATGGGTGGACTTCAACTCCTCTGCCAGCATGCTGGGAATTCTGGGCATTGAAGTTGATGTATTTTAAACTCTCCAAAGTATAGAAACATTGAAATTGACTCTCTTGTCGGCTTATGAAATTAAATTTTGGAGGTGGTACGTGAAAGTGACTCTCAGGTCAAGGGGGATGATATGTCTTTTTGGTCTGTTTCTAAGAAACCTCTGAATATTGCAAGCTATGATTCCAAAGGACTGGTTGAAAAGGATAAATATGGATTATCATCCCCTGCCTGGACAGTTTCTTTTCTTTAAAACAGCTCTCCTCCAACATAGTGTTCTTCATATGTATTGGACCACAGCGCCCATCAGCCACAGCTATGGGATAGTTCCCCTTGCTTCTTTCCAGATTTTCCCCCCACATCTTGGGGAAAAGAAACAGAAAGCCAGAAATCTGGTAAGGGGTTCGCATCTAGAAATGGAAGGGAGAGTGATATTTGGAAGAGAAGAGAAGACTTTTAGAGACTATTCTACCCTTTTAAGCTCTAGTTTGTCAAACAGGCCATGGTGGACTGGTTGACATGGAATGCAAAGCCATGGACCACAGTTTACAGAGAACAATGGGTGGATTTCACACATTGCATTGTGTGAAGCTGAGCAAGTCACAATATGGCTTGGCATGCTATGGAAACTCGGTCCCCATCTGAAGAAACTACTTAGGCCAAGAGCCTATTGACTGGAGTTCTAGTGTTCCTCATGTAAGATTTTACATTTTTAACTAGGCTGTGGGTGGCTTCTTTTTTTCTGACACCCGATTAGTTTTCACTTGGGACAGAAATGAACAGAGCATTGTGTACTCCTTTGCCTGCTTGCAAATTCTTGTTGATTTTAATCAAACTTGAGCCGGTAGATCAATGGCTACATTTTCTTTGTCTGTTGACACTCGAGAGAAATTGGAACTATTCCATTTATTTCTACAGAATGCAAACAAAAAAGAAATCCAAACATGAATAATAAATATTTGTGGTTCTAGATTTCTAGGGATGGCCAAATGATCAGAGAGCCAGTTTGATCTAGGATTTAAAGCACCAACTGGGAGACTGGAAGTTCCAGTCCTGCCTTAGACCACGGGTGTTAAACTTGTAGTGTCACGTTGTGGTCACATGACTTATCACATTTTTCCCCTTCCTGGAGCTGGGGTGGACATGGCCTATGCGTGATACATCTGGCCAGTGGGCTGCCAGTTTGACATCTCTGCCTTAAGACAAACCTAGCTAGGTGACTTTAGGCCAATCACCAGGAGATGGTGAGTTCTAGTCCCACCTTACGTATGAAAGCTGGCTGGGTGACTTCGGGGCAAAATCCCATTTCCTCCACCCAGTCCATTTCACAGGATTGTTGTTGAGGGAAAAGTAAGAGGAGAAGTCATGTTAGGCATATCCGTCCCCTTCAGTTACTTATAAAGTAATAAAGGTGAAATTACAAAATCGAAGTAAATCAGAGATGGGCATGGTAGGAGAAGTAGTGCGTTGAAAAGCAGAGATAAACAAAGATGTGGAGAAAAGGAGACCAAGGGACTATATCCCAAAAGTGCTTTTTCAAGAGGCAACTGGACTTTCTTTATTTTTCCTTGAAGACATTTCCTCCAAGAAGCTTCTTCAGTTCAGGACGGAAGCGAAACATCTTCAAGGAAAAACAGAGAAAGTCCAGTTGCCTCTTGAAAGAGCACTTTTGGGATAATCGTAACCTTGATGACTGAGAATCTCCATAGACAGAGGGACTATGGTTTGCTAAGGGCGAAGGTGAAAGGAAATTAGAATAGAGGGGTTTTTATATGCTGGGAAAAACAAGGATCTTTTTGCATGCAGAATTTTAGTGAGTTCAAGATAAACAAACCTAACTTTTTGTTCACTTCTTTTTAATTTTAGGGATATCAGCAGATTTACAGGATCTGCGCAACCTATTCCTGAAGGCGTCTCCTTGGACCTAAATCCTGGTGTGGGCCTGCTTCCATATCGGCACCTCAATCCCTGTGTCCCTCAAAAGGGCAGATTTCTAAGTAAGCTTGCATTAAAATTACACTTGGTGTGGCTTGATTGCTTAAACCAGAGGTCTCCAAACTTGGCAACTTTAAGACTTGTGGACTTCAACTCCCAGAAGTCCACAAGTCTTAAAGTTGCCATGGTGGGGACCCCTGGCTTAAGCTTTGCTAGTTTTGAGCAGAGAGTTGTTTATTTTATGAAATATAATATCATAAGCCCCCAGGCCATTGGATTACCTTTATCTGTAGTGACCCTCAGATCTTCCCACCATAAGAGGGTCCAATGGGGTTGTCTTCCCTCTCCCCCATTTATGCAAATGTGACAACCTTGAGGGATAGAATGGGTCACATGGTGTTTAAGACACCTATTTCATCCCTTAAAACTCCTGGGTTGCCATAGTAAGCCAAATTGCTGCCTGCTGTGGGATACCCTGTAAAACATAATTCATTGTTCAGATTGATTGAATGTTCCTAGGATTGAATCCCCACTGTTTCCATGGAAATGTTGCACCTTCCATTGTTTCTTCTGCTCCTGTATTAATAGGTAAACCGGAAGGGGAAAAATTATCTCTGCAATGAATCTGTTAAGTGGGCTAAAGCCAGTTCATTTTCCCACCTCTCTTCTAAGACATAAATCCGTACTCTGCTGGATTGATGTTTGAATTTTATCCAAATGTAACTTTTGGGTGTGCAGTAGGTTATTACTTTGGATAGTGTTACTTAATCCCAGCAACCAGAAGATATGTGGAGTTCGACTCCCAGAATTCCCCTAGCCAGCATGGGCTGTTTGGGGGATTCTGGGAGTTGAAGTCCACACATCTTAACATTACCAAGCTAAGGGATACTGTTCAAGATGGTATATAGCCAAAGCTCTTAACACATTCTTTCTGTTGGTAGCAAAAAAAAAAAGCCTTCATGCTCACAGCAGAAGCTGTTGCTTTGTGGCACTTCCTGGAAAGTCCATATGACCACACAATGGTAAAAGGTCACATGGTCAGTCCAGGAATTTTTTAAAGGAGAAATGCTCTTGAAGAACCCTGTGAGAAGTCCTGACCTACTGTGATGAGTTGGATGGTGTTTCACGCTTTTGGAAAAAAAGATAGGATATAAACTGGACTTTGCTTCTCTTAGTGTTTATCCTACCGTAGTTTTCTGGAAGTGAGAAACATTTTATTGTTTGTTTGTTGGTGGCGTGATTCATGGGTCAAATCTTTTACAGCCCAATTTCACATTTCATATGATATGCACCTTTAATTAGGTCACCACACTATAAAAAGATGTTGAGACTCTAGAAAAAGTAGAGAGAAGAGCAACCAGGATGATTAGAGGACTGGAGACTAAAACATATGATGAACAGTTGCAGGAACTGGGCATGGCTAGTCTAGTGAAGAGAAGGACCAGGGAGACATGATAGCACTCTTCCAATATTTGAGGGGCTACCACAGAGAGGAGGGGATCGAGCTATTTTTTAAAGTACCCGAAAGCCAGACAAAGAATAATGGAAATTGAACAAGGAGAGATTTAACCTAGAAATAAGGAGAAACTTGTGGACAGTGAGAAAAATCAACCAATGAAGCAGCTTGCCCTCGGAAGTTGTGGGAGAACCATCACCTGAGACTTTCAAGAAGAGATTGGACTGCCATTTGTCAGGAATGGTGTAAAGTCTCCTGCTTGGGAAGGGGGTTGGACTAGATGACCTACAAGGTCCCTTCCAACTGTGATTATCTGTTATTATCTGTTGAATGGCCAATTTTAAAACTGATACTCTCAGATAAATAAATGTCAGCTGATCAGTTCATTAGTGAAAATAGAATCTTTCAGCTCATACGTCTTAAATAATGAAGGCTGGGAATTCAAAATGGTTTTGTTTGTTCTTCCAGTTGATTGTTTTGGAACAGCGTTGTGTGGACTTGGGCTCAAAGGCCTTAGGGGTGTGACTCACAGAGAATTCTCAATGTCATTACACCAGAGTGACATTTTTTTTAAAAAAATCTAACATCAGAGGAAAATGAGTAAGATAGGATTAAGAAGCAATTACACTAATAATACATTTTCTGTACGTGCTAGATGGGCAGTTCCTAAATACGATAGATAAATAAATAAAAGATGAAATAGAAATAACCTCATCCCATCTTGCATTGAGTTAGATCTTGAATTGTTCTTATTCCCTCCCCCTTCCTCACCCCCCCCCCTTTATCCTGTTCCTACTTTCCAGGGCTTTGTGTCATCCCATGATGCGGTCATATGTTTCTCAGAAGCAAAGTGAACTTTGTTGAACGGGCGCAAAGACCCCTCTCAAAAGAAGCCATGCAGGAGAGCTATCAGAATGTCATGGCACTGGGTAAGAATCCATCGTCATCCCCATCCAAGGACCTTTCTCGCTTGTCTCTTCCTGGCATGAGAAATTGCCCTGTGCTGCCAACCCCACTATTTTTATACAGATAGTCCTCGACTTATGACTGCAAGGGAGCCCCAAATTTCTGTCCTATAGCGAGGAATGGGGTTTATGTGAGTTTTGCCCCCATTTTACCACCTTCCTTTGCCCCCCGTGGTTAAGTGAACTGCTGCAGTTGATGAAGTTAGTAACTCAGTGGTTAAGTGAATCTGGCTTCCTTCCCATGGACTTGTCTTGTGAGAAGGTCACATAAGTATGAATCCGTGGCCTGAATTTTGATCACACTGGGGGGAGCTGCAAAGATTGTAAGTGTGAAAAATGGTGACAAGTCACAAATTTTCAGTGCTGTTGTAACTTGAACAGTCACTAAATGAACTGTTGTAAGTCGAGAGCTACCTGTACATCCCTATCTACATGAATAATCTTAGGGCTGTGATGGCGAATCCATGGCATGCGTGCCACAGGTGGCACACACAGCCATTTGTGTGGGCACCCGAGATCCAGCCAAAGTTACCTGTACCGTGCATGTGTGTGCCTCCCAGCTGATTTTTAGCCCGTTTGAGGCCTTTTTCGGCCTCCCAGAGGTTCGAGGGGAGTCTCTGCAGCCTAGGGAGGCTGAAAAATGGGCCTTCCAGAAATACCAGAAGGGCCCATTTTCAGCCTCTGGAGCCCAGGGGAAGCCATTTTCACTCCCCCAGGGGCTTGAGGGAAGCCTCTGCAGGCTTTGGAGGCCAAAAAACAGGCCTGTTTCGTCCTTTCCAGTATTTCCGGAAGAGATATGGGGTTGTACTCCTAGGAGTACAAATAGGGCACTATTAAGATAAGACTCAACAATGATTAACTCCTCCTCATAGTGCTGTGTTTCTCAACCATGACAATATTGAGTCCTCTGCAGATTTTACTCTGTTAGTTGTTGCTGACAATAAGGACTTAGTACTTATCTCCATTTCAAGGCCATTGAGCTAATGCGGTCTGAATATGTTTCCACGGTCATGTGACCAGCATGACATCACAGAGCTCTGCTACCTTCCCATCGAAATGGTACCTGTTTATGTACTCACATTTTCATGGTTTCAAACTGCTGGGTTGGCAGGAGCTAGGGTGAGAATCAGAGCTCACCCCATCATGTGGCACTTGGGGTCTTGAACACTGGACTGCTCGCTTTCCAGCTGACAAAGCCCAGAGTCTTAACTACTGAGCCATAGCACTGCTCCAATATTATGATGGTTGGACTTCAACTCCCAGAATTCTTCAGCCCAGCACATTGGCTGGAGAATGCTGGGAGTTGAAGTCCATCCATCTTAAACTTGCCGAGGTTGAGAAACTTTTCTTAGAACATTCTGGTTTCTTCCAGAATGCTTATCAGGAATGATGAGAACAGAACCTCCACATTCTGGAGGACCATGGCTTCTTTTAAGTCTAGATCAGAATCCCTGACACACAAACTGCATTTAAGTCTTTCCCCCAAAGAATGACTTATCTGCAGGGTCTATTTTCTTCATTCTTTTTGGCTTTCTCTCTTTCCACACAAGCCTTCCCAAGCTTTAGAGGGACTTTGCCCCAGATTCCTCTACTGGTGATAGAAGACAGGAAATAATGGCATTGTGGTATTTTGTAATTGTTATGTTGTGTTTAATTTGAATGATTGGTTGAATCAGGTTTTGGAATTGTCTTCTCAATCTTGACTGGCCTCAATTATGAATTGATGTGACCTTTTCTATTATGTTGGCTTAATCTAAGCTTGAAATGTCCTTCAAGTCATGTACAGTTTGTGGCAACTCCCTAGACTTGTTCCCTCTTGTCTGGTTTCCTCAGAACTGTCTCCTCACTCCCAGTTTTCTAGACTCATCTAGTTCTGGATTTTTTTTGCAGGTCAGATCCTGCTCAGCTTCTGAGTTCAGATAAGGTCAGCCTAGTGCTGTCCTCTGCTGAGAGCTGTCAGAAGAAACAATACTTCAAGGGAAAAGTTCCACCTGTAGGCAGTTTTCAGAACTTCTAATTTTGCTCATCAGTAGAGTTTCTTTTCAGGGTTTTTGATCCTCGTTCATTCCTTAGTTTCCTGGGAAACAGTTAGAAAAATTTCTCACGATGTATAGCAATGTTTCTCAATTTTAGCAAATGTTAAGATGTGCGGACTTCAACTCTCATAATTCCCTAGGTAGCATGCTGGCTGTGGAATTCTGGGAATTGAAGTCCACACATCTTAATAGAGCTAAAATTGAGAAAGGGTGATGTATGGACTTTTGGGGGAACAGAATATTGGTGTTCTGGATGTTACCTTGAGGGCCTTGGAGGAAAGGTAGCTTTTAGATGTGATAAAAAAATCAACGTTGCTCTAGACCAAGGGTCTTCAAACTTGGCAAGTTTAAGACTTATGGACTTCAACTCCCAGAATTCCTGAGCTAACATGACCGGAGGAGGAATTCTGGGAGTTGAACTCCACAAGTCTTAAAACTGTCAAGTTTGAAGATCCCTGTCCTAGACAATTTATCCCAAATGAGACAGTATTCCACATACAACAAAATAATGATATAACAGATACTGCGGGGTGCTGTTCATTAAATCCAAATGTCCATTAACTCCAAATGTATGTTATTTACATCATTTATAAATCTCACCATTTGTAATATGAAGGAAAATCTCATTGTAACAAAAGAGCTTTTGTTTAAATGTGAGTTGGCATCCAAACTTAAAAAGGGGGGGGGGGTGTTGAGTGGATTCAGAGTCCACTTAATGCTTCTGAAGCTTTACGATAATAACAGTAATAACAACAACAAAACCGTCTGCATTTGTGTTCCTGTGGCAGGCCGGACGCCCCTGTTGCCGAATTACCCTGCCGTTGCAAAAGATACTCAGGAGTCCCAGCGACAAAGAGCCAAATTTTGGAGCAAAGAAGAGATCGGCCTTTTTGTCGACCTCTGGATTAGCCCGGAAGTCCAGAACGAACTCCAGAACACTTATCACAACGAGGTGGTTTTCAACTGGCTCTCCAATGAAATGGGCTTGCGGGGTTTCAACCGCTCTGCTCGCCAGTGCCGTGAAAAGATGAACGCCCTGAAGAAGAAGTTTAAAGAGGTCACCACTCACAACAAATGCCCTGGTGCTGGCGAAGTGCGAACCATGCCGTTCTACGACAAGCTAGCCACCATACTCCTCAGCCGGAGGGACTCCAAGCACTCTTCGAACAGTGGCGAGAAGAGCCAGTGGTCCAGGCAAGCTTCCTCGCCAGCTCCGGGAACATCCGGGCAGGTGTCTTTACTTGGAAGGCCCTCTTTAATTAGTCCTCCAGGGCTGAGGTCCTCTGGAACAGCCAGCCAAAGCAAATCCCACCTGCAGCAGCCGCCTCAAAAGCAACCTCGCCTTCTCCAGGCTGGGACGGTGTCTCCCACTCACTGCCACCGGCCTCTTTTGCAACCCAACCGGAGCCTGGCTATGCAAAAGCACCGGGGACATTCCTCTCCTTGGCCTACTGCCAACCAACTGGCTGTGGTCACTCCAAAAATCGAGGAACAGTCGCCGGAGGGAGAAGACCCTCCCAACTCGATGTGCTCCGTGCTCCAAGGAAGCCACCTCCCCATGGAGGTGCGGGTGATCGATGAGAATGGCATCACTGTCACCTCGTCCATGTGCGAGGAGGTCAAGCAGGAGCAGGACGAGGACAACACGGCGCACGATCACGAGTTAGAGTTCGATGCCAAGTTTGAAAGAGAAATTGTAGATCATAGCGACCCCCCCGAGGCCACTGGCACCCGCCTTGACCCCGATGTGCTTTCGGAGTACTCGGAGGAACCGTATGATGAAACTGAAGGGGTCGATGACTTGCCTGTGGATTTACTACAATGTTTTGGAGACCGGTTCTCCTCCTTCAGCGGCGTGGAAGAGAGCAACCATGAGCAGGAAAGACCGAAACACGAACACCCATTATCCAGAGCTTTATCTACAGGTAAGAACATCTTGACTTGGCCAACAGTGCTGGGATTATTGTGTTCTGCCTTAACCTGTCTCTTCTAGGTATGTACAGGTAGGCCTTGACTTCCAACAGTTCCGTTCGAAGCACTGAAAAAAGGGACTTAGACCATTTTTTCACCTTTTAGGACCATCACAGCCTCCCCTTGGTCACGTGATTTATATTCAGACACTTGGCAAACTGACTCACATTTATGACGGTAGCAGCATCCCAGGATCCCTTTTTGCAACCTTCTGACAAGCAGTCAATGGGGACACCAGATTTGCTTAACAACCATGCTACTAATTTAACAACTGCCAGGGATTCAGAAAAGTCGTAAAATGGGGCAAAACTCAATCAATTTTTTCACCTAACAACACAGAGTTTGAGCTCAATTGTGGTTATAAGTTGAAAACTTACCTGTATTCTTTGAATTGAGTGCCCTCTAAAGCACTAGATAACACTGCGCGGTTGGCTTTTAGAGCCTGTAATTATTTTCCACTGGAGTTATCAGTCTTTTTTTCTGTTTTTCCAGCTGTAAAAAATAAGTGCCACATTAAAAGATTGCATTTTAAATTTGAACATTTGAGCTTTCTCCTTCCGAAAGGAGGGAAACTTGTGTCTTCTTTCTTACTCCCAGAAATTTCAGGAGAATTCTTGATGCAAAGCTAAAATTCCTCAGATTGCTCCCATTCTGTAAGGCAGGGCGGTGATAGTTGTTTTTTTGTTTTGAAGGCCCTTGAAATAGTCTTTTGTCTAATTAATCTTGGCAATAGCAATAACACTGAAATTTGTATACCACTTCACAGTGTTTTACATTCCTTCTCTCAGTGGTTTACCCAGTCAGCATATTACCCCACAACAATCTGGGTCCTCATTTTACGGACCTCGGAAGGATGGAAGTCTTGAGTCAGCCTTGAGCCGGTCAAGTTCGAACTGCTGGCAGTGGGCAGAGTTAGCCTGCAATATTGCATTCTAACCATTGTGCCACCACGGCTCCTTTCTGCCTGTGCAACTGCCTACACAAGTCCCTTCAGCTCTCTTGGTGACAGTTTCAGAAGTGGTTTGCCATTGGCACTTTTTTCCTAGGGCTGAGAGAGAGGTGCTGGCCCAAAGGTGCCCAATGCAGGATCAGAACTCATGGTACCCTGTTGCCTCACCCTCTCATTCAACGCCAGCCACAGGTTTTCCAACCCAGATTTATATTGTTTCTGGATGTTTAGCCATCTTTTCTGATTGAAGAGATTCAGAATTCCAACTATTACACATGCAGCTCTTTGTGCAAAATTGAGGTGGTGCAGTGATTAGAATGCAGTATTGCAAGCTAATTCTGCCGACTGCCAGCAGTTCAGTCCTCACTGGTTCAAGGTTGACTCAGCCTTCCAAGGTTGGTAAAATGAGAATCCAGATTGTTGGGAAGGCAAATATATAGTTTTGTTTACTTTATTGTCATTGCACCTGATGCAACGAAATCAAACACCATCTTCAGTGCATATCATGACCATGAAAATAAACACAAACACACTTCCTTCACACTCCACACATTGAATTGAAAACCCCCAACACCACACCAGCACTGCACTACACAGTAGAATTGAACAGAGCTACTGCCCTGGGATAGAAACTGTTTTTCAGCCTATTTGTCCTTGTTTTTATTATTCTGTACCGTCTGCCAGATGGTAATAGTAAATAGTTCTGACTCTGTAAACAGCTTAAGAGAGAACTGTAGATGAAGCTGTATATAAGTCTTAAGTGCTAAGTGCTAAATGCCAGTTTTGGCAAAACTATTGTAAAATGCACTCATGTGATCGCAGGACACTGCAAATGGCCATAAATGTGTGCCAGTTACTGAGCACTCGTGCCTCTCTTTCTTTTTAAGAGCTGTGATGGCAGCAGTACTGCAAGCTAACTCAGTGCCCAAAAGCCAGGAGTTCAATCCTGACTGGCTCAAGGTTGACTCAGCCTTCCACCCTTCTGAGGTCGGTAAAATGAGGATCCAGATTATTGGGGGAGCAATAGGCTGACTCCATAGAACTGCTTAGAGTGGACCATAAAGAACTATGTAGCAGTATACAGGTAATCCTCCAACTTAGAACAGTTCGTTTAGTGACCAAGTTATAATGGCACTACAAAAAGTGACTTAATGACCGTTTTTCACAGTTACGACCTTTCCAGCATCCCCCATGATCATGTGATCAAAATTCAGATGTTTGGTGACTGGTTCACACTTATGACTGTTGCTGTGTCCCAGAGTCATGGGATCTCCTCTTGAGACCTTTTGACAAGCAAAGTCAATGGAGAAGCCCAATGCACTTGACAACTGAGTTACCAACTTATCAATGGCCGTGATTCGCTTAACAACTGAGGCCAAAAAGGTCATAAAATGGGGCAAAATTCACTTAACATCTCACTTAACAGCAGTAATTTTAGGCTCAGTTGTGATCGTAAGTTGAGGAGTACCTGTATAAGGGCCATTGTTATTGCTAAGTGCTATCATTGGGCTAAAACAGGGGTGTCAGACTCAAGGCCCCGAGCTGGCCCAGGGTTTACTTAGATCTGGCCCGCAGGGCCTCCCTGGAAACAGCGAAGGACAGGCCTTCGGTGACTCTGCCAGTGAAAACGGAGCTCAGGAGGGCCACACATGGCCTGCCCGGGTTCTGTTTTCACTGGCAGAGGGTTGCAGGAGGCCATCGCATGGAAAATGGAGCTCAGAAGCTGTTCTCGCTGTCAGAGTGCTTGGGCCACCACAGGCGTCCCAGACACCAGTGAAATCTAGCTGGCCATGCTCCCCCCCCAGCGCCCCAGAAGTCAAACACAACCCTGATGTGGCCCTCATTGAAATCGAGTTTGATACCCCTGAGGTAAAGAATGCCTTGTTTTCACGTGGGCCTCCTTTCTGACTCCTGACAGTCTCTTCTCTCTCCTCTTCCTCAGCTGAAAGTCTCATTCAGGAGCAGGAGGGGGAAGTTCTCGAGAACTCCGACATCATCTGTGCTCCTTTGGGCAACCTTGGACGGAAGGATCTGAATGCCAGCTTTGAGGGTGTCGTAGGGCCGCCAATCGACCGCGTTCCGCCCACTAGAGGCTTGGGAGACGACCCTCCGCTGACCAGCGCGCAGAGAACTGCCCGGTTCAGGAACAAGAGAAAAATTGAGAGAGTCCAGCTGGCGAAGGAGCTAATTAACGCCACCCGAGAAACTGGGGAGAACATCCGCGAGGCTCTTTACGAGCTCGACAGCAAGGAATCGCAGAGGCGGGTTGACGACCGCAAGGTTGCCGTGTGGTGCGCCAAGCACATTGCAAAAAGCATCCGAGTCTCGAGCCAAACCATGGCCGCCGCCATGCGTGATTCGGACGCCGCCTTCCAGAGGTGCATGGAGAGCTACACAGTGGCCCTGGAGAGGCAGACGACTCTGTTGGAGAACATTGCTGATTCGCTAAATGCCCGCGTCTCGGCTCCCCAGCCTTCCCTCCCCACTTCCACTCCCGCCCACGGGACACGTGAGACCTCCGTGTGCGTGAGTCCCATACCAGCACCTTCGCCCCCCATCCCCATGGAGTCGGAGAAGACTCCCCCCTCGTTGAGAAACCAGCCCGGAAACGAGGAAGAGTCTCCTGGGGGGGCAGACTCCAATAGCAGTAGCCGATAATAGTCCGAAGCGCCCTTCCCCAATTTGGTGCTCCCTCTCCACGGTGTTGGGACCACAACTCCCAAAATTCTCTGCCGGAGGGCACCACGCTGAAGAAGGTTGGTCTTCAAAGAACACTTGAGTTGCTGCATTGTTCCTCTTGTCAACACAACAGATCACCAAGCCTTCTCGAACGTTGACAAGGTTACCTCAGTACTTCCATTTACTCCTATACAATCGTTCTTCTGTTACGTTACTTGAGAGAAAGGAAAAAAAAACGGTGCTATTTTCTGCACCTTATTCTTGTTTACAAAGCTCTGTTAAACCTGCTTTTTTTTTCTAGCACTGTATACAAGGCCCAATATTTACTAGACGGCACAGCCAGCTTATGCCATAATAAATTTGTTAGTTTTTAAGATGCCACAAGACTGCTTGTTGTTTTTGCTGCCAGAGGCTCACTCGCTGTCATCCCTGTGGAGCATGGGCATCAAAACTTGATCGCGTCACGTGACGTATTGTGATGCATCGCAATGTGTTTTGCCTTTGTGGAGCCAGGGTGGGCGTGGCCTGCGCATGACGCATCCAGCCCGCGGGCTGCCAGTTTGACAGGCCTGCTGTAGAGAATGTCGGTACAGGCAATCCTTGGCTTACAATCCACCATTTAAAAGGAGTCGTGGTTCACAGTGATTAGAATGCAGCATTGCCAACTAACTCTGCCCATTGCTGGAGTTCGATCCTGACCAGCTCACAATTGACTCAGCCTTCCATCCTTCCAAGGTCGGTAAAATGAGGACCCAGATTGTTGGGGGACAGTATGCTGACTGTAAACGGCTTAGGGCTGGAAAGCACTATGAAGCGGTATTAAGTCCTAGGGCTATTTCAGAGAGGTGGCTGCCTTAACCACTTTAACAACCAAAGTTTTGACAGCTGGGCCCATATAACCACATTTCTGGCCTTTGACAACCAGCCCTCATTTAAAGCCATTTGCAACATCTGGCAGTCACATAACATCAATTTGTGATGATTATTTTTTGCTGAAAATAATTCTTCTGTTTTTTGGCAAAGACCCCTCCTTGTGAACAATGGCCTCATTTAACTACCATAGCATCTGTTTACCAACTGTGGTGATTCACTTAAAACAACCACCATAAAAGTAGTAAAATGGGGTCGGTCATGTGTTGTCTCACTTTACGACCATCACAACTTATATCCATAACGGGCAGGCTCCATTATGATGATAAATTCAAGGAATACCTATATGAACTTTTAAATATTGAAGCAAGTGAAAAAAAAAAACATTTCCTATTTCAACAAATGCGGTTTTATATACTGCTTCAGATAGTCCTCGACTTACGACCTTAATTGACACCACCACCCCATTTCTGTTAAGTGAAACATCTGTTAAATGAGTTTTGCTCCATTTTACAACCTCTGTTCCCACTGTTATTAAGTGAACCTGCAGTTAAGTTAGTAACTTAAGTTGTTAAGTGAAGCTCCTTTCCCATTGACTGTTTAGAAAGTTGCAAAAGGTGAACACATGACCTTGGGAACTCGGGAAATATGAACCAGTTGCCAACTGTCTGAATTTTGATCACAGGATCATGGGGATGTTACAAAAGTTGTAATGGAAAAACAGTCATAAGTCACTTTTTTCAATGCTGTTGTAACTTTGAACGGTCACTAAACGAACTCTTGTAGATCAAGGACTACCTGGAATTGCAACTCGTGTCCTTGTAGAGATCAGCATTGTTCACTCTTCATGTACAAATAATCTTTATCGGATAGCATCTTCTCTAGAGAAGGCTAGAAGCACCCTAACCAGTCTAGACCTTACATTTTCAAAAGTTAGCCTAAAATGATTTTTTTTTCCTGGCCCAACCAACCAGGGCCTGTTAATCATGCCCAGTGGTGGGATTCAAATTTTTTTACTACTGGTTCTGTGGGCATGGCTTGGTAGGCGTGGCTTGGTGGATGTGGCAAGGGAAGGTTACATGCAAAATCCTCATTCCCTCCCCACCCCACTAACCTGCTTTGCAGCTCCGTACTCTGCAGGGCAACAGAAGAAGACCCAGCCGATCAGCTGGGACTTGGGAGACAAGTGGTATATGCCGGTTCTCTGAACTATTCAAAATTTCTGCTACCGGTTCTCCAGAACTGGTCAGAACCTGCTGAATACCACCTCCTGATCATGCCCCTTCCTATGTGCAATGCCACAAAGGGGGTTGGAAAGTATTGACCATTTAAACTGCTGCTGTTCCAAACCCCAGTTTTTTGAAATGAGGGCATTAACAGTCCATCATTTGAGTCCATTGGTAGATGTCACTGCTGTTCACCTGTTGCCTTCCTCGATAGGTTTCCTGTTGGAGAAGAATGAGATTCCTTCCCAAGGAATTGTGTTTCTTTCAGTGCAATTTTAAATCATTTCTCCTTCCCACATTTTGGGTTGGAAAAATTGCTGAATGCGTCTGTTCCCAGCAGGTTTCTATGTGCTAGAAACGCCTTGGGGTTTTTTTTCGACTCCACGGAAGTGTTCTCCAGAGGCTGGATTTGCTGCATTTGAATATTCATTAGCAGGGTTGAGGGATTTTTTTGTGTGTGTGTGCACTTTGAGCCTGAAAAAATATTTAGTGTATGGCATAACGTACGTGGACTTGAAATGTGTATTAACATTTCACCTAAATTAAGACGCAGTAATATAAGACGCGGTGGCTCAGTGGCTAAGATTCTGAGCTTGTCGATCAGAAAGGTCGGCAGTTCGGCTGTTCGAATCCCTAGGGCTGTGTAACGGAGTGAGCTCCCGTTACTTGTCCCAGCTTCTGCCAACCTAGCAGTTTGAAAGCATGTAAAAATGCAAGTAGAAAAATAGGGACCACCTTTGGTGGGAAGGTAGCAGCGTTCCGTGCGCCTTGAGCGTTTAGTCATTAGTCGTGCCGGCCACATGACTACAAAGATGTCTTCGGACAGCGCTGACTCTTCGGCTTTATAACAGAGATGAGCACCCCACCCCCCACCCCCCGAGCCAGAAACCACCAGCACGGATGCGCGAGGGGGGAAGCTTTACTTTAAAATAAGAATATTAAAAAGAGCTATGTTCAAATAGAAATGTCTACTTTGGCCATCTAGCCATGAGGAGTCATTGATGCTGTCTGAGCTTGCTTCTTTCCTTGCAGACGTTTCATGACCCAACTAGGTAACATCATCAGTGCTGGTGAGCACTGATGATGTTACCTAGTTGGGTCATGAAACGTCTGCAAAAAAACAAGTAAGCTCAGAGAGCACCAAGGACCCCCTCATGTCAACCCTGAGCTACAAATATTCTTTATTAGTACCATCTAACCGTAGAAGTGCAGAATTTTTTATCTGAAAGAAATCAGAAAATGGGTCTTCAGCTTACAGCAGGTGTATGTAAGGGGTCTTCAGCTTACAGCTTACAGCTTACAGCAGGTGCAGCTTACAGCAGCTTACAGCATGTGTATGATGTTGGACCCTGCAGCCAGGATTGTTACATCCCAAGAGTCCCCAACTTTGACAACTTTTAAAACCTGGGGACTTCAACTCCCAGAATTCCTCAGGCAGCATTTTAATTGGACATGGCTGGCTGAGGAATTCTGGGAGTTGAAGTCCCCAAGTTTTAAAAGTTGCCAAGTTTAGAGACCCTTCTTATATCCCATTTATGCAGTGAATCAGGGCAGACACCATGTGAGGTACAAATCCTATTCAACTAAAACTTAATATCTACCTATCTACACACACACACACAAAATAGCTGTATAAAAATGAGCAGAGTCCTAGGATTTTCAGGTTAAGAAGTGTCCAGTTGGCTAATCAACATGCACTGGAAGGTTGAATTTTAATCTGTTTTCTATGTCTTCAGCCTCAGGTGAGAAAGTGGCTGGCCAATTATGACGCACTTAAGAAAGAAGTGGGTAACATGCCTTTTGGCTTGGTGTGTTGTAGGAAATCCATTATGTTTGTGTGGGTCATGGAAATCCAGAAAATTGAATCAACAGAAGGGTCTATAGGAAAGTTAGATGCATTTGAAATATGTGAAAACAGCCAAGTTCTTTCTTTTCTTTTCTTTTCTTTTTTCTTTTCTTCCTTCCTTCCTTCCTTTCTTTCTCTTTCCTTCCTCTTTCCTTCCTTCCTTCTTTCCTTTCCCTCTCTCTGTCCATGATATGAATGACTAGCGGCAAAATAAATGATAAAGTCTTGGTGTTTAGTGAAATCAGATACGAGTAGTCCTCAACTTACAACAATTCATTTAATGACCATTCAAAGTTATAACAGCACTGGAAAAAATGACTTATGATTGTTTTACATACAACCGTTGCAGCGTCATGACTAAAATTCAGGTAGTTTTGGCAACTGACTTATATTTACAATGGTTCCAGTGTTCCAGTGATTCCTTTTTTGTGACCTCCTGACGGGCAAAGTCAATGGGAAAACCAGATTCACTTAACAACTGTCACTAACTTAACTGCAGTGATTCACTTAACAGCTGTGGCCAGAAAGGTCATACAGCGGGGCAAAACTCACTTCACAAGTGTTAAAATAAATTAAAATAAAAAATAAAATAAAAAATAAAATAAATAAAATAAATAAAATAAATGCTTTCAACCAAAGTGGACCAAATTGAGTATTACGAGTTGAATTGAGCCAAACCAAGTATTGCCCCATCATCAGACTGGACTCCCCTCTGTCAGAAATGGTGTAGGGTCTCCTTAGGCGGGGTTGGACTGGATGACCTACAAGGCCCCTTGCAACTCTTAATGTATATCAGGAAGCTTTCGTGCCTCGAGAATCTTGTTTCTGGCGCCCGCCCGCCCGCTTCCTCCGCATCCTCCGCTTTTCCTCAAGCGGGCTAAGAGACAGACGGGCCGGCGGTGGGCGGAGCCTGTCACTGCTTCCCTCCATGGATGGAACCTGCCGGGCGCGTCGCCCTCCCCTTTCCATTTTTCCAGGCCTTTGTCTCGGCGTCAGTCACGTGACGGGAAGCGGAAAAACCTGAGGGAAACCCGTCCACAAAAACAGCCGGGAGAGTCCGGGAGACGCGCGTCCCGTAGTTCCACCCCACCCCGCCTTCCTCCCGTTCCTTGCATCTGGAGCCTGACCCGGATTTTTTTCCTTTTTAAGGTGGTCTGCCGGTCTCTCCACGCTCCCCCCCCCCACCTCCTCCACTCCCCTCCTCTCCCCCCAAAGCAACCCTCGGAGCTCTGGGATGAGGGGCCGGGCTTCCTCCCGGCTGATCTTCGCGCCGAGGCAACTGCAGCCTTCATGCTGGCGGTGGGAAAGGAAGCCAGGCGTCTCGGGGTCTTCGTCCCTGCCTGCCCGACGCTGAGTTGGACGGGGGTGCGAGTCGTGTTTTTTTTTTTTTTTTTTTTTTGCACGGAGACGACAAGCTTTCCAAGGCTTCGAGCCTGGAAGCTCCGTGGGAAAGAAGCGGGAGAAGAGAAATTGCAGCAACCGGCAGCGGATCTTCCGAGCGGGTGAGAGCAACATACACACAACACATAGAACACACACACACACACGCCCATTTCTGAAGCCTGCACCCCGATCCACCTCTCCTTTATTTGTTTGTTTAGGGTGGCAAGAAGTGGTGGATAAACGGATGAGAGTTACACACACACACACACACACACATACATATCTACCTGTTTCCAAAGCCAGCACCCCGATGTATCTCCCCTCCCTATTGCTACAGCCTGTGCTAACTATCCTTTATTTGCTTGTCTGGGATGGCAGGATGGCTCTAGTTGCTTGTGTACAGGATACACACACACACACACCTGTTTCTGAAGCCAGCATCCCATCCACCTCCCCTCCTCCATTTGCTACATCCTCTGCTAACCCTACCTTTTATTTGCTTGTCCGGGATGGCAGGTTGGCTCTATTTGTTTGTCTAGGAGACACACACACACACACACACACACACACACACACACACACACACACA
>BLBF01000338.1:789688-822005 GCA_015471245.1 Laticauda colubrina
TCCTCCTCCTCCTCCTCCTCCTCCTCCTCCTCCTCCTCCTCTTCAACCTCTTCCTCCTCTTCTCCCCCTCCTCCTTTTTTGGGGAATGGGCACAACTCTTCATCTTTTCATTTTGATGCTCTTTGCTCACTCATTTCTATCTGGAAAAATTGTAACAGGAATGTTAGATTTTAAAAATACACCAGTTTTATACCAACTTTATAGAGTCCTTGGTGCTCTCCGAGATGGTTGCTTGCTTGAAGATATTTCATTACCCAACTAGGTAATATCATCAGTGTGAGTGTGTTCATTAGAAACTCAGGCATACAAAGTTTGCATGGAGCTGAAGAAGTGTTCCCTGAATTTGGAAGAAAAACACTTTTATCTGTGATTACACAGTTTATTACTACATGAATTATCACTGGAGACAGGTGGAGATGGCAGCCATTGGTCCCTGTAATCACAATGGCCAAGTCCAATTCAATGGCACCTACCTAAGTAACTGAAAACATCATTGACAGAAATTTGAATCCTGAGCTGGAGAAGATTTCCCTAATGTGGGTGCCTTCCAGATAGCTGACTTCAACTTCTACTGTGGTCAATCAGGGCCAAAATGTGCAAGGAATTGTGAGAAATATGATCCATGCATTTTAGGATACCTAGGTTGAAGAAGGCTGCTCTGGGTTTTCATTAGCTTTCCCTCTATAATCATCTGTAATTATCAATGTATGGTTCTTGCCAGGCTAGTAGACATTGTGAACTGACTTACATGCCTGGATTCAACCTTTAAACATTTCAATTCCTGGAATGGCATCTATTGGCAGGGTACACATTACTCGGTTGCCATGGGGAGGGATGCAAAATAGAAAGCCTTTTGCAAATTCTGACAAATCTTTATGCTAAAAACAGGTGCTGTTTTTGTTTCAAGCACATCAAGCAACTTCTGAAGATGCGGCCCTGTGCATCTTGTGAAGGAAGAACCACAGGCTTCTGAACCCAAATCCATGAAACTGATTCTGGGCGGATATGCAAGAGAATTCCAGGAAAATGTCTTCGTTGGGTAAGGATTTCATTCACCTTGAATGAAGGGTATTGTTTATGTTGTTTTGTAGGCCTATACTGATCAAGGGACATCCCTTCTTGAAATCACATTTTTGTTTTTGTTTTTACCTGAAGACGGGTTTTAACACTCTTGGAGTAAAAATAATCAATTCTAATCAAGGAGATAAGCAGCCTAGAACTAAGGTGAAATTTCCTGATGGTTAGAACAATTAATCAGTGGAGCAGCTTGCCTCCAGAGGTTGTAAATGCTCCAACACTGAAAGTTTTTAAGAAAAGATTGGACAACCATTTGTCTGAAATGCTATAGGGCTGTGATGGCAAACCTATGGCATGAGTGCCACAGGTGGCATGCAGAGCCATTTGTGCAGGCACGCGAGCCCTAGACAAACTTACCTCACCACACATGCATGCGCCTCCCAGTTAATTTTTGGCCCATTTGAGGCCTTTTCCAGCCTCCCAGAAGCTCCAGAGAAGCCTCTGCAGCCTTTGGAGGCTGAAAAGCAGGCCCATTTCGTCACTTCCTGTATTTCCGGAAATACCAGAAGTGACAAAACAGGCCCAGTGCAGGTATGGCAGCAGTGGGGGGGGGGGAATCATGCGAGCATGCGCTGGGGGTATGGGGGGCCCATGTGCAATGCCTTCTGGGTGCTGGCACCTGAGAATGTGCACGCAAGCGTGAGTGCAATTTTCAGCACAGGAGCCCAAAAAGGTCAGCCACCACGGTGCATGCATCTCCCACACTGTCCCTGCACCTGCGCGCCAGATACCCGACACATTAGCTGGCGGGCGGCATGCGCGCACATGTGCAGTGGTGCTCTTCCAGGCAACCTCTCGTGTGCCGGCAGAAATGGCTCTGCGTGCCACTTCCGGCATGCGTGCCATAGGTTCGCCAACACAGTTCTATTCTATTTTAATTAACCAAATGCATGCTTCCTGGAAAAAGATGGATTGTTTTAACCCCTAAAAGCAGAGGTGGGATTCAAATTTTTTAACAACCGGTTCTGTGGGCATGGTTTAGTTGGTGGGCATGGCTTGGTGGTCATGTTATTGGCTGGGCGTGGCCAACTCAATATCACTCACATTGAGGCACACATCTCCTCACCTGGCCTCTCATGACTGTGGGGATGCTGCAACAATCCTAAGTGTGAAAAATGGTCATTAGTCATTTTTTTCAGTGCCATTGTAACTTTGAATGGTCACTCCACACAAGCAAAGTACCAGCAAAGGAGGGGAAAACACTCCAGAGAAGTTCCTGAGACAGGAAGTCTAGTCCTGCCAAGAATGTAATAAGGGTTAGTGGAGAGGCAGATCCTGCAAGCAACACCAGAATGTTTCCTTCCTGCCTTCCTTACAGGATTAGGCCAGTAATTTCTTCAAACAACAGGTTCTCCCAACTGCTTAGAATGTTTACAACCGGTTCTAGCGAATAGGTGCAAGCTGGTAGAATCCCATCCCAGCCTAAAAGTTACTTGAAGTTGGAGCTACTTCAGACAAAAGTCTCTGCAGGCCAATGGCATCAGCTTTGTGCTTCTGAAAGAGGAGAGAGAAGCTTTTTGCTCAAAGATTTAGAATACAGGTGGTCCTCAACTTGCAATCATTCGTTTAATGACCGTTTACAACGGCACTGGAAAAAAGTGACTTATGACCGGTTTTCAAACTCATGACCATTGCGGCATCCCCATAGTCAGGTGATCAGTATTCAGTGCCTGACAAACTAGCATATATTGATGATGGTTGCAGTCTCCTGGGGTCAAGTGATCCCCTTTTGCAATCTTCTGACAAGCAAACTCAGTAAGGAAGCCTGATTAATTTAAGGGCCATGTGACTAACTTGACAATGGCAGTGACTCCTTCAACAACTGTGGGAAGAAAAGTTGTACAATAGGACAAAACTCACTTAACAACTGTCTCAATTAGCTCCAAAAATTTTGGGCTCAATTGGGGTCGTAAGTTGAGGACTATCCATACTTCACAAGGTTGGCGAAAGTTTGAAAATACGTTCCATTGGTTCTTCAAGCTAAGTTGCCTCTTATATGACTACTGTCTAGTCTGCAGCTCTTTTTCCTGTCTCTCAGGTGGGGATATTTGCAATTCTTTTATTGGCCTCAAAGGCTGTTAGGATGTTATTTGTAAATGGTGAACAACAACCGTATATACTGTATATACTGTACTGTATCCCCCCACCAACATAAAAGTCAGCAATGTTTCCTTTTTCAATATCTTTTCCCTCTCTTCATTAGAATTCCCTAACGTGACAATAAAGTTAGAAGACAAAGAAGATGTTTCATGGCTTCCAAACAACCAGGTGGCAGAAGGAAGTCGGAGCTTCTCAGTCGATCATTCAGGTACAGAAAGAGGCTCCTAGATTTGTGCCCAGTGCTTTTTAAGGTCCACAGGTTGGAGCTAGACAAATTAAGGAATTAAATTCCTTAAATGAAGTGTTGTGGAGCATAATGATTACAGGATTGTGTGATGACCTGGAGTGTAACACAAACGTAACAAAATCCAAAACGTAAATAAATGTCCTTTAATACCTCCAATTTGGCCCCACTCTTCAATAATTCTCAGTTGGAGATAAAACTTATTCAAAAATAGTCTTCAAAAGAAAGCAATACAGTCCAAACTTAATGAGCAGATAGAGGTGAAATAAAAAACTAAAACAAACTACAATGAAGGAATTTCCACAACTGACCAGGATAAGTAATTACCAACTTCAAGGAGATAACAAGGCACAGTCTGTTGGAAGGACACCAACCAAGATAACTAACTTCAGCCCAAAATAAAACATGCTTTGCTTCTGGCAACTTCGTGTTGTAATCGTCTCTCTTATATACTATTCTCCCCAGCTACAACCAATGAGGGGGATCATTGCCGCTTTCTCTCTTGTAAGCCAAGTTGTTTCCTTCTCCGTTCCTCCCTACGTGTCCTCGGATGAAGAGGGGATGGGCCTGATCCTTCCTCTGGCTCCCCAGCCTCCTCCACAACCTCCGGAGTCACACCTCCACTCCCTGTTGGCTGTTCCTCCTCTCCCTCAGAGTCCAAGTCTAACAAGGGCATGACAGATTGAACCATGAGCTAGGTTGTGTACAGCTTATATTTATTACCTTAGCCTTGGCAACTTTTCATATTCCAGCTTCAATGCTCTTTTCTGATGTTTGAGATAAGTTTTATTTCTAGAATGATCACTGTAAGTTTCAGTGCACCAAGAACATGCCCATCAACACTTGCAGAGCAAACTACTTATACATAAAGAGGAACCAAACCTCATTCCATTTCAGCACTGATGTTGCTACCGAGTTGGGTAATGTAACGTCTGTAAGAAAATAACAAAGCGCAGAGAACACCGAGAACCTCACCGTTCAACCTTGAGCGACAAATAATTCTCTTCTATTTGTACAATGCATCTGTTTGTTTTCTACCTACATAGGATTTCCTGTTCCCAAGTCTGAAGTCATCCATGGAGGAGATCCATGGATTCCAGAGCCTGTTTCACAAGAAAAAGAAATCCCAGTAGATTATGGTTCCGGTAAGACTATTGAATGAATTATTGTGATTAATCTTGGTTTTCCACACCATGAGTTCCTTAGTTGGTGCACCACTGAAAAGACCAGGTAATGGAGAAAGTTTTTCCATGTGATTACTTAGAGTTGACACTAAGTTAATGGCACAGAATCAATTAGTCAATCTAGCTTTCCCACATTAGAAGTTCTCTAATTCTGCTCAAATTATACCTTGAACAACTACTACACTGTAGCATTGATCTAGAGTTTGGGAAACAAAGATCAGTTTTTAATTCAGCCACTGGATCATCTTGATTTGAGGATAAAACAATTGGAGAAATACCACGATTGTATTTTGAAGTACGTTAAGACAGAATTACTCTTCCTCCCCTCCATATACTCCTTTAATGTTGTGCTTAATAAAATGTGCCCATTCTGAAATTGCTGTGTATTTTTTGTGGGAGGGAAGCTATCATTCAGAGTCTGGCTCTAAGGCAGCCTATTGTCTTCCAGAACTGTTGGTATTGCAGTTCCTAGCATTCCAAGGCATCAGGGCAAAGATAATTTTGGGAGTTGAAGTCCTAATATACCCAGAAAATGCCTGGTTGGGAACAGTTGTTCTGAATTCTTGCATAAAGTTCTGGGATTTGCCCAGAAAATTGTACATCTCCTCTGCTGCCGGTTATCAAAATAGCATTTCTATCATATCTCATTTCTTTTGATCAGAGCTTCCAGATGTAATAATAAAGCTGGAACAGGAAGAGATTTCGTATGTTCACTGCCCGCAGGTTTCAGAAACAAGCGTGACATTCAAAACAGTCCAATCAGGTAAGTGAGATCAATTTACTCCATTATGTTTCATCACCAAGAAAGAAAGGACTGTGCTGACCTTACCTCCTTTTCAGTGGTAGGATTGGAATAACTTAACAACTGGTTCTCTGGCTAGGTAGGTGTGGCTGGTTGGTCATGTGACTGGGTGGGTGACGTCACTCATTACACCTAGCCCTGCCTCCTGGTCAATCACCTCAAAGGCAGAGGTCGGATTCAACCGGTTGGTGCGAATCCCACCACTGGCTGGCCCTGCTCCCGCTCATGTTTTGGCCTTTTGGGGGGCCGTTTTCCGGCCATTTTTTGGGTTAGGGTCTGGAAAACAGGCCGGAAAGCAAGCAGGGGTGGGGCCAGCTGGTGATGGGATTTGCCAGTTCGCCGAACTGCGCAGAATCTTAACTACCGGTTCACCTGAATCGGCAGCAGCCCACCTCTCCTCAGATTCCTTCTAAGAGCCAGTTTTGTTGAGTACTGCAAGCTAAAAACGAGGCGACAGTGAATTTTAGTCCCACCTTAGGAGTGAAAGCCATTTGGGTGTCTTTGGATTGATCAGCAGGAATCTGTGAGTTCTGATCCCTTCACAGGAATGTAAACTGACTGAGTAACTTTGGGTCAGCCACTCCTACCTCACAGGGTTGTTGTTATTGTGGGGAAAAGAGAAGGAGAAAGGAGTATTAGGTATCTTTGCTGCCTTGAATTATTTATAAAAATATTAAGGAAGGAAGGAGAGAAAGAAAAGAAAGAGAAAGAAAGTGTAATGTCCTAGAAGTTTCCCCAAGCCACTGAGATGCCAAAGAGAGTGAGACTCAAGACGGAGCTTGCAAAAAAAAAAAAAATCAATAACAGCTTTTTATTTTGGCCAAAGCAAAAAGTCTGGGTGAATACTATATCCAAAACATACAGACAAAATGCATGTAAGGAATAGTCACACCTAGGTAAAGTTTGTCTAGGATCTTATACATTTGTTTAGCCAATCAGAGACAAAAGTTTGTTATTCAATGTAGGCAATGTCTTGCCTGTGCCCTCCCTCCCTTATCCATGGAGCGTTCTTTCTCCATGCTGTCTCCATACTTTGTTATTTTACACAGTATCCCTTGTCCTTGTGTGTTCATGCTCCTAGGCAGCCCCTCCCCCTTATTTATGGAGCAGGATGTTCCTGGGAACTGTCTCCAAGGATGTGCCTAGCTCTGAAGCAAATTGCAGAAGCAAGAAACCAGATAGAAAAGGATACAATTCTTTTACAGAATGAATTCCAAACAAATGATTCCTAACCATAGCAAAATAGTACAAGCCACTTCTTTAACAGAAGCAAGGAGCAAAGGTTAGACTGACTTGTGTCAATATGTCCTTTTTAAATAAAAAAGGAGAGAGAGAGAGAGAGAAAGGAAAGGAAAGGAAAGGAGGGAGGAAAGAAAGAAAGAAAGAAAGAAAGAAAGAAAGAAAGAAAGAAAGAAAGAAAGAAAGAAAGAAAGAAAGATTTCCTCTCAGTCAAATGCTTGTTTTCCTGCTAAATCTCTTTCCAGTATGTATTAGGCAAGATGTTGCTTCTGAACCAAGATTCTCAACCTGGATACAACAACATGACACAAAGTGTGTGTGTGTGTGTGTGTGTGTGTGTGTGTGTGATCCAGCAGGTTCCACATTGGTTCTGCTTTTAGAGGACCTGAAATGCCAAGCTGGAAAAAGACCTTGATCTGGAACACAATTACATTATGGTTTAACACAGAGGTCTCCAAACTTGGCAAGTTTAAGACTTGTAGACTTCAACTCCCAGAATGCCTGAGCTAACATTAGTGGAGGAGGAACTCTGGGAGTTGAAGTCCACAAGTTTTAAAGCTATCAAGTTTGAAGACCCCTAGCTTAACACAATCTATGTAAACTAGAGCGCCATGGGGAGATCTTAACGATGTTATTTCCATGAATTAGTCAAGATATAGACTGTGGTGGTCTTCCAAGAGATGTCTGAGGATGACGAAGAGGAGAAAATCCTGTCACAACTCCTCCAAACATTTTTATTCCCCTTTCCCCCCTCCCACCCCCAGATGTCCCTGCTGAAAACCTAAATCCTGGCTTGATTAAAAATGAACATTTCTTTGTTTATCCCAATAGGAGGTGGCCATGAAAAAATGTTTCAAAGGGAAGTACCATTTTATTCCGGTTGTGTGAGGCATTTCCCTGACAAACCCAAACGTATCAAACAAGAGAACCAAAACATGGCGGAGAAACCCCACAAGTGCTCTTGCTGCACCAAAAGCTTCATGAAAAGGTCCAACCTTCGCACCCACGAGAGAATCCACACGGGGGAAAAGCCATTCCGCTGCTCCGAATGCGGCAACAGCTTCAGCGATGGTTCCAGCCTCATCAGGCACAAGCGGAAGCACACCGGGGAGAAGCCGTACAGCTGCTCGGAATGTGGGAAGAGGTTCAACCAGAGCTCCAGCCTCATCAGGCACGAGCGGAGTCACACGGAACAGAGACCCTACAAGTGCTTGGAATGTGGGAAAAGGTTCAACCAGAGCTCCACCCTCGTGCGGCACGAAAGGATCCACCGAGAACAGAGGCTGTACAAATGCTCCGACTGCGAGAAGAGATTTATTCAGAGTTCCAGCCTCCTTGCTCATGAGAGGATCCACAGGGGAGAGAAACCTTACAGCTGCACAGCTTGTGGGAAAGGCTTTGTCCAGAAATCTAACCTTCTGATTCATGAGATGAAACACACCGGCTTGAAGCCGTTCAAGTGTCAGGATTGCGGGAAAGGTTTCATTCAGAATTCAAGCCTCGTCATACATCGGAGAATCCACACAGGGGAGAAACCGTATAATTGCTCGCACTGCCGAAGACCTTTCAGCGACAAGTCGAGCCTTAACAAACACGAGCGAGCCCACCGAGGTGACAAACCGTACAAGTGTTCCAGCTGTGGGAAAAGCTTCGTGCGGAGGTCTCACCTCTTGACTCACGAAAGGATCCACACAGGCGTGAAGCCATTCAAGTGCTCGGACTGCGGGAAGAGCTTCAGTAGCCGGTCTCACTTGATCAGGCACGAAGGGACGCATACAGGGGAGAAGCCCTACGATTGCTCATTCTGTGGGAAGAGCTTCAACCGGAAGTCCAACCTGACCAACCATGAGAGGACCCACACGGGGGAGAAGCCTTACAAGTGCTCCGATTGCGGGAAAAGCTTCAGTGACAGGTCCAGCCTGATTAAGCACGAGCGGATCCACACCGGGGAGAAGCCGTACAGTTGCGGGTCCTGTGAGAAGAGCTTCAGCGACAAATCGAGCCTTATCAGGCACGAGCGGATCCATACGGAGGAGAAGCCATACAAATGTGCTGATTGCGGGAAAGGATTCAACCAGAGCTCGAGTCTCATTGTGCACGAGAGAACCCACACGGGTGAGAAACCCTTCAAATGCTCTGACTGCGGGAAAGGCTTCATTCGCAGGACGATTCTTAATAAACATGAGAGGACCCATGCTGGGGATAAACAATAAAAAAACAAATAAACCCTCAGTTAGTGGATAAGGCCCAGATTCCATTATGAACTCCTAGGTCTTCTGATTTGATAGTACACCTGTTTGAAGGAAGCTGTTGGAACGAATGTAGGCTAGTCATAGAGCTGTGCCCTGAGAAACTCTTTTATTTCTGTGATTTTAGATAGCCTTAGAACATAAATGGACAATTATGGCAATTTTGGGACCTGTGGACCTCAACTCCCAGAATACCTGAGCCAGTTTTTTTTCTTTTTTGCTGGCTCAAGAATTCTGGGAGCTGAAGCAGTGCTGGTATTCTACCGGTTCAGCCCGGTTTGGGTGAACTGGTAGTAAAAAAAAAAACAGCTACCGGTTTTGCTGAACTGGTATTTCTTTTTTTTTTTTTTTCCTCCTGACCATTAGCTGTTCTGACAATCAGCTGTGTTGGGATGCCCCTCGCTGTCTTACTGCTTCGCCCAGGAGGATTCCTTGAGGCAAACAAATGGCTAGCGTGTGTATGTGCGTGTGCTGTGCAACCTCCTCCCCCCAATGCTCCGTTTTTGGCCGCCTGGGCCTCAGGGAAACCTCCTGGGAGCAAAAATGGCTTCTCAGGGAGCTTCCCTGAGGCCCAGGAAGCAAAAAACGGAGCGCAAGGGGAGGGTGCTGGATAAAAAAAAAAAAAAAAGCCATGCCCACCCAGTCACATGGCCACACCCACCTAGCCATGCCCACAGAACTGGTAGTAAAAATATTTGAACCCCACCCCTGAGTTGAAGTCCATAGATGGTGACTTTCCCACAGTTGCCCATGCTCACCTTAGAGAGATGTTTCTCCTTGCCTTGCAAGCCCTTTCACATTGTTATGTGACATGAGGATTTGCGCATAGGCCACGGATCACCCAGATTTCCCTGTTTTAAAGGCATTACTTCAGGCGAATTGCAGACATGCTCACTTCTGCGCCTGGAATGTGATTCTCTTATTATTCCTCCACAGAGATCCGTCAGCGTATGGCATAGAGAAGGGATGCGCAAGATAGTCTATAACAGTGGGTCGTCAACCAGTGGGCTGGGGACCACTGGTGGTCTGCAAGAAAATTTTGGTGGTCTGCAGAGAAATGTCTCCCCCCCCCCACACACACACAAAGCAATTAAATCCAGGCTGCGGGGGAAGACAAGGCCTGCCCACCCGCTGGCCTCCACACTTCGACCAAGCACAAACCTTACTTTGAGTAGAGCCATGCGAGCTGGAACTGAAAGATAAGACTAAAGGTGGGCGAGGGAAATCTGCCCCAGGGTGGCTTGCTGACGGTGGGAAAGTCGGTCCATATGCCAGAGCTGCATTAGTCGCAAGACTGGCCCTTTGGTCATCCCGGAGCAGCTCCTCCAATCCCTGGCAGGCCGGTGCACCCAGGTGGAGGAGCAGCTGCTCCGGGATGACCAAAGGGCCAGTCCTACGATTACTGCAGCTCTGGAATATGGGACCAACTTTCCCACCAATGTCAGCAAGCCACCGTCAGTCAAATTTCATATTAGTGGTCCGTAGGATTTAAAATTATGAGTTTAGTGGACCCTGTGGTCCAAAAGGTTGGCGACCCCTGGTCTATAACAGGGGTAGACTGGAGGATTCTGGGATTGATATGTCAACTGTATGAAATTGTTCTTTCCATTTTATTTTATTTTCATTTTATTTTCAGAAAATAAAATGAGAGTGTGTGTGACAGAAAAAATAAAACATGGATCATAAAGAATTATGAACCTAGACTTAGAAAAGAACCAGCTGCATTAATAACCATAAAAAGTACTATTTTTAATATTTAAGTGTTGTTATCTATGTCATAATCCGTAGTGGAAGGGCAGATATCTTACCTCTGTTTTAAATGGGTGACTGAGTCATTCTGCCTTTCCAAAATTAGATTAAAAGCCGGTTGGGTATAGGGAGTTTCACACCTGAAATTAGATTTCTTTTTCTCTCTCCTCCCTTGCACTCCATGTCTTCGCTGTATGTCTTCCTTAAGTCTAAGGGGAAATACGGTAACAGACTACAGACAGAGGTAATGCTTGTCTTACAACTACAGTTAGCATCAGAATTTCCATTGCGAAGCAAAGCGATTGAAGCAGCAACGGCTGTAAGTATGAACCAGTTGCCGAGCATCTGAATTGAGATCACATAATCATGGGGTTGCTACAAAGGTCGTAACTGTGAAAAATGGTCAGAAGTCCACTGTTGTAAGTCGAGTGCTACCTGTACATTAAATTTTCCAGTTGTTGTATTGTGCGGACCGGACCTGAACATGGTATTTCAAGAGGTGTTCAGATCAGATGCCCTGTAGACAGGAGCTGTCCTTTCCAGGCTCTTGATAAAATATTTTAGTTAATGATCAGCCCATCCTTGCACTAGCTCCCTGATGGCGAACCTATGGCACGGGTGCCACAAGTGGAACGCAGAGCCATTTGTGCTGGCACGCAAGCTGCAGGCAAACTCACTTCACTGCGCGTGCCCATGCCTCACAGCTGATTTTTTTTTTTTTGGGGGGGGGGGGTTGGTTTGAGACCTTTTTCAGCCTCCCAGAGGCTTGGAAAAAGCCTCTGCAAGGCTTCTTAGGCCGAATTATAGGCCTGTTTGACGAAACGGGCCTGTAATTCGCCCTAAGAAGCCTTGCAGAGGCTTTTTCCAAGCCTCTGGGAGGCCGAAAAAGGCCTCAAACCAGCTGCAAAATCAGCTGTGAGGCGCGGTGCAGGTAAGGGGGTGGGGATTGCGCATGCATGTGCAGGGGCCGTGAGGAGGGGCGCGCGCATTACGTTCTGGGTGCTGGCACGTGAGTATGGGTGTGCTGGTGTGCTCGCAATTTTTGGCAAAAAAGGTTAGCCACCACTGCACTAGCCCTTATGGCGGCGGCAGCAGCTGGAATTAGACGCAAAATCTCTCTCCCCTTCTGTGTGTATGAGAGAGGGAGAGAAAGAGAGAAAACAAACCAGTGACTTTGGCCTCCCATGGCTATGCATGTAGATCAGGGGTGTCAAACTCAATTTCATTGAAGGCTGCATCAAGGCTGTGGTAGACCTGGGTGAGTGTGGCCAAATGAATGGGCGTGGCCAGCTTGACACCACTGCTCAAATTGCTGGCATGTTTCCTCTTTGCATTGGGTAGACCGGGCCAAAGCAATGCAGGCTGGCCCCTTACATTTTCCAGGACAGCCCTGTGGGCTGGATCCAACCACATTGCGGGCCAGATGCAGCCCACGGGCCTTGTGCTTGACACCTGAGGTGGGTCATGTGTGTTCCAATCTTGGAAAATTTCCAAGTCTGCAGAATTCATTTCCAAGAGTTCCCCAGTGAACGTGCCCATTATTGAGGATTCTGGGAGTTGGAAGTTCACCAATATAGAAATGTTGAAAATACTGAGGGAATATTTGCTCAGTTTGCATGTAGCAACTTTACTGTTGAAGTTTTAGTTTACAGAATTCAGTGAATATTCACTATAGATCTTAAGCATTATGCATTTATACACTGATCCTGTCACAAATGGTGGCTTGCAACTTTGCTGTCTGAAATGAAAATCGCCTTCATCTTAAATGAGCGAGTCTACATTGGTTTGTTGATTTCTACACACCGCAGCCTTTGTTCTTTTTAATTCACTGATCGTCTTCCAAGTGGTTATTTTTGAGATCCAAAGAGTTTGGGGGAAATTGTTCAAGAAGTTTTCTAATCAAAGAGAAAATTTTAAAAAATCTCGCTGCAGATAGATAGGAATCTCTTGAATCCTGGTTTGTATATGCATGCATTCACACTGTACATACATATACAAACATACAAACCAGGATATAGGAAGTTTCTCAACTATTGGGTTTTTTATTTTCTCAAAATCACATGATGCAAAGATCCAGCTGCCTGGAAAAGGCTCTGATGCTGGGAAAGGAGGAAGGAAAGAAGAAAAAGAGGAACAGCAGCAAGATGGATGAACTCAGATCCTGTCCCAATGGGGGCACCATTGGAAGACCTGAGGAACCATGTTAGGGCAATATCACCATCGGGGAAAAAACATCTTTGTGGTCCTTAAAAATCAGCATTATGAGCCAATGGCACATAATCATGTTTATGATAGACATGTGAACCAGTAGGACTAATTGAAATAGACATAAACATTTTGGGCAGTGCTTACAACACACTCTCAAATTCGGAATTCTTATATTTAGAATTGTGCCAGATGAAATAGGCACCAACACAATTTCTAAGTAGGCTTGAAATTGTAGAATTCTAAGGCTGGTGAATTCTGGAAAGCTAAACACGACACATCTTAAAATTGCTTGGGTTCCAGTTCCAAAATTGGAATTAAAAGAACTACCCTGGAATCTGATAAGTAATACTTAGTATTTCCAAAAGTGCCACTGCTCCCTCTCCCAAATTGCAACCATTCCTTTAAAAAAAATATAGTTTGCCACATAGAAATTTTGGACGAATATACCCAAAATACAATGCTCAAAAAAATAAAAGGAACACAAAAATAAGACATCCCATATCTGAATGAATGAAATATTCTTATTAAATTAAATTAAATCTTATTAAATTTGTTCATTACATAGTTGAATGTGCTGATAACAAAATCACACAAAAATTATCAATGGAAATCAAATTTAGCAACCCATGGAAGTCTGGATTTGGAGTTACACTCAAAATTAAAGTGGAAAAAAACACTACAGGCTGATCCAACTTTGATGTAATGTCCTTAAAACAAGTCAAAGTGAGGCTCAGTAGTATGTGTGGCCTCCACGTGCCTGTATGACCTCCCTACAATGCCTGGGCATGCTCCTGATGAGGTGGCGGATGGTCTCCTGAGGGATCTCCCACACCTGGACTAAAGCATCCCCCAACTCCTGGACAGTGTGGTGCAACGTGGCGTTGGTGGATGGAGTGAGACATGATGTTCCAGATGTGCTCAATTGGATTCAGGTCTGGGGTAGGGGTAGGCCAGTCCATAGCATCAATGCCTTCGTCTTGCAGGAACTGCTGACACACTCCAGCCACATGAAGTCTAACATTGTCCTGCATTAGGAGGAACCTAGGGCCAACTGCACCAGCATATGGTCTCACAAGGGGTCTGAGGATCTCATCTCAGGACCTAATGGCAGTGAGGCTACCTCTGGTGAGCACATGGAGGGCTGTGCGGCCCCCTAAAGAAATGCCACTCCACACCATTACTGACCCACTGCCAAACCGGTCATGCTGGAGGTTGTTGCAGGCAGCAGAACCTTCTCCACATTGTCTCCAGACCCTGTCACGTCTGTCACATGTGCTCAGTGTGAACCTGCTTTCATCTGTGAAGAGCACAGGGCGCCAGTGGTGAATTTGCCAATCGGTGTTCTCTGGCAAATGCCAAATGTCCTGCACAGTGTTGGGCTGTAAGCCCAACCCCCACCTGTGGATGTCGGGCCCTCACAACACCCTCATGGAGTCTGTTTCTGACCGTTTGAGCGGCCACATGCACATTTGTGGCCCGCTAAGAGGTCATTTTGCAGGGCTCTGACAGGGTTCCTCCTGTCCCTCCTTGCACAAAGGCGGAGGTAGCGGTCTTGATGCTGGATTGTTGCCCTCGTACGGCCTCCTCCATGTCTCCTGATGTCCTGGCCTGTCTCCTGGTAGCGGCTCCATGCTCTGGACACTACGCTGACAGACACAGCAAACCTTCTTGCCACAGCTCGCATTGATGTGTCATCCTGGATGAGCTGCACTACCTGAGCCACTTGTGTGGGTTGTAGACTCCGTCTCATGCTACCACGAGAGTGAAAGCACCGCCAGCATTCAAAAGTGACCAAACCATCATCCAGAAAGCATAGCAACTGAGAAGTGGTCTGTGGTCACCACCTGCAGAACCCCTCCTTTATTGGGGATGTCTTGCTACCTGCCTATGCTTTCCACCTGTTGTCTATTCCATTTGCACAACAGCATGTGAAATTGATTGTCAATCAGTGTTGCTACCTAAGTGGACAGTTTGATTTCACAGAAGTGTGATTGACTTGGAGTTACATTGTGTTGTTTAAATGTTCCCTTTATTTTTTTGATCAGTGTATATCTGAGGGGAAACTATCCTTCAGCATTCGCAAGAAATATGTTCTTTTAATGATGTTAAATATGTTGTTTATTCATCAACAATATGGCTCCCAATAATAAGAGCCTTGGTGCAGCATACAGTGACAAAAAAATAAGAAAAACAGCCTACTAATTTTAGAATAAAATAGTTGTAACAACAAAGATTCTAGCAACCCAATGAAGAGAATGATATACTCCACTTCTACTTCATTCCTAAAATGATGGCATTGGCTGGTCCCTAAATATGGGATTAAAGCAATGTTTCTCATCCTCAGTGGCTTTAAGACTTCAACTCCCAGAATTCTCCCAGCCAACATGCTGGCTGGGGAGATTCTGGGAGTTGAAGTCCACATATATTAAAATTGCTAAGGTTAGATTAAAGGTCAAGGTGAGATTGTGTGTCTCCTTCAAGGCAAAGCTGATCTACATCAAGAAAATGAAACATTGAGTATCTCAAAGAAGGCTTTGTCGATTCCTACTTTTTTCTCAATATGGGTTGGATTCTCTTCAACAAAAAGATTTGGAGGATGAATTCAATCAGACTATTTTTTACAGGTTCCCCACTGCTCTGGAACCAAAATACTGAATGTGGCATTGTCCAGTAACCAGTATCTGAAAGTGGCTAATAATTTTATTTAGTTAATTTAATAGTTGGAACCCTTTTACAAATTACAGGAATCCCTCCATTTCCCAAAATTCTCTTTGTTCCCCCATCAGCTGTCTCAATGTCTGGAGTCCCCCAAAATAAATATTATCATGTGCAATTTTTTTTCTAACAACCCATGTGGATAACTGAACTTCTAGCAGCCCTGTTGTTTGTTTGTTTGTTTTTTCTGAGAAATTAATTAAATAAAAGGAATAGCCAAAATAAAGGTAATCCAATGCAGATGTTAAGATTGTGTCCCAAATTCAGAATTAAGCATAAGCTCTGTGATGGATCCAGAAATTTCACAAAGCATCAGTACAGTACTTCTTCATGCTGTTGGAGAATATTTTGTTCCTCCATACATGAATGCCCTGCAAGTAGAAAATATGTACAGGAAGTCCTCGAATTACAATCCCAATGGAGACCAAAATATCTGTTGCTAAAGCCCATGTCACACTGCACCAACGGATGCAAAGAGGATGTAAAATGGAAAAAAAAGCTTGCCATCCGTTGGTTAACGCGATGTACTCACTTCCTCCGTTTTGCTTCCTCTCTATCCGTCCAGCATCCGTTTATGGACGTTTCATCCGCTCAGAAAGTTTTCAGCTGCCCAAAACTTTTGCGCGGAAAATGTATCCAATTGGTCCGTTATGCATCCGCTACGTATCCGCTACGCATCCCTTCTGCATCCGTTACGCATCCGCTATATCCGCTAGGCATCCGTTCCACATCCGCGCAACTTGCATCCACTTGGACGCAGGGAAGAAGCGGAACAGACGCAGAACAGACGCAGAACGGATGCAGAACGGATGCAGAACGGATGCAGAACAGATGCAGAACAGATGCAGAATGGATGCCAAGCGGAAACAAAGCATTTAAAACGGAAAAAATGTTCGCAGAGGGGACCTATCTCGGATATTAAGGATGTCTAGAGGATGCCTAGAGGATGCCTAGAGGATGCCTAGAGGATGCAAACGGACACCTATACTGCCTATAAAAAGGGGGAGCAACTCGTCTGCATCTCACTTTCAGACCAGCAGCCTAGCTGTGCAGACCTCTGCAGCCTTCATCTGACTCTTCCTCTTCCACAGCATCCAGTCATGTCCACCGTGGATTGTGACAAAGTCCTTTTGGCAGCCACCATCCTTCTGCAACAGTGCGAAACCATCTACAGGCTCTGTGAACTCTACTACGGGAAGAAAAGGAGCCACTCAAAAAAAGTCTGGCTCCAAAGATGGTTCACCAGAAGAGCAGAGTATGGACTATACAACAAGCTGATGGTGGAGCTCAGGAACGAAGACACTTGGGCGTTCCAGAACTTCATGAGGATGCCTCCAGCCATGTTTGACGAACTTGTGCAGCGGCTGATACCCAGGTTGACCAAGGCAAACACCAACTTCCGGCCCAGCCTGGACCCTGGGCTCAAGGTGGCACTCACTCTGCGCCACCTGGCCTCAGGGACCACCTACAGCAGCATGCAGTACGGATGGAGGGTGCCACACAACACCTCAGCATTGTGGTCAGAGAAGTGGTGCAGGCCATCATCGAAGAATACAAGGAGGAGCTCCTCCAGTGCCCCTCCACTGAAGAAGGATGGAAGAAAGTTGCAGAGCAGTGGTATCAGAGGTGGAACTTCCCACACACCGTTGGAGCCATAGATGGCAAGCACGTGGCCTGCAAAGCGCCAGCCAAGTCGGGGTCCACTTATTTCAATTACAAGGGCTTATTCAGCATCATCCTCTTCGCCATGGTCGATACTGGCTACAAGTTCATGTACATCGATGCTTCAGGCAACGGCTCATCTTCAGATGCCCAGGTATACAACGCCAGTCACCTCAAGGAGGAGCTGGAACGCAACCTCATCGTGGGCTTCCCAGATCCAGACCCCCTGCCCAACGACACACAAGATGTGCCCTACTTCATCATGGGGGATGACGCCTTCTCCCTCAGAACCTACCTCATGAAGCCCTACACCTCCAAATACCTCACCCGTGAAGAGAGGATCTTCAACTACAGGCTGTCCAGGGCAAGACGGGTGGTGGAGAACGCCTTTGGCATCCTGGCCAACAGGTTCCAGGTATTTCTCACCACCATGCAGCATCGCCCAGAGACCGTGAGGAGGATCATGGAAGATTGCTGCATCTTGCACATTCTCATGCGCACCCGCTACCCAGTCTTGCAGAACAGGCTCGTGGACCTCCAACAAAGCAATGGGGACATGGAGCCTGGGGAATGGAGGCAAGGGCGAAACCTGATAGACACTCAGGATGTGCAAGGCCCCAACAGAGCCTCATGTGAAGGGAAGAAGCAGTGCAACCTCCTGAAACACTGGTGCAACTCCCCAGCTGGAGCGGTGGAGTGGCAAGACAGGATGATAGATGCTTAATGGATGCTTCCTTCAGCCTGTCTCATCACACTGATGAGATTGGGCCATGTATGTTGAGTGGCCCGACAATGAACAGGGCATTTAATAAAGAGTTGTGTTTATGTTGAAATGTGTGGATCAATGATTACATTGTTATTGATAATAAAGGGCCATAGGTGTGGCACCTGGGAGGGTGGACCATACAGTCCCACTATGCTTGCACTGGAGGTTTATCTATCCCACAGCTATTAGCCATCCCAAAGGTATCCCTGCTCATTCCACAGGTATCCCTGCCCACCTCACTGCTATCTTAACCCATCCCACAATCATGCAAAGGCTTAAACCATTTCTAAAAGTTTCCACCAAGACTTTATTAAAAAAAAGAAACGAAGCAAGTGTACGAATCAAAAATAGACTTTTTTAACAAGAAGCTATAAGACAAAAATGAGTCTCTGGCACTCCTCTGGGTCACTCAGTCTCAGGGGTGAAGGGTGCAGGTGCTGTGGAGGTGGCTGGTGCTGGAATGCTTGTCGTCAGCTCCTCCAAAAGCAGAAGCAGCAGAAGCCCCAGCCCCAGAAGAGCGAGCCCGTGCTGCAGAAGCTCCAGCAGAACCAGAGTGAGGGCCAGGGGGCGGGATGGTAGCCCTGTCCCTCTTGCAAGGGCTGGCAGAAGATGGCTGAGGCTTGCTGTGCTTCCGCATGGTTGTGGGGTTGCTGGCTTGTAGGGAGGCTGGCAGGCAGGCAGGCACCAAGGCTGGCAGGCACCAAGGCTGGAAGGCAGGCAGGCACCAAGGCTGGCAGGGAGGCAGGCACCAAGGCTGTAAGGAAGGCTGGCAGGCATGCAGGCACCAAGGTTGGCAGGCAGGCATGAACCAAGGCTGGCAGGCAGACTGGCTGGCAGGGAGGCTGGCAGGCAGGCAGACAGCAAAGCTGGCAGCGAGGCTGGCAGGCAGGCAGACAGCAAGGCTGGCAGGGAGGCTGGAAGGCAGGCAGACAGTAAGGCTGGCAGCAAGGCTGGCAGCAAGGCTTGCAGGCAGACATGCAGGCAGACATGCAGGCAGGACAGGCAAGGCAGTCGATGTGTCTGGAAGCAGGTCTTTCCTCTGAATGGCGACCTGCTTCCGAGCTGCTTCCGGTATATCCGCGGGGCTTGTGCAATGCATCCCCCCCGCATGCGCAATTAACACCAGGCATCCGCTAGGCTTCCGCTCTGCATCCGCTTTATCCGCTGTGCATCCGTTCTGCATCCGCTGTATCCGTTCCGCGTCCACTTTGCTGTGGCCCCCCGAAGCCTAGCGGATATACCATCTGCTCTCATCTGCTTCCATCCGCTGGGCTTCCATTCCACATCCGCTTTCCATCCGCCCTGCATCCTCCCCGCGTCCGTGTTATCCACTCCGGTTATGCAAATTTTTGCCCCTTCTGAGAGCGGATAACAACGGATGGAACATTTTTCTCGTCCATTGTGTCCGTTTTGCATCCGTTGGGCAGTGTGACAGGGCCTTAAGCAAGAAAGTTGATAAGTGAATTTTGCCCTATTTCATTCCATAGTTGTTAAGTGGATCACTGCAGTTGTTAAGTTAGTAACACGGTTGTTAAGTGAAACTGGCTTCCCCTTGACGTTGCTTGCCGGAAAGTTGCAAAAGTTGATGACATGACCCCAGGACATGGCAGCCGTCGTACAATGTTGAACCAGTTGCCAAGCATCTGAATTTTGATCATGTGATTCTAGTGGTCCTAAAAGGGAAAAGTGGTCATAGATCACTTTGTTCAGTGCTCTTGTGACTTCAGACACTAAATGAATGGTTGTAAGTCAAGGACGGCCTGTATATTAGGGATTTCTTTTCCCTGGCTGTTTCCCTGGCTGTTCTTTTCATGGAAATATGAAGAAACAGCATCTCCCTCATGTAGAGAATTTAAATTCTCTACATGAGGGAGATGGTGTTTCTTCTTATTTCCATGAACTAAGAAAACTCTTCAGATGAGAATGCTTACACCAGTGCTTCTCAACTTTGGGAACTTTAAGATGCTGGACTTCAACTCCCAGAATTCCCCAGCAGCCATGCTGGCTGGAGAATTCTGGGAGTTGAAGTCCACACATCTTAAACTCACCAAGGTTGATAAACCTTGTCCTAGTCCAGGAATGGTTTCTCCACACAACGGAAGATGCAGATGGCAGTGTTACCAACTAGGCATTTCCTATATCTAGTGAAAATCAAACTCCCTTTTTTTTTTTCTTGGATCATCAAAAAATAAACCTGTCTTAGAGCCCAGCATGACATTTCTAGTGTCTGGTAAGATTTATTCAGTCGCTAAATTTTTTTCCTACAATGTGAGCATTGATCATAGAATCATAGGACTGGAAGAGACCTCTCAGATCATCTAGACCAACCCCGCTCAAGGTAGGATACGTTATATATCAAAAATGTCAAACTCAAGGATTGCGGGCCGAATTTGGCCCATGGGTTGCTTAGATCTGGCCCATGGGACTGGCCTGGATATACCAAAGGACTGGCTCACGATACTTCTGCTAGCAAAAATAGGGTGCGGGGGGAGCATGCACACACACACACCACCCCATTTTCAGCCTGGACAGCCTCCTAACAGCACCCTGCTGACCAAAACGGGGCATGGGGGGCGGCTGCCCATGGCTCCTACGTCTCGTTTTGGCCGGCTTGATGCTGCAGGAGGCATCCATCCCGTCTGCCCCATCTCCCACCTCACCCCCACTGGCCCACAGATGACAACTATAGTGCTGATCTGGTCCTGGAAGAAATCTAGTTTGACCACCCCTGTTCTGTACCATTCTGGTCAAATGGTTGTCCAGTCCAGCGGTGGTATTCAGCCAGTTCACACTGGATCGGGTGATCCGGTAGCAAGGATTTGGCGTGGGTCACCAAACCAGTAGTAAGTTCTGGCTGGCCACACCCCCAACCCAGTTGCTCTCCCACCCGATGCGCACTCACCCCTCCCGCCTGACGTTTGCTTAAGATATTTCTTTCTTTTTTCCCTCCCAACAATCAGCTGTACATACGATCAGCTGTGCTAGGATTCCCCTTGCTGAGGCCCAGGAAGGCAAAAAATGGCTCAGCCCCACACCTCCATTTTTTGCCTTCCTGAGCCTCAGGGGAGACTTAGGAGAGCAAAAACGCCCCCCTGGCCCTACTGAGGCCAGGAAGCTCCCAAAATGGAGCGTGGAGGGGTGCTGCACACCCCTCCCATGCTCTGTTTTTTTTTTTCTTCTTCCTGAGCCTCAAAGGAGCCTTAGGGGAGCAAAAATGCCCTCCTGAGTGTGATGACCCGTAGTCTCTCAAAATAACCCCAAACCCAAAACATACATTAAAGTCCGGTAATGCCTTCAACTTAACTTCAGTGTTTTATTAGGCACAGTTTAAAGTCACAAAAGTAAATAATGAGGCAAAAAGAAAAACAAAACAAACCGTAGTAACGATAATTCCGAAGCAAGCCAAGATAATTAATCATACATTCCAGGAAGATAACCGAGGAGAGTCCTTGGGAAGAACGCCAGCAAAGATAAACCTCTTTCAAAGTAAACACTAAACTTTGACTCCAGCAAATTCTGACTATACAGTTACAAACTTATATACATAGCTCCCAGCTGCAAGCCACGAGGATCATGATAATCTCCTCCTGAGTAGACCTCACTTTTCCCTGATCCTCTCCTCTCTGAGTGCCCTAGGATGGATAGCGAATGGCCTGGATTGTCTTCCGATTGCTCAGCTGGCCTCTGCCCTTCCCCAGCCTCCTCCACCACCTCTGGAGCCACACTCCCACTCCCTGTTGGCTGTTCCTCCTCTTTCTAAGAGTCAGTCTCCACCAGGGGCATGACACAGGGGCTCCTCTGAGGCCCAGAAGGCCCAAAAAACAGGTGGGGAGAGTGGCTGCAAAAAGAAAAGCCACGCCCACCCAGTCACATGGCCACACCCACCAAGCCATGCTCACAGAAGCGGTAGTAAAAAAAATTGAATCCCACCACTGGTCCAGTCTACTTTTGAAAACTTCCATTGATGGAGCTATTCACAACTCCAGGTATCAAGCCCCTCGTGGATGCTCTTGTGTGCAAGCAAACTGGTTGAATCATATATTTAAATGTCTTTTTTATTATCCTGCGTGAATTCTCTTGTGTTTCATCAGGCTAGATTTGTACGAAAAGCTTTTCCCACAACCCAAACACGAGTACAGTTTCTACCCTCTGTGGATTTTCTTATGGACCACGAAAAAACTTGGATAATTTGGATAATAAAGTTTGGATAATAAGGTACCCGAGACCGGTATCTCAACAAACAACTCTTTATTTAACAGGATAGTGACTTGTAACAGAACATTTGCCGAAGCCGCGGCAGCCCTTCTTATAGAAGCTGCTCGTGGCTTGTGGCCAATGACAGCTCTTTAAGAATTCCCACCGTCCCCAATCAGAATGGTGCTTAATTGCCCAATCCGAGAGTGGCCTTTTTGGCCAATCAGTTTTAGCTATTTGGAGTCTTCTAATTTCCACACACAACACCCCTCCCCCCCTTGGTTTTGTCCAACGTGCGTAACATAGTCACGCAGGTAGGTGGGGCTTTTGTGGGTCCTACTTGACCTGTGCAGCTCAGTCTCAGCGTGGTCTTCCATTGGTTCGGACAGGATCGCTTTTTCTCTGCGTCTTCTCCATGGAACCTCCTGGAAGGGTAAATCAGCCTTGCCGCTCCCACCTGGGTCTCTCCGGCTGGTTGAGGTGGCTCTGCCGCTCCCTCCTGGTTTGTCTGGGTTGGTCGAGCTGGCCTGGCTGTCTCTTTCCAGGAAGGCCTCGCCTGCTACCGGTTCTCTTCTCCGGAGGTTGTCTATGGTTAAGTGCTCTTTTTGTTTTATCAGAGTTTCTAATTCGGGTTTGTGTTGTGTCTTTTGTTGTGTTATTGGTCGTTCATCTCTCCCTTTTTTATTATTTTGTGTTTCCCCCCCCTCCTCAGTTGTTTTTGGATTGTTTATTGGTGTTTGCGGCGGTGCTGTTGTATTTCGTTCCAATGTCCTAGAGCGAAGCTGGTCGATGTGCCGCTTCCATGTTCTGCTGTCATCTAGTGTGAGTCAGTATGACTGGGGCCCTGTGATTTGAGTAACTTTGGCTGGAAGCCATAATGGGTCCCCGGTAAATTTTTTTGCTTAGTCGCCAATAGCAAAGGAGCGATATTTACTTGAGGAGTCAGGGTTTTTTTCACAGGTATAAGTGGGGTGTAGTCTATCTAGGTAGGAACACAGTTTTCTACCCATGAGGAGTTCAGCTGGGCTTTTGTTGGTGGTTGTGCTAGGGGTGATATGCTGAATTGTTAACAATTTGTTAAGTTTATCTTGGACGTCCCCCATGTCCAGGTTGTCTAGGGCTTCTTTAGTATAATGAACCATGCGTTCAGTTCGTCCATTCGAAGCCGGATGAACTGGTGCTGTTAGGGCATGTTGGATGCCCTGTACAGCCAGGTGTTGCTCGAAGGCTAAAGCAGTAAACTGGGGGCCATTGTCAGAGACCACTACATCTGGCAGTCCATGAGTAGCAAAAAGTCTGTTCAGTTGTTTTATGACTGCTTCAGTAGTAATGGACGCCATAAGAATAACCTCTAACCAATTTGAATAAGCATCAACAATTATAAAATATGTGTCCCCTTTCGTTGGCCCAGCAAAATCAATATGGAGTCTCGGCCATGGGCCTCTGGGAGTTTCCCATTCCAGGACTGGTGCAAGAGGGGGGGTAGGCCTTGATTTTTGGCAATCATGGCATGTTGCCACCCATTTTTCAATGTCTTTGTCCAGCCCTGGCCACCAGACATAACTCCTGGCCAGGGCTTTCATTTTTACAATGCCTGGGTGTCCCTCGTGCAACATGCACAACACTTCCTCCTGCAACTTTTTTGGAATTACCACCCTGTCTCCCCACAGTATACAGCTCCTTTCAATGGATAGTTCAGTTTGCTGGGTGCAAAAAGGTTTAAAAGTCTCGCCTCTATCCTCATCCGGCCAGCCTTTACCTACCCAATGCAGGATTCGAGCTGAAAGCAGGTCTTTCGCGGTGGCTTTAGCGACGTCTGCTGTGGTTAGTGGCAGGTTTGGCCATGTCTCGATCTGAAGAGTGGAGACAGTCACCTTCCTTGTCGGGCAGTGGGGAATGGGTCAAGGCATCCGCAGGGATGATGGTCTTTCCAGGCCGATGGATGAGTGTGTAATTGTATGCAGCGAGGAATTCTGACCACCTCGTCATTCTTGGTGATAGGATGTTCAGGATTGGTTTGTTCCCTGCCAGGATCCCTAGCAGGGGTTTATGGTCTGTGATAATAGAAAATGTCCTACCATATAGATATTCGTGGAATCTTTTGTCTGAGGAGAGCTAACCTAGAACTGAAGTGTTTCCCACCACTGGAGCACGAACACAACTTCCCCTGTTGCTGTACACTTTTGTGTCTGCTCAAATTTTATCAACCAAGCTTTTCCCACGAGGTGTTTTCTTTCTTGTGCGGGTTCTTTGGTGGATCCTAAGGCTTAAGCTACGGTGGAATCTCTTCCCACTCTTCGAACACTCATACGGTTTCTCTTTCTTATGCATTGTCTCATGGATGAGAAGATGTGACCTTTGAAGGAACTGCTTCCCACAGTCTGGGCATTGATAGGGTTTCTCACACTTATGGATCCTCTCGTGTATCAGGAAGTTTGACTGCTGAATGAAACCTCTTTGGCAGTGCTCACACCAGTAAGGCCTTTCTCCCGCTTCCATCTTTTTGTGCCTGAGGAGCGCCGATTTGTGACAGAAACTCTTCCCACATTCGGAGCACGTGTATGACTTCTCTCCCATGTGAGAACTCTCATGCCTAGTCAAGATGGACCTCTGGTTGAAATTTCTCTCACATTCCGTGCATTTATACAGCTTCTCTCCTGTGTCAGTTTTCTCGTGCCGAACAAGGCTGGATCTCTGCGTGAAGTTTTTCCTGCAATTGAGCACTGATGATTTTTTCTCCCCTGTGTGGCTTCTTTCATCGATGAAAAGACTTAACCTGTGGTTGAATTTCTTCCTACATGTTGAACATTCATGAGATACTTCCTGCTTATGGGTCATCTCGTGGACAAGGAGATGCCACCGCTGGACAAAGCTTTTCCCACAATCTGAGCACAAATACGGTTTCTCGCCAGTGTGGATTCTCTTGTGGATGAGAAAGTTTGACTTCTGAATAAAACTCATCCCACAGTGTAAACATTTGTAAGGCCTCTCCCCAGCCTCCATCTTTTCATGCCTGAGGAGAGCTGATTTGTGGCGGAGGTTTTTCCACACTGAGAGCATTTGTACGGCTTCTCTCCCGTATGGGTCCTCTTGTGCCGAGTCAAGATTGATCTCTGACTGAAGCTCCTTCCACACTCCAAACACTGATATGACTTCTCTCCCATATGGATCTTCTCATGTCTGACAAGGCTGGACCTCTGCGTGAAGCTTTTCCCACAATCAGCACATTTATTCTCCTTACTTCCTGTGTAGCTCTGCGTCAGCTCCCCTTCTGTGGGATAAACAGAAAATCACAATATGAAAATATGCAAAGGAAGTCGCTGCAAAGAAATTCAGGATAGGGTATATCACATGCATTCTATGTCAACTCTGAAGCGAACCTGGTGGAAGCCATCTTGTGCTGCCTTAGAGTTGCCATGAAGCCTGAGAAGGGGAAGGGAGGAGGGAAGTAGATAGCCTGGCTAACAGTCAAAACAAAAAGTTTTCCTGTGAGAACCAAGCAGGGGTGGGATTCAAATTTCTTAACAACCAGTTCTGTGGGTGTGGTCTAATTTGTGGATGTGGTTTGGTGGTTATGTGGATGGGCATGACTTGCTGACTGGGCATGAATTGGTGGTCATGTGACTGGGTGGGAATGGCTTGTATGTAAATATTATAAACATTTATGTAAATATTGATTTTTTTTTAATTAAAAAAGAGCAACTTTTTCCCAAAACCAGGCAAAGCAGGCAGGCAGATTGAATTGCTCACAGAATCACAGATTAACTTAGAGATCTATCTATCTCCAATCAGCTACCTGAGTCTGCACTGAAAAACTTCAGTCCTAAGGAAGGTTCGGCTCTGCTTTTAGATTAGCTAGAAAGCAAGAAATCCAAGGATTTCCTGCTTTCTAGCTAATCTAAATCTCCTGGCAGAACAGAACAGCTGATGGTTCAGGGGGAAAAAAAAGGGAAAATAGCAATTTACTGAACCAGGCAAGTTGGATGGCTCGTATGCCAGGGAAGCAGTGAGTGGGTGGGGAGGGCCGGGGCCAGCCAGTGAAGCTATTTGTCGGTTTTCCGAACTGCGGATAATCGTGCATGCAGCGTTTGCAAGAAATCATCAGATGTGCTGCTGACAAGCGCTGCGCTTGGGTGCACAGCATTTGAAAATCCTCGTTTCCTGCTTTTTCAACCTCAGCTGTGCCGTTCAAAGCAGGTGAGGAGGGAAAAACAGGGAATAAAGGACAGCCTAGTCCCCAGGCAGGTGGGTGGGCCAAACAACGAACCGTTTCAATGTCAGCTGCTCTTTTCAGCTACAGCTTCTATAGAACCAGGCCGAACCGGTAGCATCCCACCCCTGGAAACAAGGTCATCATATCAGGTGGCTGTTGAAGGAGGAGAGGAGCCTGCCATCCATCTTCACTGGACAATGTGACTGGTGATACCTGGGAGGGGAGATTTTTATTCTTTTAATTAGGTGGAAACTGCAGGAACTGTCAGAGTTGGTTTTCACCGGCTGTGCTGATATGATGTATCCAATAAACAGGTTCTTTGGGGAATCTACCTGCCTCAGAGCTATGCTTTTAATTTCAATGGTATCTGTTACTTGGAACACTGACATTCTACTCTCTAAAGTGTGAAGAAGAGAAAATTGTGGTTGTAGCTGCTCCTCAACCCACAACCACAACTGTGACCAGGCTTTCCAGCTGTTGTATTGTGTGGACCAAAACTGAATATGGTATTTCCAAGAGGTGTTGAGAACAGGTACACTGTACATAGGAGCTGTCCTTTCTAGGCTCTTGATAAAATATCTTGGTTGATGGTCAGCTGTTTCAGGCTGCAGGGATTGCCATCACCTATTGCTGCCTCCATGCACCCCATTTTTGTCCCGTTCTGATCCCCACTGCCTGGAATAAGTAAAAAATGGGGCGTGTGAAGGCTGACAACGGCACGCAGAGTCGGCAATAGGCGATCCCTGCAACCTGAAACAGCTGATTGTTGAGAGACTGATCCAACTGACAATCAGCTGCTTCTGCTAATCAGGCTGTGCTGAAGCTGAAACAGGCTGTTTGCTGCAAGGAGGCAAATTGCTGGGAGGCAGAGGCAGATTTTTTTTCTCATGTTTTTCTCCCCAAAAGCTAGATATAGAGCTAGGTCTAGAGCATCTTAAAGCCCAAAAAATACGGTAGTCACTTTTTTCGCTGATGTTATAACTTTCAACAGTTAAATAAATGATTGTAAATTGAGGACTACCGGTATATTCTTTTACAGTCTACAGTTTGGTGTTTCTGTTTTCCAAGTTCACATCACTGAGTAGAAAACTTCAGGCGTCCTCCTCAAGTATAAATATGCCTATGTATTTATTTAATTAAACCAATTTATATGTACACAGTGACTCAGGCAGTTAAAAATCCACAATTCAATCCTGCGATAGCAATCATAGAATTATTATGTTTGTTAACTAATTGCAGAAGTTGAAAATTAGGCTGTTCAGTCTTATAGTTCTTCTCTGAGGGTGAAATGTTTAATACAACTAGTATGTAGTCTTCATGTTTGACAAAACACAAATAATGTACTTGGGCACAAAAACTAAGAATAGAGCTAAATCAGGCACATGGGAAACTTGTGGCAAAGCAAATAGAAAACATGAAAAACAATACCATTTGTGAATATCTTGGATCCAAAATAGATAGAATAATAACTTTATAATTACATCTTAAAAGTTGTTGGTTCTAACAGCTGTTATAAGCAGCCATTGCTAGAAAATGTTCCTTTAATCTTGACCTCAGTTCAGAGTGACAATAAGATGGGCAGTAATAAAAGCAATTTTTACTCCCAAGTGTCAGCTTTGGAATCGTTATTAAAAGCTGCCACACAGCTGCGGAGGATTGGAGGGGGCTGATGTTGTTTGAGTAGCGCTTAGTAGACAAAATAGATTCCATAGTAATTCAAGGTCATTGTGAATTGTGAAACAAGAATTGGGGCTGAAAGGGGATTGGTTCACGTGATGTATGATGATGTGGGAAAAAGGGGATGGTTTGTAGGCTGGGTCCTTGTGGGAAGTTTGGGGGGAAACTTCGTTTCGGAATTCCACAGAGGGACCAAGTTCTATTCTAATAAAAGTACTTTGAGATTATGGTTGTCTTGGAGTTACTGGCTGGAACAGATAATTTCTGGAACGCTGACACCAAGTACTGGAAATCCAGTAAAAACTGTTGAATTGCTTTCTTGACATAAGGTTTGCTACTGCAATCCTGGAAGCTGATGTTTCTTCACCTTCCTTCTGATGACATAATGACGCATTAGTTCAATATCTAGTCATCTTGTGACATAAAAATTCTTACCTGAACGAGCAGATGGGAAGGCCCCATTTCCTTCAGAAGCCTGGTGATATAGCACCCATCGATCTTGCTGTGCTTTCTTCTTTATTATCACAGTAGGAACCTCTGCTTAGAGAAACGAGACAATTTTCCAAAGTCAAAAATGTGTCTCCTTTGATTTCCTTATTGTCAACCTAATGACATTTTTTTCCTGACATCTTGTTACATACAGGTAGTCCTTGATCTATGACCATTCATTCAACGACTGCTTGAAATGATGACGCTGCTGAAGGAATAGGGGTTACGTCTGGTCCTTGGGGAGTTCTGGATGTCCAAGCACCCCCACAGTCAACATGATCACAATCTGGGTGCTTGGTAAGCAGTTCAACCTTATGATCAGCTGCAGTGCCCTGCGATCACACGATCAGCTTTTGCAACCTTCCCCAATGGTTTCCCCAGAAAGTCAATGGGAAAGCCAGCAGGAAAGGTCAGGGCCTGGAGATGGGTAGGTAGATGGGGGAAACTTATCTCAGCAACTTCTGACCTTTCCTGCTGGCTTTCCTGCGCCTGCCACTGATGCACAACCACGCTCCCTTCCTGACCTGCATTCTCATGTATACTCTGTGCTTCTTATACACCCTTGTGTACCCTCACACTCTCTCTCCCTGGCTTGCACCTCTTACATAGCTTCTTCCCAACCCATACCACTTACGCATCCTCCCTGATCTGTGCCACACCTCTTACACACACCCTCGCGCCCTCCATGATCACACACCTCATGTGGCCTCAGGGGTGCTGTGCAATAATAGCAACCTCAATGGTTACAGCAGTTGCAGGCTAACTCACTGTTCACTGCCAGGAGTTTGATTCTGACAGACTCAAGGTGTCATGCCCTTGTTGGAATCTGATTCTGAGGAGGAGATTAAGCAGCTGACAGGGAGTGGGAGTGTGGATCCGGTGGCTGTGGAAGACATGGGAGAAGGGCACAGTCTGGCTGGGCATTCAAAGGAAGACCCAGGGCCATCCACTCTGCGTCCACCCAGGGCATGTAGGGAGGAATGGAGAAGGGAGCAACGTGGCCTATGGGAGAGGAAAGGGCCCTGATCCCTTTCATTAGTCGCAGCTGGGAGAACAGGATATAAGTGGTGCGTTTTACACAGCTTCTTGTTGGAAGCAAAGCGTGCATTATCTTCATAGAGGCTTATCTGGGTTTGGGCATCCTCCCAATTGTGGGTGCTGTGTTATTCTTTGAAAGTCTGCAATTTATCATCCTGGCCTGTCATGTTATTTACTTCAGCGTGGTTTATGTTGGTTTTTTTTTATTTCTAATTATCTTTACTTTGAGTTTGGACTGCATTTCTTCCCTTCGTAGACTGTTTTTGGAAGAGTTTGAACTCCAGCCGAGGATAACGGGACATTGGGGGCCAAGTTGGAGGCATTAAAGGGAAGACCAGGATGGGAAGGAGGGAGGAAGCGAGGTTGTATAACTGGGTATCACCGCAGCATCCAACACCGCATGAGTAGATAAAGAGTATCTCTGCTCCACTCCCCCTGGGATCTCAATTTGGTGAAAATGTATTAATTAAATTTGTTTGCCATCCATCTCACCTGGAGATAACTCTGGGTGGTTTATCATATTAAAAAAAAAGAATAATTAAAAAAATACAACAACTTGTATTCAATAATAATAATAATGATTGCTACCAATCTGTCTTCCATTGAGGACCTGTATACTGCAGGAGTCAAAAAAAAGGGGCTGCGAAAATATCTACAGACATCCTGGACATAAATTGTTTCTATTTCTACCCTCAACACTGTTGAAAGGTTTCTTCGAGGATTCGATTTCCCCACTGGGAGAGCTCTAGCACAAGGATACGGACAACTGCTTGAAAGCTGGATCTTTTTATTTTTCAGGAAGGCAAAGAACAGCGAGAAGTCTGCGTTCCTGAGCTAGCTATCTTCCCATGGTAAGTTCCTGGTTCTTATACCCTTTTCTCCTTTTGTGTGTGAATGTTCGTTATTTGTGTTTAATGTTTCAAATCCTGTCAGAGTTTGTCTTTATTCCTGCATGAGGGCAAACTTTGCGGGGTGTGGAAGGCAAACTCTGCGGGGTGGTTTGATTGTATTATCGGTTTTTCCTAATCTCTTTTAGCTTTACAATAGTTTTCTATATTTGTTTAGTGGCAATCTCCTGTCTGTCTCTTTTGTAATTTATATATATATTTCATGTCTTTTGTCTGTTTGTTTTGCTTATTTGGCATGTCCTGTGTTTGAAAGGGTTTTCTTTTCTGATTTGTCTAGTTTTCTTATTTATTTGGGCTTTTGTCTAAAGGGATTCTTTAGTACCTTTTATTTGACTCCCTTTCCTATGTAAGTTTGTATTATGGCTGGCCTGATGTTCCCTTTGGGATTTTCCTGCTTGAGTGACACCACTGTCTTCGTGAAGTTCCCTTTCCACAACATGATGCTACAGGACATTGCATACCAGACCAACTAGATACAAGGACAGTTCCCCTCCCCCCCTTGCCATCACTCTGCTAAACAACTAATTCCCACAACACTAGGAATAAGGATGTATTGCTATTATTCTTCCCATCTTTCCTATTACCTATCTCCCTTTCGACTTATAACTTTTTTGCATCTATCTTTAATATTTATGTTGTTCTATTTAGTTTCCTAGTATGGTTTATGTTGCTTATTTAATATGCTACGACTATCATGTAGTGTTATACCCTATGATTTATGATGAACGTATTTTATGACTATGATAATGATTTATCACTTATACTATAGCTTTTATGCACCAAAAACAAATTTCTTGTGTGTCCAATCACACTTGGCCAATAAAGAATTCTCTTCTATTCCTATTCTATTTCTATTCTGTTCCATACCATTCCATTTCATGTCCTGTTCTGAGAATTTGGGCGGAGGAGAATGTCACTTTTTTAATCCCATCACTGGTGGTGAAGGCCTTTTGTTTCTGAATAGGCTGGCCCAATCTTTCTTAATGGGCACAAAATGTCTTCTGGCCTGGGGGCTATGAAGAAAGACTGAGTCTGCTTTCTGTCTTGAAGAGCATGTTTCTCCAATTCTCCTTTAGGAAAATATAATGTTCTGCCTTTTCAATAACCCCAAAAATATTTAATTCTTCTGGGGGCGGGGGCTTCCATAGATTAGATAGATAGATGGAAATAGATAAATGATAAAAGAGTAGATGATAGATAGATATAGATAATAGAAAGAAAAAGGAAAGAAAAGGAAGGCCTATACATGATTGATTGATAGATAAGGTAGATGATAGAGATAGATAATAGAAAGAAAAATGAAAGAAAAGGAAGGCCTATACAAGATTGAGAGAAAGATAGACAGAGGAGATGATAGATATAGATAATAGAAAGAAAAATAAAAGGAAAGAAGAGGCCTATACATGATAGATAGATAGATATAGATAGATTGATAAGGTAGATGATAGAGACAGATAATAGAAAGACAAATGAAAGAAAAGGAAGGCTGATACAAGATAGATAGAAAGATACAGATAGATAGAGTAGATGATAGATATAGAGAATAGAAAGAAAAAGGAAATAAAAGGCCTATACATGAAAGATAGATAGACAGGCAGATAGATATAGATTGATTGATAAGGTAGATGATAGAGACAGATAATAGAAAGACAAATGAAAGAAAAGGAAGGCTAAGATAGACAGATAGACAGATAGATAGAGTAGATGATAGATATAGAGAATAGAAAGAAAAAGGAAATAAAAGGCCGATACATGGTAGATAGATAGATAGATAGATAGATAGATAGATAGATAGATAGATAG
>BLBF01000338.1:822015-855584 GCA_015471245.1 Laticauda colubrina
GATAGATAGATAGATAGATAGATAGATAGATAGATAGATAGATAGATGGATATTCATGCATTGGATAACCTGTTAAAAGAAACCACACTTGGTAAAAGCAACGAAGCAGAAACGGTTATCCGTAGTAAAAATGCTCCCAAAAGGAACGCGCGACCAAAGGTTGTAATCATAGATATTTCCCGTTCGTCCCCCTCCCCTCCCCCCCCCCCCCCCCCCGCCCCCCCCCCCGAAGGCAAACCCCCCCCGGGGGGGGGGGGGGAACCCGGGGGGGGGGGGGAAGAGGAGAAGGAGGCACGTGATCAAAACAACAACAAAGGGCCAACTGTGGGCAAAGGAAGGGCACGCGAGCTTCGGTGGCGGCGCGTGAGCATGCTCAGGGCGGCGGGGCTCGAAGAGGCGGCGCCGGCCCGCCCTATCATAATAAGAGCCCCCTCCCTTTCTTCCCTTCCCTCCCCTTCCCTTTCTTCTTCTTCTTCTTCTTTTTCTTCTTCCCCGGTCTGCTTATCCGCCCACAGGCCGGCCCGTCTCCCGCCTGGCGGAGCGCTGCGAAGTGGGAATCCCCGCGAGCGAGGTACGGTACGGACTTTTCCCCTTTTCCAACCACCACCACTTCTCCCCCCCCCCCCCCCAAAAAAAACCCCCACCTCCCTTGCAAAAGGGTCGGAATGCCACGAAACGAAGCGGGTGGGGGGGGAGTGTTTCCTCCGCTTCTTCTTGCCCCGAGTCAGTTTCCCTCCCCCCCACCACCACCTTTCCAATTTTTAAAATTGCAACGCAACAAGCCTCCCCGATGCCGACCTGCAAAAAAAATATATAAATAAAATAACCCCCCCCCCCTACTTCGCGTTTCCTAGATGGACGATGGAGAATCGGGGTTCGGTTCTGGAGTTTGTTCATTGTTGTTCTGTCCCCGGGTTCGATCCTGTTTCCCACACACGTGGATTTGGGCCAGAAGAAACCGAGCTCTCTCCTCCCTCCCCCACCCCGGATCTTGCACACCTGGAGGTGCGCTTTCTCCTCCTTTTCCCAGAAGCTTCTTCAGCTCGTACTGGATGGTAGGGCTGAAGAGCTGAAGAAGCTTCTCGCATGAGAAGCGAAAGGTCTTCAAAGAAAAATCAGAAAGTCCAGTTGCTTCTTGAAAAAAAGCACCTTTGGGACAGCCATGATCTGGAGGAATCTCCATAGATATTTTATTACAGTAATTTGATAGCAAGAACGAGGTCTGGAATTTGGTTCCAGAATTTGGTTTGGAAACAGTTCCAGAAACGGTTCTGGAATTTGGCAACCTCTTGTGAAATCCTAGGATGTTTGCATGTCTGCAATAAGCGGCATTAAAAATCATCCAGATGTTGGCCAGTTGGGTAGATTAATCTGCAATGTCGAATTAATTAGGGTAGTTCGCATGGTTTGCTGTGGGATGCTCTTGATTGAGAGAAGCTTCCCTTTGAGCCAAATTTTCTCATGCAAAAAAATACAGGTAGCATTCAACTTACAACCACAAATCTGGGTGGTTTGCAAAGTCCAAAAGTGGTGTTTTTTTTTTTTCCCCCCCAAGAATCAGCTGGACTTTCTGGTTTTTCTTTGAAAGCCCAGTAGCCTCTTGAAAAAAAAAAAAAGCACTTTTGGGACAACCATGACCTGGATGACTTAGAATCTCCATAGACAAATCTGAACCAGAATTTCCATCATAACTTAAGATGGTCGTAAGCTGAATATCCCGTGACTGGTGGACCCGGCTTTATGACTATTCTTTAACATGGTCATAAATTGGATCACTGCAGTTAAGCAAATTATTTGGTCGTTAAGTGAATCCAGCTTTGGATGAAAATAGTTAAAAAGTTGCAAATTGTAACCTCTAGACTGCAGCACATTGCAATCAGTCATAAATACAAGCTTGATGCCAATTGCTTGAATTGTGATCACATGACCCACCAGAGTGTTAGGATGGTCATAAATATGAGTGCAACATTTGTTTGGTAGTTTTGGAAGATTTCAGTTTAGTTTATTTTATTGTCATTGCGCCTCGTACAACGAAATCAAACACCATCTTCAGTGCCCATCATGACCATGAAAATATACACAGACACACATCCTCACACACTGAACTGAAAACCCACCAATACTGCACCAATACTGCACAATACAGTAGAATTTAAAAAAAAAGTGTGATTTTTGTCAGTCAAAGTGTGTTTCCAAGCCAAATTTCTAGGCAAATAGTCAGGTACCTACCTCAATATTTCAGTTTTGTTTTTTTTTTCTGTAAACCTCTGAGCAATGCTACTGAATACAGGAATAAGCTGCTTGGATGAGAAGCGAAATGTCTTCAGAGAAAAACAAGAAAGTCCAGTTGCCTCTTGAAAAAAAAGACACCTGTGGGGTACTAATTGAACTGTTGTAAGTCGAGGATTATCCGTATTCCATAGCTATTTGGGGGGACTGAACCCAATTGCATATTTAAATGAATGAAGACGGAATAGTTACAGAGATTTCTGTTATGGTTCGCCAGCAGCCTGTGCAGACGGCAGTGGAATCAAACAGTGGGGAAGAACGGGGACCAGTCTGGGAGTCTGGAGAAGACTTGGACAAGGGACCTGCGCCCGATGCAGAGATGGGGCCAGGACCATCTGGGAGTGGGGTGCTACCTCCAGAGCCTCTGGAGTCTGGCAGCAGCGAAACAGAGGACCCAGGGGAGCCTGTTCCTAGTGCACATGTGAGCAGAGCTGCTCGGAGGCAAGAGCAACTGAAACAAAAGGGGCAACTTGGGAGTAAGGCTGGGAGGTGATTGTGCCTCCCATAAGGGAAAAAGGATAGGCAAAGGTGACAAAACCTTTGCAGGAAGCAAAGTCGTTCTTTCTGTTCGGATTAATCCTTGAAGCTCTCTGTGGACTTTGTATTTCGGTTGGTTTTTTATAATTCATTTGCACTTTAGTTGTTGGCAGCAATTCAAAGGACAGAAAGGTGTGTGCTTATCTCGAAGGGACTGTTTGGGACTCCTTACTGGGAATGAAAATAATTCCCAGTGTTGAAATAAAACAAGGTTTGTTTTAACTAAGCATGTGCTTAATTACGGTCTCAGGAATCCTTGGTCAGAACAATTTCATTCTTGCTGAAATAGGTTTCCTTCTCTTATTTTTGTTTATTTTGAAAGATTGCTATCTATAGCTCTATCCCTAAGTACCAGGACTGTTGCATTGCTCACTCAGTCTCTAAATGTAGATCTTTATGTAGCCAAAATGACATCATCCACTTACAGAAAGGAGCATCCCAAGGCCTTGAAAAAAGCAAAAATTGGAGGGATGGAGAGGGGAAATTGAGTAATCTGAGCTATATTTAATAGATTAAAAGACTGTGCTCATTTTCTATTAAAATTACATGGATTTTTCCTTTTACATTTATTTTAAAAACTTTGTACTGTAGATACATTTTATTGTATTATGATTGCTGTATTGTTACTTCAATTGATTACATATCACTAAAATACTTAAAAAGAAAAAGTGTGCAGTGGAATTACTGAGGTACTTCTATGAGGGATGATGAGGATGATTTTTTATTCATATTTCACCTTTATTATTTTGATTAATAACTGAAGGTGTCAAATGCGGAACTAGAATCCATTATCTCCTAGTGGTTGGCCCAAACCCAGCCTGTCTTCATGCCTAGGCCAGGACTAGAACTCACAGTCTCTTGGCTTCTAACCTGGTGCCTGACTCATGCACCATACTGGCTCTCTGACGATGATTTATAGCAGTGCTTCCCAAATGTGGGTAAATTACTCAAAATAAAGTAAAAGTGGTTTTTCTCTGGATGACAATGACCCCATCACAATAGGGATATTCAAATTGATTTAAAGTGTAGAAAACTTTATTCTAAAATTTCCCAGAGTATTTCAATTAGGATGAAAATCAATGAATTGCCCCTTGATAATTCCAAAAGTGCTTTTTCCAAACCTATTGAAATGACACATAGATCATTCAATGATACCGTTTTCATTACACAGGTAGTCCTTGAGTTATGACCATGCGTTCAATGACCACTGAAAGTTATGACGGTACTGAAGGAAGGATCTTAAATTGGTCCTCTAGTTTGATAAGACTGATAAAGAGTATTTGGGGGATGAAGGCAAAGTTTGGGAAGCACTGATTTACAGCTGCCCCACTCCAAGAAACTATTGATCTTCAAAGTCCAAAATACAGTTTAATGCCAGACCAGTGATCAGAGCAAGATTTATGAAGCAACTACAGTTTTCTGAGCATTAATGTTTCTGTAACCATGGCCTGAATCTTTTAAGGGCAAGTGGAACTCAACATGATGCAAAGATTGAATAGATGCTGACTTTTGTCTTTCAGATGCCAGTGAATTTCAAAGAAGTTGCTATGTATTTCCCAAATGATCAAAGACTATTGTCGGATGTAGATCAAAGGAGTCTCTGTGAAAGTGGCGTGCAGGAGATTGGTAGGTGGTACTAACTAGGAATATTTTATTTTCAACTTGGGCCACTTTAAGTTGTATAGACTTCAGTTCCCAGAATTCCCTAGCTAGCTTATGCTGGACGGAGAACTCTGGGGGTTGAAGTCGACATATGTTAAGACAATGGAATTTGAGAAACATAGAACTACAGGATTGCACATCATCTGCTCCTAATTTAAGCTTTTGACCAATCTATTATGGAACCAACAAGCCAAATTTCCGTGAAATTAAAAAAACAGGATGAAAGTTACTAGTGGCAATACCTATAAAAGGTAGAATGAAAAAATGCTGATGTTATGTAGTTTGAGTCATGAAACATCTGCAAGAAAAACAACTACGGTAAGCTCAGAGAGCACCATGGGCCCTTCAGTGAAAAAAAAATGTAGGATATCCAATCTTGGAAAATCAGTGTGACTGTTCTAAAAAAGGTGACCCACATGTTAAATGCCCTGGGGACCAAGGACACATCCTGAAATATAACACTGGTAGAAATAGATTAGCAAAAATTAATTCCTCTTGAAGGATTTTCTTTTCCAGCCTGCTGAGATTATCTTCATGTACCAATTGTTTGTTTGTTTTTTTCTAGTAGGGGACGGGCAGATCCATGAGAGGAAGGAAGGTGTTCTAGGGCAAAACTATCAGCAAAATCAACAAATTGGAACATCTCCAGACATGGTGGGTGACGTGGTTCCCTTGTTTTTTGAAGGAGGAGAGCCAGCTGTGAAGCATCTCAACCCAGAGAGGCAGCGGCAATACCATTTAGCAAAGAGGAGAGAGAGTTCTGTGGCTTATACCCAGGTCCCCCAGCCTCCAAGTCAAGGTACATCTGGAAAGACCAGGCGCAGATCCAAGATCCCAAGAACCTGTAACGAATGTGGGAAGACGTTCGCTCAGGCTTCCAACCTCCTGGCCCATAAGCGGATCCACACGGGTGAGAAGCCCTATAGGTGCGTCCACTGTGGGAAAAGCTTCACCGAAAGGTCGAATCGTAACCGGCACCAGAGGACTCATTTGGGAGAAAAGCCCTACCATTGTCTCGACTGTGGAAAGAGCTTCAGCTTCAGGTCCGACCTCATCCGACATGGGATCACCCATACGGGAGAAAGGCCGTACAAATGCTCGGACTGTGGAAAAAGCTTCAGCCACGCCTCGACCCTCATTCGGCACGAGAACATCCACACGGGGGAGAAACCCTACTCCTGCTTGGACTGCGGGAAATGCTTCACCCAAAGTTCGTCTCTTCTGGCGCATAAGCGGCTGCACACCGGAGAGACGCCATTCATCTGCCCCATCTGTGGAGAAAGCTTCAACTGGAAGTCGCATCTGGTGACGCACAAGCGAACCCACACTGGGGAAAGGCCGTATAAATGCACCAAATGTGAGAAGAGCTTCATCGAGAAATCCAAACTGAACAGGCACCAGAGGACCCATGCGGAGAAGGAACTGTATGGGTGTGGGGAGTGTGGGAGAATCTTCAGCATCCGATCCAACCTGCTTCGGCACGAGACCGCACACCGAGGGGTGAAATCCTACACCTGCCTGAGCTGTGGGAAAAGTTTCAACCAGTCGTCGAAACTGATGCGGCATGAAAGGGTCCACACGGGAGAGAAGCCCTACTCCTGTTCAGACTGTGGGAAAAGTTTCAGCCAGACGTCCGAACTCCTGCGACATGAAAGGATCCACACCGGAGAGAAGCCGTACAAATGCATGTCCTGTGGGAAGTGCTTCAATCGCAAATCACACCTCAGCACCCACGAGGCAACCCACGTAGCTGACCTGCCACCTGGAGGGCTCCATAGCAGGACAGTCTATGACAGCAGCTCACTCTTTATTGCGGGGCTGAGTTCCCACCAGCAGACCCACACAGAGGGCCAGGCATATCCGGGCTCAGAAAATGAAAAAGACTACAGCCATAGTTCGATTTTTATCGCAGGGCTGAACCCCAGCAGGCCTACACACGTAGGTGACCAGCTCTACGAATGGCCCAGCAGCGAGACAAGCTATGGCCATTGTTCATTACTCATCACTGGAGTCAATCCACAAGAAGGCGCCCAGGCAGAAGAAGCCCTGTTTCCATGTTTGGATAGAGAGACCAGCTACAGTCGTAGCCCGTTGTTTAAAAGCATCATGAATACACGGCAGGTGGTCCTTTCAGGAGGCCGACCTATTGCCTGCCTGGACCGCGAGAAAAATTACAGCGACCCTTCGCTTTTCCAGAAGGAGGAGAAACTGTTTAAATGTCCCGAATGTGGAAAGAGTTTCAACTGGCAGTCTCACTTCACTCGGCACAAAAGAATTCACACGGGAGAAAAGCCATACTGTTGCACGGACTGTGGGAAAAGTTTCAACCGCAGGTCACACCTTGTTCGACATAGCAGGACTCACAACGGACTGAGCCTGTACTCTCAGACTGTTGAAAAATCCTCAGTTCAGGACCTTATTTTCTTAAACCCAAGCGAATCAATGCAGGAGAAAACTGTGATTAACACACAGGCTGTGGGTGCTTCCTTTATGGCTTGCACGAGGTTACCGCCTGGAAACGTCACAATCCTGCCTGCTGAAACCACTCAGGAATAAACCTTGTGAAGGTCCAGTGCAGGATGAAATATTACTCAGCCCAGGGAAATGCTTTGTATTGGGCAATTTAGTAGTAGAACATCAATTCTCATGAGGCCCAAATGTGTGGCAAGGGAACAGTGGCCTTAGCTCTTACGAATAATAGATTGGTAAAACTGGTCCAAGCAGGAGAGGTCACACGGAGGTTTTTCCATAAAATAATTCTAAATCTCCATGCTCACTGAAAAGTAGCATGTCAAGGAGCTAAATTAGCAATCTCCCTGAGGTGCTTCTTCTATACCAAGGATCTTCAAACTTGGCAAGTTTAAGACTTGTGGACTTCAACTCCCAGAATTTCTGAGCTAACGACAGGAGGAGGAATTCTGGGAGTTGAAGTCCACAAGTCTTAAAAGCTGTCAAGTTTTGAAGACCTCTGTTCTATACACTTAAGGGCTTATTTTAATACAATCCCATGTCTGATCTCTCATTCATGTTCAAAAGAAGGCTAGTAACATTTTCAACCCGAAGCCAAACCAAATGGAAGAATTCATGCCAAGGATGTTTTCTCTTTTCCCGCCTTTGCAAATTCTTCCAGTAGAGCTGAGATGGGGAAACCTGGCCTCTCCAGTTGTTGCTGTGTTTTCACTATCATTCGCCTCAGACAGTGAATATCAAGCATGATGGGGAATAGAGTCCAGCAGGGTCTGGAGTGGTACAGGTACTCAGTCCCAACTGTCAGGGAAATGGCTGGATCACTCAAGATAATAATGGGATTGTAGAGCTGAATAGAGGTCTCAATATTAGAAAACTCCTTTCATTAAATTAAATTATTCCAGTATTTGAGAGGCTGCCACAAAGAAGAGGGGGTCAACTTATTTTCCAAAGCACCAGAGAGGCAGGACAAGAAATAATAGATGGAAACTAATCAAGGAGAGAAGCAACCTGGAATTAAGGAGAAACTTCCTAATAGTGAGGACAATTAACCAGTGGAACAGCTTTGCCTTCAGACGTTATTGGAGCTTCATCACTGGAGGTTGTTAAGAAGATACGGGACAGTCACCTATCTGAAATAGTATAGCGTCTATTGCTTGAGCTGGTGGGGCCAAACTAGAATACTTCCAAGCTCTATTCTGATTGATTGAAATTAAATTTTAAAAAACCCAACTTCCTCACCTGTGTTTTGAGAGGCAAGTTCCACTTAGGCTAGTAACAGTTGTTTCCCTGCTTTCTGAAAACCAGGTCTTCAAGCCATTTCCATATGTCTATATAGATAGAAAAGGTAGCCTAAAGGAAATTGCATGAATTGGTAAGTTTAGATGAGAAAATGTTAGAATGACAGTTACAGGCAGTCTTTGACTTAATGACTGTTAATTGAGCCCAGAATTATAGTTGTAAATCAGGTCTTTAAGCAGGATGTCAGGTAACCACACCTGACTTCACAACCTTATCTGCTGAGGTTGTTAAATGAAATCTGCTGCTATAAAACAAATCCATTGACTGTACTGGGTGTTGTTGTTTTTTGCTGGAAACCAGAAGTAGAAGCTGGTTTCTGATGAAAAAAAAATTCCAGTTATGTGACCGCTGGGACACTGCAAAAAATCATAAATGTGAGCTGGTTGCCAAGCGCCCAAAATGGGATCATGTTAATTGGGGGGTGATTTGTTAGAACAAGGATCTCCAAACTTAGCCAGTTTAAGATTTGTGGACCTCAACTCCCAGAATTCCTGAGCTAACATGACTAGAGGAGGAATTCTGGGAGTTGAAGTCCACCAGTCTTAAAGCTGTCAAGTTTGAAGAGCCCTGTGTTAGAACTTTGAATCTGGATCATAAGTCGTCTTGTGGAGGTCCATCTGTACTTTGAATGGTTGCTAAGCAATCAGTCATAAATTAAGGACTATCAGTAGCTACAGTACAGGTAGTCCTCAACTTACAATCACGATTGAGCCCAGAACTTTTTGTTGCTAAGTGAGAAATTTAAGTGGAGTTTTGCCCCATTTTACGACTTTCATTGTTCTATTTATTAAGTGACTCACTGCAGTTGTTAAATTAGTAACACAGTTGTTAAGTGAACCCGGCTTTGACTTTGCTTGTCAAGTCGCCAAAACGTGATCACGTGACATTGGGACACTGCAACTGTCATAAATATGAGCCAATTGCCAAGCAATAGAGCCGCAAAGAGATTAGAATACAAGTTAGGACGGGCTACTTCTGCTGACTGCCGGCTGCCAGCAGTTTGGCAGTTCAGGTCTCACTGGCTCAAAATTGACTCAGCCTTCCATCCTTCTGAGGTTGGTAAAATGAGAATCCAAATTGTTGGAGGCAATTTGCTGACTTCTTAAACTGCTTAGAGAGGGCTGTGTAGCACTGTGAAGAGGTACATAAAATAAGTGTTATTGCTATTGCTATCTGAATTTTGATCACATCGCCATGGGGATGCTGCAACAGTCATAAGCGTGAAAAATGGTCATAACTCACTTTTTCAGTGTTGTAACTTCAAACAGTCACCAAATGAAGCGGTGTAAGTGAAGGGCTACCTGTATATGCTAGGAAAACATGGGATATCTCCTTGTAGGATTTTTTTTTATACTAGACCATATTAAAAATAGAAAGGAAGAACATTCTTCCTAAAGGGAGATGGAGAGAAAATTGGGACTAGATTTGAAGATGCTAAAAGATCTGGAATAACGTCTGCAGTCAATAGTGTGCAACAACTACTTCTTGAATTAAAATAAAGATGTTAAATGTATTCTTGTCCCAAAATCTTTTTTTCCTCCCCCCTGGGTCCATATCACAGCTCTTCAAGAAGACCAGGATGTATTGTATTTCTTACATACTACTATGTCTTTTGGTGTTTAACTTTCCTCCCTAATGTTCCTTCAGATTTAACTCAAAGGATGGCACCTCCGGAGATGCCAACAGTAATTTAGACACGCCCAATGTTGTGTAGATTTTGTGGGCTGGTGCTGGAAGTTAAAACCCACTCCTCTCCTAGAAAAATGAAATATTTTACCATAGGATATACTTTAAAAAAAGGCAGAATATTTCCCCTGAAACAGAAGTAGAAACTCAGCCCTCCCACACCTTTGTTAACGGGTTATTAAGGCCTGGGCCAGTCTATTTTACATAACAAAGATCTACCTCCTTCAGGCAGAGCCATTTAATTGCCCTTCATTGTACTGCCAAGAAGTTTCAACCAAATTTAGTATACAGATAACCTACAAAGCTAGTTATTACCTCTGACAGCAACCAGTCAGGATACTCTTCCTGTGACCCAGGATGTTCAAAGTTCAGAGAGGGCATAAAACCCAGGAATTCTCAGCATCTCTTCCCTTTTCACCCAGGATCTCCCAAGTTATGTGGTCCTGGTCATCAATAAACCATCTTTCCAAGCGGCTTCCATGTTTCCAGTGTCTTTTTCCCCACTTGGAACTGAATCCAGAAGGATATTTCTTCCAACATTGGTCAGTAATAGAAGACATGGATTTTTACTTTTATGGGGTTTCCCCTCCATGACAATTTCGTTAGACCTCGTTTAAATCAATTGCACTAAAAAATTGGTTCTGTGTGTCATTCCAATAATTCCAAAGGGGTGCTGACCGTGGGTGATGGGAGTTGTACTCCTGCAAATTCAAACTGGGAAAACTTTTATTGACATTGCAATGCACTTTGCATATATTGGTTATTTATTCATTTATTTGATTTCTATAGCCTCCCATCTCAACAAACGACTCTTAGGTTAGATTCGTATATCCAACTATAGAAAAGGTTTAGGGGCAGATCGCCGTGGAGAAAAATCCTGTCGATGTGATCCGTGGGGATGGAAAACAATTAGCTGGCACATTTAAAACAAAACAAAAAAAACCTTTCAAACTGAGCCCCGGAGGCGGGGGGGGGGGGGGGGAAGAGAGATCGGATGAACATGTTTTTCAGCCACCTGTCCCTAGATGGCGCTGTACAAATGATCAACGCGCGCGCCTAGATAGGTGTCAATCCAGGGCAGCAGGCCAAGGGTAACTTGAGTTAAAAGGAATTGAAACCATCAAGTATTAAATTACTAGAGAGGATGCCGCAGTAGAGAAGACCAGAGGAACTTCCTGTTCCTGCTCATCCCTGGGAGAAGGATGGCATGCAAGGTGGCACTCTTGTTCTTCCCAGGGTCGCAACAGCAGCTGGAAGGTGAGTTGAGGATAGGTCGGAGGAGCAAGCCGGTTTGCTCCTTGGTGTAAAAGCAGAAAAGCTGCAACATATTCCTCTCCACCCCAGATTTTATTCCACTGGTGCTGCAGGCTTTAAAACTGGTGCCTGCAATTTTCTGTGGGTTGGGAGATTTACAAAGTCTCCTTCAAGGTCGAATTGAGTTCTTGTGATTTTATTGACATGTGGTTTTCTTGGCAACAATATGGGACCAATCTGCCACCACTGGCTTCTGGGTTGTTGTTGTTGTTGTTGTTTTTAACTTCCAGGTCCAAACATGGGATTTCCTGGTGATGCCCCATCCATGTATTAACCAGATTCAGCTCTGCTTAACCCTTAACCTAGGATTTGGGGAGCCTGGCTCCCTGTTTTTACAAATAGCTATTGGGGGATTATTTGGGATGTTCAGTTGTATCGGTAGTCCTCTCATTTACCACTTGTTAATGGCTGTTACGACTCTGAAAAAAAGGAGGTGTATAGCTGGTCCTCAAGGGTGTGGTTCAGGGCTGGGTTTCTACCTGTTCTGTCTACCTCTATAGAACCGGTCGCTCTAAAGAGCAGCAGACATAAAACTGGTTCTATGTCTGCTGATGTTTTTGCCCACCTGCCCACCGGGACTCTTACCTGATCTTTATTTCCTGATTTTTCAACTTCAGCTGCTGAACAAGGCACAGCTGCAGTTAAAAAAACAAGAAAAGAGGGCTGTTTCAAAGGCTGCTTCTCCTCTCGCAGCCTGCTAATGAAAATTAACAGGCGCATGTGGCTCATAGCGGGCAGGGAAGCTCGTAAATCCCGAACCGGTAGTTAACCCTGTGGTATCCCATCCCTGGTGTGGTTGCCGCAGTGATTTGGGTGCGACAACAGGCGCAGAGTGATAATGGTTGCAATATTCTGCAGTTGGGTGATCACTATTTGCAGGCAGTTGGCCTTGAAACTCAGGCACTTTCAAGTTTGGTGTGTGGACAACTGGTACTGAATTTGAGAGAGATACTTTTACCTTTGCAAAGGGGCTTTTGAAAATACAAATCACCAAGTAATTCAGGCAAAGCAAAAGCATTTAAGGAGGGGGATTTTTATAGGGTGCAGAAACATGATACAGTTATTTGGCATAGGTGATGCATCATAAAATAAGTGATCAAATTAAAAGATACCATTTACATGTAACACATGAACAACAGGAAACTTTGATGTGATAAAATTCCACAAGTGGCAAATTTGTGGCTTAAAATACTTCCTTTCCTGGCCTGGCTTGCACTTTTTAGATTTGCAAGTGTACAGGTAATCCTTGACTTGCATCATTCATTCGGCAACCCTGGCCTCCCTCCATCCCTTGACACCCCTTCTCCACATAATGACTGTAATGGGGAGAGCAGGGATTGCATAGGTGCCTTGCTTAATGACAGAAACAACTTAAGGACCACAATTCTGGACTAAATTGTTATTTAGGTCATCATTTAGGATCTGTGTACAAAAAAAAGACTTTCACAAACTTTTAGCACCCAGCACCTGGCTAATCTTGTGCAGCTAAGTTGGTTCTAGCTGTACAGTTCAAGGTACGTTTTGAGGAGTGATCCTGCACCCCCACAAGACAATAACTGAAGAACAGTGTTCCTTGATTCCCCAAGGGAGGTGTGGTTTGTTGTTCCCTTTTTGCACAATGCCCCCCCACCCCCAAGAATACTTTCTCTTGGTTTAATTCTCACTTCTTGCATACAAAGATTCTAGTTCAGATTTATTATTTACTAGCTCGATACTGGTGCTTTGTTACGAAACTATGTGGTCGGGCTTAGTTTTGGGGGAGGAAAACAAGAGGGAAAAATTATTCTTCTACCTACCAGCATCCATCAGTATTTATCTGGCTAGCGTGTGTCAGTGTGTGAGAGAGTTGAGGGTTGTTTGGAAACTGAAACAGTATTTGCTGTGTTAGCAAGGAGACAGTAAGGAGCCTAGGCGTGGCTTAGCTCAACTGTTCTGTACTGTTCACAGCTTGTTGCTGTGAAACTAAAACTGAAACTGAAAACCCTCTCCTCTACCTGTGTTTTGTATTTGGAACAGATTTCTTTTCAGGTGGGGAGGGGAAGTAGAACTCCTTAGCATCAGAGCATTAATAATAATAATAATAATAATAATAATAATAATAATAATAATAACAACAACAACAACAACAACAATAATAATAATAATAATAATAATAATAATAATAATAATATACTAAATACTAAAGCTCTGATGGTCATTTAAAAAAATCCTTTCTTAGTGAGCACCTAGAAGCCAAGAAGGAACATAGATGCCAAAATTTCAAGTTTGTAGGTTTTATGGTTCTGAAGATTTTGTGGTGATGCATTAGTGATATTTCGCTTTTATACATATATAGATTTATGAATAAATGAGAATGCACAACGCTCCCACTCCTCAAGACTGCTTTCCCTTGGTTTACCTCTCGCTTCTTGCATACAAAGATTATAGTTCAGATAGATTGACAGATTGATTGATAGATTGATTGAAACACCCGCGCTTAGAAAGCCATCAACGCAGCAGCGACCTCGGTGGCTGTTCAGCATCCACAACCAATGGCAACGACTGAGGTGGTGAAACCATCGAGTATTGAATTGCTAGAGAGACCATAGAGGAGTCGAGAAGGTTTTAAGAGGAGCTTCCTCTTCCGGATCACCCGTGGGGGAGGGGTGTGTAGGTATCATGGCGGCTCTCCAGTTCTTCCCAGGAGCCAAGCAGCTGGACGGCAAGTTCAGGACAAGTCGGAGGAGAGGCCGGGAGCAAGTAGGTTTCCTCCACTGTGTAAAAGCAGAGAAGCAACTACTAACTAGGCTGAAATATATCGGCTGCTGCTTATTCCTCCTCCCCCCCCCCCCCCAAATTTTATTCCAGTGACTTCGACCGTCTGCTGGTTGGGAGATTTAAAAAGATTGGAAAAGAGTCTCATGCACTGTTGCAATGTATTCCTTCCCTCCTCGAATTTTGCTTCACTCTTCCTGCATGCTTTGTTTGAAACGGGTCCCTTCATTTTTCTGCTGATTTAATAGTCGCATTCAGATTCCACTGGATTTTTCCACTGCAATTTTCTGTTGGTTGGGAGATTTAAAAAGTCTCCTTCACTTTAGGGTTGGCTCCTTGTGCTTTGTATGCATGTGATGTTTTCTTGGCAAAGGAGGAGCGTCCAAGGCAAAACTGATGATCATGTATCAGAGGTCTCAGTTGCTAAACTTAGCAACTTTTAAGACTTGTGGCTGAGGAATTCTGGGGATTGAAATCCACAAGTCTTAAAGTTGCCAAGTTTGGAGACTTCTGGTATATATCTTGCGGAGGCTTTGGGCACCATTTCCTCTAGATTAAGCTGAAAAGTTTGAACATACCCATTTCTGGGACTTTTTTCAGGCTGAAATACAAATGTATTTTCTACATACATACAATATATACGCAATATGTCTGTATTTCCTGTGTGCCAGACATATTCGAAAATAACAATTTGTAAGGCTTAGACTTTGTGATTTGTTCAAGTCCACAAGAGAATGCCATGATTGTGTGGATATTTGGAATTAGATCTGGCTAGTCTTTTATAGGACAAATAAATCATAATTGATCTTTATGGTTAATCTTGCATTTTCACGTGTTTCTTCTTTTCACGTTTCTTGTTTTCACATTTTATATCCAATCATTAAACAAGCCTTTTATGTGATTGTTTTAGACGAAAGAGAAGTGCCAAGAAGATGCCCAGTGAGATCAAAAGCAGAACTAAAAAGGAAAGTCAATCCATCCTGCAATTAAAATCCTTCCAATTCCTCCAGAAAACAACAAAGCACTTCTCCTTCCCAGCACCTGATGGGCAAGAGAGAGAGTAACTGAAGAGAATATTAAGCTGGGAAAAAATTGAGTATGTGGAACTCCATGAAGCATTCCACTAAAAGGTCAACAGTCATTTGCAAATTCAGAAAAAGATGGAAGTATCTGGAAATCAATGGAGAGGACAGTTGGATAACCAAGTATGGCAAGAAGTCGTGCAAGACTCTCTCTGTGAAGAAAGAAAAAGTAGCTTGAATGAAAACATCATCCAAAAGGGGATCCAAAATATTTCTGATCTCCTCAATAAACCAAGAATATCAGTGGTGGAAAAGCCCCATGGATCTTCATGTTGTGAGGATAGCATGAGTTGCAAATCGCAACTGACTGTGCATGAAAGGATCCACAACAAAGAAAAGCCAAATAAATGTTCCAAATGTGGAAAATTGTTTTGCTACAGCCCATGTAGTTTTGAGGATAAAATGACTCTCCCAAAAGAGAACCCGTACCAATGCTCGCAATGTGACAGCAGCTCTTCCAAGGACGCCACCCTAACAATACATCGGAAGACTAACACAGAGAAGAAACAGTATACATGTCTAGATTGTGGGAAATGTTTCAGTCAGAATTCCAATCTGTTGATACACCAAAGGACTCACACAGGGGAGAAATCCCATGAGTGCCTGTATTGTGGGAAAACTTTCAGTCGGAATTCCTACTTGGTGATGCACCAGAGGACTCACACAGGAGAGAAACCGTATGAGTGTCCAGATTGTGGGAAAAGTTTCAGTCGGAATTCCAACTTGTTGATACATCAGAGAATTCACACAGGAGAGAAACCGTATGGGTGCCAGGATTGTGGGAAAAGTTTCAGTCGGAATTCTAACCTGGTGATACATGAGAGGACTCACACAGGAGAGAAACCATATGAGTGTCAGTATTGTGGTAAAAGATTCAGCCGGAATTCTCACCTCGTGATACACCAGAAGATTCACACAGGAGAGAAACCATATGAGTGTCTGGAATGTGGGAAAAGTTTCAGTTGGAATTCCCACCTAGTAATACACCAAAGAACACATACTGGTGAGAAACCATATGGGTGTCCTGTTTGTGGGAAAAATTTCAGCCAGAAATCTGATTTGATGATGCACCAGAGGACTCACACTGGGGAGAAACCATATAAATGTCCTGTTTGTGAGAAAACTTTCAATCGGAATTCCCATCTGGTGATACACCAGAATACACACACTGGAGTGAAACCGTATGAGTGTCTAGAATGTGGGAAAACATTCAGTCAGAGTTCCCACCTGTTGATACACCGGAGGACTCACACAGGAGAGAAACCATATGAGTGTTCTGAGTGTGGGAAAGGTTTCAGTACTAGTTCTAACCTTATAAATCATTTAGGTTTACACACAGGGGAGAAACCTTTCAAATGTCCAGAGTGTGGACGGTGCTTTACACAATATTCCTGCCTTGCTGCACACAAAAAAATCCACATGAGGGAGAAGGCAACGAGTGTAGAAATGTCTTGAATGTAATTTCTAATTTTCCACTGGAAAAGCAATTGAGAAATTTAAGTATTATGTGTCTAGCATTCACTATAGTCAAATGTATCTCAGTATTAGACATGACAGGAGAGAATTGGAAAATATTGGATTGGTAAAAGGTAACTATTTGTATCTGGATATCAACAAACTTACTGGATATTCCCTTCTGCAGAAATCATGCAATTCTACAAAAAGGCTTTGGGTGTGTTTTTTGCACACTGATCATCGTAAGCCATAGAAATGTTACATGGAGAGTTTCAGGTTTCTTCAGCATAGATTTTAAACCCAGAAATTGTTAGCCAGAAGACCTGTTGCATAAAGTATCTTGAAGTTGTAGTCAATATTAGTGGTAGGTTTCATAACCGGCCCACAGTATTAAAATGTACATTACAATTGCACACTCAGGTTTACTTACCGATGGTTGACTTCTCCAACATAACAAAAGTGTGAGGAGATAAGGAGGGTTCGAAGTTCAGCTTTTTCAAATATTTCCATCAAATCAGTGCCAGGAGAATCAATTATTTCAGACTGTGGCCTAGGATAAGCAGAAATATCAAAGAAACCATCAGTGTGGAGACTACAGGGAGGCTTCAAGTTACGACCACAATTGAGCCCTGAAATTTACATTGCTGAGTGAAACATTTGTGAAGCGAATTTGCCCCCAACTTTACGACTTTTCTTGCCACAGTTGTTAACAGAATCGTCACATTTGTTAAGTTAGTAGCATAGTTGGTTAAGTGAATCTGGATTCCTCATCAACTTTGCTTGTCAGGTGGTCACAAAAACAGATCACGTGATCCCAGGATGCTGGAGCCATCATAAATATGAACTATGCACCAAGCGCGATGGTTGTCAGTGGGAAAAAGGGTCATAAGTCACTTTTTCCAGGGCCGTTGTAACTTTGAATGGTTACTAAATGAACTACTGTAAGTGGAGGACTGGCTGTATAAGGTGGGAGTTTGTAGCCATGAAATAATTGTACATTTTCCCATGTAGAAGCTATTGAACATGATGTGCAAGTGCCGGGATTCCAGCGATCGCCCAAATGAAATCATGATTCTTGAGCCAAACTTCAAAAAACTTCAAAGGATTTATTCGAGGCGACATACTGGCACTGCCCTGTATGAAGCCAACTCTGGCATACGTAATTTGCAGTACCCTGTGACCCTGTTTCCCCCCCTCCCACCTGGGCATCTCATAAAGCAGATTCTCCAATTGAGCACCATAACAGGCTGGATGTCATCATTCACATTCTCCAATTAAATATATTCATGGGCAAAAACTAGTATTTTGGTTACAATCTTTTGAAGATAAGGCTTGGAATGTACTTTTGCTTTCAACTGCTCTTCCAGATTTCCTTCCTCCCCGCCCTTCCCTATGGCAAATACTAAAACAGGCATAGGAATGTTTTATGAGTTGACAGCAAGTGCTGTTGGAAAATTATAGACAAAAGGTGGTTCTGGTTTTGAGAGTAGGATCTTCAAGGTTATTTCCAACCCCTGCTGTGATCTCCTTTGCTTGGATGTGCCTCTTCTTGGCCTTTGTTAGCTGTTGGGTGGCTCAGAGCTAGTTTTGTTAACAGCTTTGTTGCATTCCCCCACAATGGTGGTGATCTGGAAAAAAGAAAAAAGAATTGTGTCAGCCTTCGAAACCATGTTACTTGGAAGCTTCGAGGCTGCCACATTTAGTGTCTGGGAATTTGGGTGCCAGCTTTGGAAGCCATATTGAGACCAGATGCTCTCCCACGCTACCACATTTTGAGCCTGGGAAAATGGAGGGGGGGAATTTCTTGGAGTGTATGTAGTTAAGCATAGTAACATTCTTTTTCTAGTTCAAGGTCATGTTATTTTGCGGATAAGTGAGGGAAAGTCTCAAGTTGGGACGGATGGTGTTTGGGACATGTGTTGTTGTTTGCCGGCAGCAGGTGCAGACAGCTGAGGTCTCTGAGAGCGAGGACTCAGATGAGGGGCCTGGATGTGATGCAAGGATGGGGCCAGGACCATCAGGGAGTAGAATGCTGCCTTTGGAGATTGTGGAGGCTGGCAGCAGTGATGAAGAGGTCCCCGAGGAGCCTGTGCCAAGTGTGTGTGCGCACAGGGCTGCTTGAAGGAAACAGCAGCTGCAGCAGCACGGGTGACTTGGGATAAGGCTGCAAGGTAATGGCCCCTCCCTTAAGAGATAAAGGCCAGCTGAGAAACTGGAGCTCTTTGCAGGAAGCAAAGAAGTTTTTGCACTCAAGCCTTGTGGACGTTCAGAATATCTTGGTTGGTGTTTGGAGACTCTTTGTGTTTGAAATATTTCTTAGTAACTTTAATGTTCTTGGCAGCCTTGCACAACCTTGGCAAGGCTCCTTATCAGAGACAATTAGTTTAGAGCAGCCTTTTAACCGTGAAAGAACGGAATTCGTAAAGAATAAAACATTTTGCTGTTACCTCTGTTTCGTCTTTGTTTCCTCGGAACAAGGTTTGGGTCAGAACAGCATGTGATGTGATGATGGGTGCAGGGATGGATTTGTAGGTTTTATTGCAAGGAAGCTGGAGCTTTCAGATTCGGGATTCCCTAATTGTGCCAGTTTACTATCCAGTTAAAACAGAACTTTTGAGAAGATGTCCGTCTCGGAGTTATTGGTTGGAGTGGAGGTTTTCTGGAATGCTGACATTGGGAGGGGGGATTTCATAGAGGGGTGGAAGATTAGACTCAACCACGTTCTTTCACAGAAAGTCAAGGCCATTGTACCCAGCACCTGGAGAGCAATGTCTAGAGAAGTGTCCATTTGGGACAACGTTTGGTTAGGCCATGTGACGGACTGATGATGGGTGCAGGGGAGGGATCTTTGAATTTCTATTAGGGAGGGAAAACCGGAACTCTCAAATTTGGGTTTTCTCAGATGTGCCAATATGACAACTCTTAATAAAATTGTGAAAAATGCTTGTCTTGGAGTTTATTGGTTTGGAGTTGGTTATTTGGAATGCTGACAGATTGTATGGTCATAAAAACAGTTTCATTTCTAGAAATGCATTGTGTAAAGCAGGGGTCTCCAATCTTGGCAACTTTTAGCCTTGGCAGACTTCAACCAGGGGTGGGATGCTACCGTTTCTGCCCGGCTCGATAGAACCAGTCGCTCTGAAGAGCAGCAGACACAGAACCGGTTCAGTGTCTGCTGCTGTTTGGCCCACCTGCTCTTACCTGTCCTTCATTTCCTGCTTTTTAAACCGCGGCTGCCTTGCACGGCACATCTGAGGTGGAAAAAAACAGGGGAAAAGTGGTTTTTCAACCGCTGTCCACTCCACACACAGCGCTTATCAGCTGTCCGGGTGGCACAGCTTAAGGTGTAGTACATGCGCACACAGTAAAGTGCGTGCAAAACGTAATCACCGAACTGGTAGGAACACCAGTTGAATCCCACCCGTGATTTCAACTCTCAGAATTCTGGGAGTTGAAGTCCGCCAAGGCTTAAAGTTGCCAAGGTTGGAGACCCCTGGTGTAAAGAACAATGAGTAGCTTTCGGCGAGGAGGAAACGTGGGCAGTGTCTGTACAGGTAGTCCTTGACATGCAACCACAATTGAGCCCAAAGTTTCTGTTGTTAAGTGAGACATTTGTTAAGTGAGTTTTGCCCCATTGTACGACCTTTCTCGTCTCAGTGGGTTAAGTAAATTGCTGCAGTTGATAAGTTAGTAACACGGTTGTTAAGTGAATCTGGCTTCCTTCTGCTGGTCAGAAGGTCGCAAAAGGGGATCACATGACTCCCCTGGGATGCAGTCGTAAATGTGAGCTAGTTTGCCAAGCATCCAAATTTTGATCAAATGACACTGGGGAGGGTTGCAATGGTCGTACCTGTGAAAAATGGTCGTAAGCCTAATTTTTTTTGTGTGCCGTTGTAACTTTGAACGGTTACTAAATGAACCCTTGTGAGTCAAGGACTACCTGTATTACTGTGAAAATTGGAGAAAGGGGATCATGAAAAGCTCTCCTCTCCCAACGCATGAGAGATTTTTCCAACCCTTTCATTCCACTTTCAGGACTTCTTTTTCAACATGTCCCTCCACCCCTGCAAGCAAAGAAGAGAAGGTAGTCCTCAATTTATGACCACAATTGAATATGAAGTATGAACCTATTGCCAAGAACCTGAGTTTTGATCCACAGGATCATGGGATTGCTTGTAAATGTTGTAACTCTGAAAAACAGTCATAAATCACTTTTTCCCGTGCCGTAACTTTGAACGGTCACTAAATGAACTGCTGTAAGTTGTATTTGGAACAACTAAGTGACATATGATTACGCAGAGGAATGATGTGAGTATTTTCTGACATTAGAAGATACCAAAGAGTTCAATTTTGTTCCTTTCCAGTTTTCAGAGATCGGTTTATAATACAATGCCATTCTGGCTCTGGACTCAAAAAGAAACAACAGAGCACATCAGTGGTGGGATTCAAAATGTTTTACTACGGGTTCTGTGGCCATGGCTTGGCTTGGTGGGTGTGGCAGGGAAAGGACACTGCAAAATCTCCATTCCCTCCCCACCCCACAAACCTGCTTTCCAGCTCCGTTCTCCTTTGCAGGGCAACCAAAGAAGACCCAGCCAATCAGCTGGGACTCAGTGAGAGGCAGAGAATAGATGGGGGTGGGGCCAGTCAGAGGTGGGATTTGCCGGTTTTCCGAACAACTCATGATTTCTGCTCCCGGTTCTGCAGAACTGGTCAGAACCTGCTGTATACCACCTCTGGACCACATGCTTTCCTGCTGGCTGTATTATGGGAGTGTTTGTACCAGGCTATTCTCTCCTGGACTCAGGGTGTACCTGAAATTCTGTACCTCTCCGGCTTTCTGATAATCGTCCTGCTACTAGCTATGATGTTGGCAGATTCTGTGGAGCAGCACTTAAAATTTCATCACATGACGGATGACCTGTGCCATGAACTAGTGTAGGACAAGCTTGTCATCCTAGACCCATGATGGCGAATCTATGGCATGCATGCCAGAAGTGGCACGCAGAGCCATTTCTGTCAGCATGCGAGCCGTCAGTCAGAACAGATTGACTGTGCATGCACCTCCTGCCAGCCAGCTGATTGTCAGGTGTCTGCCACGTATGTGCAGGGGGCGGGGGGCACACAGGAGATGCGTGTGCATGCACAGGGGCGGGGGGCATGTGGGGAGGTCTCATGTTCAGAGGCACATGGTGTGTGGGGGGGTCAACATGCATGCGCAGGGGGCAGTGTGTCTCATGCACATTGCATCATGGGCAAGGGTGGGATTCTACTGGTTCTCGCCTATTCACTAGAACTGGTAGTTAACATTCTAAGCAGTTCAGAGAACCGGTTGTTAGAAGAAATTACTGGCCTAATCCTGTAAGGAAGGCAGGAAGGAAACATTCTGGTGTTGCTTACAGAAACTGCCTCTCCATGTTCCTGTCTCAGGAACATCTCTGGAATTTTTTTCCCCTCCTTTGTTGGTACTTTGCTCATATGGAGTGACAGTTCCAAGTTACAGTGGCACTGAAAAACCTATGACTCTTTTTCACACTTACGACTGTTGCAGCATCCCCAACAGTCATGAGAGGCCAGGTGAGGAGATGCATGTCTTGATGTGAGTCATATTGAATTGGCCACACCCAGCCAATAACATGACCACCAAGCCACACCCATCAATTAAGCCACACCCACAGAACCGGTTAAAAAATTTGAATCCCACTTCTGATTATGGGCGCAGGCATGCGTGAGCACATGATAACGAAAAGGTTAGCAATCACTGTCCTAGACTTTTGATGCAGTGATAGGTTTAATCTGCCACATATAATCAATATTTATGTTCCCAATCCCATGCCAGCTGTCTTTTTAGATTCCATTTAGATGTTTGTTTTTTATACACAGGTAGTCCTCGTCGTACAACCACAATGGAGCCCAAAATTTCTGTCGCTAAGTGAGACATTTGTTAAGTGAGTTTTGAACCCATTTTACGACCTTTCTCATCCCAGTTGTTAAGCAGAATTGCTGCAGTTGTTTAAGTGCATAACCCAGTTGTTGAGTGAATCTGGCTTGCACACAAACTTTGCTTGTTGCAAAAGGAGATCCTTGGGACATTGCAACTGTCGTAACTATGAACCAATTGCCAAGCCTCTGGATTCCCATCACATGACTATGGGGATGCTGCAAACGTCATAACTCTGGAAAATGGTCATAAATCACCTTTTTTCAATGCCATTGTAACATTGAACAGTCACTAAAACGAACTGTTGTAAGTCAACGACTACCTGTAGACTCTCTTTTACAACTTTTGACTGTTTATAATAATCATTATTGTTAGACTTCCATTGTTTACTAGGCTTTTTTTTTTCTAAATGTACTCCACAATCCTTATGCTGGTCTTTCACCATAATAAACATTTGATTTGATCTCATCGGGTGATACCCTACTTTTCTTTTCATAGCTGGTCACATTGCATAGGATTCCTTTGCAGAAGGGACAGCGAAGATTCAGAACCAGGCCAGGGGTGAGGAGGAACCGAGAGGTTCTTTGGGCTCCATCCAGGTGGCTTCAAATGTAAACAAATGGGTATTTTTTAAACTTTGAAATAATCAGATTATACTGTATTTAATTCTGTCTTTGTGTGTGTGTGTGTGTGTGCCATGTTTTATGCCACGTTGTGGCCCTAATTCAATGACTACTATACAAATAGTCCTTGACTTGGGACCACAATTTCTGCCGCTAAGTGAGACATTTTTTACAGGGGTGGGATTCAAAAACATTTACGACCGGTTCTGTGGGCATGACTTGGGCGTGGTAGGGAAGGTTACTGCAAAATCCCATTCCCTCCGCACCCCACTAACCTGCTTTTCAGCTCCGTTCTCCTGTGCAGGGCAACAAAAGAAGACTTATCCAATCAGCTGGGAATTGGGGGGCAGAGAATAGATGAGGGTGGGGCCAGTCAGAGGTGGGATTTGCCCGTTCTCCGAACTGGTCAAACTTTCTGCTCCCGGTTCTACAGAACTGGTCAGAACCCGCTGAATCCCACCTCTGATTTGTTGAATGAATCTCCTTGGCACATTTGTTAAGTGGATCACCGCAGTTGTTAAGTTCCTAACATCTAATTTCCCCATTGACTCTGCTTGTCAGAAGGTCTCAGAAGGTAATCAGATGACTCCGGGACATGGCAGCCATCATAAATCAGAGTTGGATGATCAGACAGGATGATCTCAGGTGTCTCCTGTCTAGATGAGCTTCAGACAGAATGCTGGTGGATTTTTCCAGGTTTGACCCATGCCTGTTTATTAATAGAGTGAAGCAATTATTTAGGGGCTCCACAGACAAACAAGTCATTCATGAACCTTTCAGGGCTCAGCTGACCCTGGCTAACCTTATGAAACTGAATAGGGTCAAGTGTTATTCTTCAAGTTTCCCCAGTAGGTTTTGGGGAGCTATTCTGCAACCCCAAGACAAAAAACTGGCATATATTACAATGAAAAACCAAACCTACCAATCTCATCTCTAACATTAATTGTGATTCATTTGACACATATATAAATATAAATCCTTCCACTCCCCACCATCCAGGCAGAGAAGCTTCTTGGATGAGAAGCAAAACGTCTTCAAAGAGAACGCAAGAAAGTAGGGTTGCCTCTTGAAAAAAAGCACCTTTGGGACAACCTTGAACTGGGATGACTGAGAATCTCCACTGACTGTTTGCACATCGTTTTCCCCCTCAAAAGATGCTTTCCTTTGCCTCAGTTCCTGCTTCTTGCAAACAAAGCCGCTGGTTCAGTTGCAGTGGCCATATAAATCCCCGGGAGACCTGAAAGAATCGGTTAGAGACAGACGCTATCCTGGAGAGATGCTACTGATTTCATTGTTGGAAGTTGACTTGAAGGCATATAATGAACCAAAATACTTCAAAAATGGCTGTATCTGTCTGTCTATCATCTATATATGTATGTATCTTTATGTATCTATGCATATTTACATATTTACATGTATGTTTACATCTATATCTCTATATCTATCTATCTATCTATCTATCTATCTATCTATCTATCTATTTGTTTTCTTAAGTTTTTGCGGGTACTTACATGTATGGTATTCAGCTTTGTTCGGGTATTTTCCCATGTCATTATAGTTATGCTTTTAAAATTGTAACAATGTTTCAGCAGAATCTCATCTGCCATCATCAGGCTTCTGTACTGACGAACACAATACAGAAGCCTGATGATGGCAGATGGTTTCGCGGGTACTTATATGTATGCTGTTCAGCTTTGCTCAGGTATTTTCCCACATCCTTGTAGCTGTGCTTTTAAAGATGTAGCAACGTTTCGGCAGAATCTCATCTGCCATCATCAGGCTTCTGGATTGTGTTCGTCTGTGAGTCAGACTTTCACAGCCTTTTCAGTTTTAAATTTGGGGCTAGTCTACTGCTGTGCCAGAATGGTTTTTTCTTCATCCTGATTGGTTGGGAGTCTTGGTCGGTGTTTATTGGTCTTGGAGTTCGCTGTGTTCTGCTTGATTGGTGTTTCTAATATCTTTTGTCTGTTTTGTGGCTTTTTTTGTGTCTTGATTGGCTGGCAACATTGTGTGCCTGTATTGGAGGCTTTTAGTGAGGTATCATCTCGTTTATTCATGCTGTGTGGGCGTTTTTCTATCTCAGCATGAATAAACGAGATGATACCTCCCGCCTACCAGCCATTTGGAAACCTGTCCTCATTAACAAACGAGTACCTAACATGAAGAATGACACCAGAGCCACACCCATGAGGGCCACACAAGATGCTAACACCACAGCCAAGCCCCCACCTGAACAGAACACACCCCCAGCCAATCAGATCACAGCCAGGCTCCCCAACCAATGAGAACACACCCCCAGCCAATCAGAACACAGCCAAGCCCCACCCAGTCAAGTCACACCCCCACTAGCAGTTAAAAAGAAAAAACAGCTGCAAGCTCACATTACTCAGAGAAGCACAAAGCCAAAGACACAAGCTTGAAGGTGACAAATGAGATTTTGTCGAAACGTCGGCAAAATACTTCCAATTTTACGCAGGAGAAAACCCAAATAACCAAAGATCCACATACAAATACCCGTGAAAACCTCAGAAACACACACACACACACACACACACACACACATATGTGTGTGTGTGTGTGTGTGTGTGTGCTGTTCAGCTTCCTTCGGGTATTATCCCACGTCATTGTAGTGCTTTTAAAGTTGTAGCAACGTTTCAGCAGAATCTCATCCGCCATCATCAGGCTTCTGTATTGGGTTCGTAAGTGGGTCAGGCTATCACAGCCGTTAGTTTTAAATTTGAAGGCTAGCCTATTGCTGTGCCAGGATGTTTTTTTTTTCTACATCCTGATTGGTTGGGAGTCTTGGTCTGTGTTTATTGGACTTGGAGTTTGTTTGATTGGTGTTTTTGGTTTCTTCTGTCTGTTTTGTGGCTATTTTATAACTATCTTTACCATCTGAGATAATCTGTCTGTCTACTATATCTCTCTGGTCTGTCTACCTACCTACCTACCTACCTACCTACACACACACACACACACACACACACACCTCTCTTTCTAACACTTTCTGTCTTTCCAAAGCTCAGACAAGTGTGTTTTTGAGCCATATGTCGCTAGATGGCGCTCTAAAGATCAGCAGTTCCGGGGCTCCTAAGAAAGCCGCCGTGTTCGGAGCAGCAGCAGCTTCAGAGGAAGAGAGCCTGATTGGAAGTCTTGGATTGCTAGAGAGGATTTGGAAGAGGGCACGAGCGCTTCCTCTTCCGGTTCCCCCATCCGTGGGTGGAGAGTATCGTGGACGGACTGTTTTTGTTCCCACGGCCTGAAGCAGCAGCTGGGCGGTGAGTGGCGGGCAGGTGGGAGGAGAGGTCGGGCCCTTTGCGTTCCTCCTCCACGGCCTGGAAGCAGCCAAGGGAGAAGGGTGAAACATCTTCAGCTGCTTGTTGCTCCCCTCCCCAAATTTTGTCCCAGTCGTGCTGCATGATTTAAAATAGGTTGTTGTTCAATTTGCTAAGTCGTGTCTGACTCTTCGCGACCCCATTTGGACCCTGATGGCATGTCCGCCCGCTCCTGTCTTCCCGTGTCTCCTGGAGTCTGCCCAGATTCATGTTCATTGCATCACTGACACCATCCATCCATCCATCTCATCCTCTGCTGTCCTATCTTCTCCTTTGGCTTTCCATCTTTCCCCAACATCAGGGTCTTTCCCAATGAGTCCTCTCTTCTCACGAGGTCCCTCAACACTGTCCAACTATTTACAAAGTCTGCACTACTATTACTATTAACCACCTCCCCACTCCTTATCAACCATCCCTTCCCACTTGGGGCAGTGTGCAATATGTTGCTTGTATCCAATATATAAATATATTGACTGTTTCCTAGTATAATGTGATTGCTTAGTTGTACCCTATGACTATATTAAGTGTCGTACCTGATGGTTCTTGATGAATATATCTTTTCTTTATGCGTACATTGAGAGCATATGCAACAAGACAAATTCCTTGTGTGCCCAATCACACCTGGCCAATAAAGAATTCATTCAGTCATTCATAGTATTTTGCGCTTCACTGCCTGTCCTTCCAGAGGACAGTCAAGGTTGATTTTCTTTAGGATCAACTGATTGGATCTCCATGCAGTCCAAGGGCCTCTCAGATAAAATCTCAGATAACAGACAATCAGAGTTGGAAGGGACCTTATAGGTCATCTAGGAGTCCAAACCCTCTCAACAGCACCACAATTTAAACGCATCATATTTGGCACTCGGGCTTCCTTAGGACATTTAAAATTGCTGTCTTCGATTTTCTGCTGGTTGGGAGATTTAAATTTATGCTTCAGGGTTGACTCCTCATGCTTTTGAACAGTGTGCTGTTTTTAGGGCAAGTGAATTTATGGGCAAAACTGGGGCTTTCAATCTTGCAGAGACTTCAAGCACTATTTCCTCAATTAAAAGTCCTCCCCCCCCCCCCGACCAAAAAGTTTCAGCATACCCACATTTGTCAGGCTGAAATATACATAGACTTTTGACATGGATATATACAGACTTTTACTCAAAGGTTTATCTACATTTCTCCTTGTGTGAATATATCTGTATCTGTCTAACCTATGCTCAGCATTTCCAGGTTTATTTCATAATGACAGTTTTTAATGCTAAGTGCTTGTGAAGTCCAAAAGAGAATTTCATTATTGAGTGAATATTTGAATTTGGATCTTGCTAGTCTTCTATGTGTCAAATGTCTATGAAGATTCTCAGTGATGCAGATCATGGTTTGTCCCAACGGTTTTTTTTTCAAGAGGCAACCCTACTTTCTTGTATTCTCTTTGAAGACATTTCGCTTCTCATCCAAGAAGCTTCTCTGACTGGATGGTGGGGAATGAAAGGATTTATATTTATATATGTGTCAAATGAATCACAATTAATGTTGATGAGTGTCAAGATTTCAGCAGTTGCCCTCATTAAATCATGAGCCTTTAGCCAAACTTCAAAACCTATAATGAATTTATTAGGAGCAACCATGTCAGTAGGACCTGTTTGAAGCCAATTCTGAGACACGTAATTCACTGTCACCCTTGACCCTGGTTTCCCCTTCCCCACCCCCTTCAGTGCATCATAATTCATGTTCTCCAGCAAAACAATCCAAAGCCAAGAGTTATCAATCATGTTCTCCAATTAGAGATTTGCACGGCAGAAACTTCAGTCACCTAGCTATAATCTCTGCAAATTATGAATGGAATACACTTTCAATTTCAAACTGCTACACTACTCTTTCAAACTCCTTTCCTCCTCCCCTTTCTGTTGGCAACTATAAAACGGGCATAGAAATGTTTTAATGAGTTGACAATGAGATTGGTAGGTTTGGTTTTTCATTGTAATATATGCTTTTTTTTTGTTTTCATATATTGTGCACCCATTATATATACACCCATTAAACTGAATCTTTTATGTAAATCTTGCAGACAAAGAAGATGCCAAGAAGTGCATTCTGAAAAAATGAGATCACAAAAAGCATTAAAAAACAAAGCAAATCTATCCAGCAATCAAAAATACATTCCATTTCCTCCAGAAAAACCTTTCTGCTTCCACAGCAAATGACAGAAAAAAAGAGAGAATAACAAGAAGGCAGTTTTTGTGCTGGGAATAGTCAAGTATGTGAAAATCAGACTCTCCACAAAAAGATCAGAGTGGATCGTTTCTAAATTCAGAAAAATATCTAGAAATCAGTGGGAAGGAAGGAGTCACTTGGATAGCTACGTAGGCCAGATAATCATGTAAGCCTCACCCTGTGAATAAAGAAAGCGCAGCTTGGTTCAGAGCAGCACCGAAAAAGGGATCCAAAATATTTTTGACCTCCAGAATCCAGGAGTATCATTAGTGGAAAAGCACCACAGATGCGGGTATTGTGGGGAAAGGACAGATTGCAGATCAGAGTTGATTATGCATGGGAGGACCCACACTGAAGAAAATCTCTCCCAGTGTCCTCAGTGTGGCAAAAGCTTTATCAAGCATGCTACTCTCGTGATACACAACAAAAGTCAAATGACAGAGAAAACGTACGAGTGTCTGGACTGTGAGAAAAATTACAGCAGTAATTCAAGCCTGCTGATAAACCAGAGGACTCACACAGGAGAGAAACTGTATTTTTGTCCAGATTGTGGGAAAAGCTTCACTCGGAATTCCCACTTGGTGATACACCAAAGGACTCACACAGGAGAAAGACCATATGAGTGTCCGGATTGTGGGAAAAGTTTCAATCAGTATTGCCACTTGGTGATACACCAAAGGACTCACACAGGAGAGAAACCATATAAGTGTCTTGATTGTGGGAAAAGTTTCATTCAGAATTCTGACCTGATGATACATAAGAGGACTCACACTGGGGAGAAACCATATGTGTGTCTGGATTGTGGGAAATGTTTTAGTCGGAATTCCTACTTGGTGGTACACCATAGGACTCACACAGGGGAGAAGCCGTATGAGTGCCTGGAATGTGGGAAGGCTTTCGGTCGAAATTCCGAGCTGATGATACATAAGAGGACTCACACAGGGGAGAAACCATATGAATGTCCGGATTGTGGGAAAAGTTTCAGTCAGAATTCCCACCTGGTGGTACATCATAGGACTCACACAGGGGAGAAACCATATGAGTGTCCGGATTGTGGGAAAGGTTTCACTACTAGATGTAAACTTATAAATCATGTAGGTTTACATACGGGGGAGAAACCTTTTAAATGCTCAGAGTGTGGACGGTGCTTCACGCATCATTCTTGCCTCACTGCACACAAAAAAATTCACATGAGGCAGAAGGTGATGTGTGTAGAGAAGGTTTGAATTTCATTTCTGATCTATTGGAAATGCATCTCAGAAATTAACTCTTTAATTTCTGTCTTGATTTGCTTTATTCAAAGATGTCTCAGTATTAGATATGAGTGAGAAAAAAGAATTGGAAAATGTTAGTTTGATAAAGACTAGTTACCTGTCTATGGCTATGAATAGATGCTTCTAAATATTTACTTTTCAAGAGATTTACTTTTCAAGAAATATTTACTTTTCAGGAAATATTTACTTTTGAAGGAATAGTGCAATTGCTGCAATAGAGGTTTTGGATGTTTTTTTTTTAATTTCTATTGATCATAATCATAGAAATGCCACATGCAATGTTTCAGCTTTCTACCTCATTGTCTTCCAGATTTCAAGCCCCAAAATTCTCCAGCCAGGATTACCTTTTGAATAAAATATCTTGGAGTGATAGTCAATGTTTCTGGTTGGTCTCTGAAATTTGCGCTAAAAATACTTTACAGAAAATATTGCAGCGCTCATATTTACATATTTACTATAAATCCTCAAATATGACAAAATGGGCTAAGAGAGGCAAAGTGAGTTCAAAGAAACTCAGCGGAAGGAGAATCCCCGTTCAGATTGCGGCTGGGAGGAAGCGTAGAATATAGAAGATCTGAGGGAAGAAACCGATAATGACAAAAAGATTGGACAATTTGATATGTGATGGCTGCTAAATAGGATGGATAAGAGCTGTAGGCAGTGATGGGGTTCTATCAGTTTGGCCCAGTTCAACTGAACCAATAGTAAAAAATTGCTACCGTTTGGCCAAACCGGTATTTAATTTATTTTTCCTCCCGACCATCAGCTATTCTAACGATCAGCTGTGCCGAGATCCCCCTTGCTGTCTTACTGCTTGGCCCAGGAGGTTTTCCTGAGGTCCAGGAGGCAAAAAAAAAAAAAACAACAGAGGGGGGGTGAGGTGCTGCACAAAAAAGCCATGCCCACCCAGTCACATGGCCATGTCTACCTAGCCACGCCCACAGAACTGGCAGTAAAAATATTTGCATCCCACCCCTGGCTGTAGGTACATTGAGTTGTGGAAAAGAGGGGTTGTGGTTTGGAGCATAGGTTCTTCAGGTTTATTAGCAACTCCTGTAATATTGTTTGCTTGGAGGTGCTTGCTTGTTAGCCTTTGGTGTGTGATACAATGCCAATTCGCTGACATTTTTGCTAATTCCCTCCTTTAGTGGTGGAGATCTGAGAAAAAAAGTATAGAGCGGTAAATGTTTAAAGTCTAAAACACACATACATAAATAGAGAAAAATGGGTAGTATCTTTCTACCGATGAAAAAAATGGGTAGTATCAGCATTGCTGTGAACATTGGGGCAAGGTAACGCAAAAAAACCTCTGTTCCCAACAGAGATTTTTCCATTTCATTCACTGCACTGTGTGTGCTCCATATTCTGCCTTCTCCTAACTTTTATCAATGCTTTCTCCCACTGTTAACAAAAGATCAATTACAGTTGTGGAAAATATGGCTTAAACCTCTTGGTCAGGTATAATAGCAGTAGTGCTTATATACGGTTTCACAGTGCTTTACAGCTCTCTGTAAGTGGTTCAAAGAGTCAGCCTATTGCCTCCCAACAATCTGGGTCCTCATTTCACCGACCTCGGAAGGATAAAAGGCTGAGTCAGTTTTGACGTCGTCAGGATCGAACTCCTAGAAGTGAACAAAGTCAGCCTGCATTAGTAATCTCTAAACCATTGCACCACCAGTGTATAATATACAAAAAGGAATTCTTAAAGGCAAAAATTGAGAAAAGAAAAGCAATCCTGTTTCCTTAAACCAGGGGGTCCAGAACCCCCACCCCCCCCCGGGGCCTTGGCCCAGTACCAGGCCATGCAAGCGGCAGGCTGGCTGGCATGCACAGGTGCAGCTCCACTCGTGTGAACGCAGCTCCACTCGTGAGTGGCAGGTTGGCACATATGCAGCTCTATTTGCAGTTGAACTGCGTGCGCATGCATGTTTGTGCTGCCCTGCTGCTTACAGAAGTGGAGCTGCATGTATGCACTTCGACCTGCTGCTCACGTGGCCTGGTTCCTCTTTCTCTCCCCACCGGGCAACTGAGCAGCAGAGGTTGGGGACCGCTGCCTTAAACAAAAATCCTGACGCTACCTTCATCCCCCTCAAATCAGATCATGGATAAAGGCAGCAACCTTGGGAGGAAGTTCTGAGTTGAAGGGATTGAAGCATGTGGAACTCATTGAGGCAGTACAGAAGAAAGACTCAAAAGACCCTTTGAGGATCTGATTATTACTTACTACCTGTGCATAGAGAAAATCTCCTTGTTCCTCTGCACAGATGAGCAATGTGGAAAGGAAATGCTGGTATGGATTTCTCTGAGGAATGGACTTTAGGCCAGGCTCAGTTTCCAAGGAGAGTTTTATTCGGTTCAGCTGAGCAGAGATAATTCCCAAATAGGAATGCGTGATGACGAATAGAATAGAATAGAATTGTTTACTGTCCAAGTGTGATTGGACACACAAGGAGTTTGTCTTGGTGCAAATGTCTCGGTGTACATAAAAGAAAAGATAACATTTGTCAAGAGTCAACAATCATCAGGTACAACACTTAAGAATAAAGCTACTCAACAAGAAAGAAGGGAGGCTCAACTATGGTTTTTCTTTTTTCAATTCCTTTCCCGCTGATATTTCCTACATTTGATTTGTATGTTTTTATATTTAACTACATTAACAATTTATAATAAAAATGATCCCAGGCAATGTATGGCCAGACATTTCTACACTTGTGTGTGTAAGTGCACAGTACTGGCCTTAAAATGAAATATTTCTTTGAAATGTTTACCAGTTTTATAAATATATATGGTATTCAGTTTTGTTCGGGTATTTTCCCACGTCATTATAACTGTGCTTTTAAAGTTGTAGCAACGTTTCAGCAGAATCTCATCTGCCATCATCAGGCTTCTGTATAGTGTACGTCCGTGAGTCAGGCTTTCATAGCCGTTCCTGTTTTAAATTTGGTGCTAGCCTACTGCTGTGCTAGAATGGTTTTTTCTTCATCCTGATTGGTTGGGAGTGTTGGTCTGTGTTTATTGGTCTTGGAGTTTGCTGTGTTCTGCTTGTTTGATGTTTCTAATATCTTCTGTCTGTTTGTGCCCAGGTGTTTGGCTGGCTTGTGGTGTGGAGATGTTTTTGTTTGAGAAGCCAGCTGAACAAGCCAGACAAACACCTGGGCACAAATAGATCCCCCCTGATACCTCCAGCTCAAACACACCCCAACCAGGCACCCAGATGAAACCTAGTTTCCTAATAAACGATAGCCATCTGTTTACTCGGAGCCAAGCTGCAATAAAAGCCTCCAATACATGAACACAATGTTGCCAGCCAATCAAGACAAAAAAAAAGCCACAAAACAGACAGAAGATATTAGAAACACCAATCAAGCAGAACACAGTAAACTCCAAGACCAATAAAAACAGACCAAGACTCCCAACCAATCAGGATGAAGAAAAAAACATTCTGACACAGTAGTAGGCTAGCCCCAAATTTAAAATTGAAAGGGCTGTGAAAGTCAGACTCACGGACTAACTCAATACAGAAGCCTGATGATGGCAGATGAGATTCTGCTGAAACATTGCTACAACTTTAAAAGCACTACAATGACGTGGGATAATACCCGAAGGAAGCTGAACAGCATGCATATATATATATATATATATATATG
>BLBF01000338.1:860584-872414 GCA_015471245.1 Laticauda colubrina
AGCTTTTTTACTGCATTTTTGTGTTCCTCTAGGCGGGTACTTATTCTTCTATTGGTCTGTCCAATGTATGTGGCCGGGCATGATGTACAGGGAATATATATTATATATATATATAATTTCAGCACCTCCCCCATCGCATTTAGAAAAGGGATGTGAAATTCATGGCAGCATGTTGTCACATGACCTATCATGATTTTTCCCCCTCCCTTTTGCTAAACCGGGTGTGGGCGTGGCCAGTGACTGACACATCTGGCCCCATGGGCCATGAGTTTGACACCCCTATTGTAGGGCCTCCTTTTGATGTCTGTCACTCTCTTCTCTTGATTCAATGGAGATTTCTGTGTGAGCAAATTTACAGAGTCACATGGCGTTTAGCATTTAATTTAAAATGTGAAACAAAGGTGGCTTGAGAGGCACAGCAGCTGGAATATACAGATAGTTCTTGACTTACCAAAGTTTGCTTAGTGACCATTCAGTGTTACAATGGCACAGTGACTTCTGACTGTTTTTCACACCACAACTGCAGTATTCCCCTTGGTCGCGTGATTTACATTTGGATGCTTAACAACTCTCAAATTTCTGATAGTTGCAGTGTCTCTGGTTGATGTGAACCCCTTTTGCAGCCTCCTGGGACAAGCAAAATGAATGGGGGAAGCCAGATGCACTTAACAAAAGTGTAACTAATTTAACAACTGTAGTGAGACACTTAACCGTGGCGAGACAAGTCGTAAAATGGGAAAGACTTGAACATAAATTTGGGGTTCAATTATGGTTGTAAGTTGAGGATCACCAGTAGTCTGCACTTGGAAACAGCTTGACTAGCTTGAGTGAGGCTAGTTCCCTTGGAGCCTCTGGCCTGCTGGTGCTTCCATGTCCTAAATCCGTGATAGCGAACCTATGGCACACATACCAGAAGTGGTACACAGAGTCATCTTTGCTGGCATGCGAGCCGTCACCCCAGCTCAGTTCACTGCACATGCACGGACGCCTCCCACCAGTCAGCAGATTGTTGGGTATCTGCCGCACATGCACAGGGGGCGGGGCGCATATGGGAGAGTTTGGCAATATTAAGGCCCATGGGCTGCGAGTTTGACACCCCTGATTCAGGGGTGGGATTCTACCAGTTCGCACCTATTCTCCAGAACCAGTTGTTCACATTCTAAGCAGTTTGGCAAACCGGTTGTTAGAAGAAATTACTGGCCTAATCCTGTAAAGAAGGCAGGAAGGAAACATTCTGGTGTTGCTTACAGAAACTGCCTCTCTATTAACCCTAATTACATTCTTGACAGGACTAGACTTCCTGTCTCTGGAACTTCTCTGGAGTTTTTTTCCCCTCCTTTGCTGATACTTTGCTTGTGTGGAGTGACCAAAGTTACAATGGCACTGAAAAAAGTGACTTATGACCCTTTTTCACACTTACGACTGTTGCAGCATCCCCACAGTCACCAGAGGCCCTGTGAGGAGATGCATGCCTCAATGTGAGTGATGCTGAGTTGGCCACACCCCCACAGTCACACCACCAAGCCACGCCCACCAACTAAGCCATGCCCACAGAGCCAGTTGTTTAAAAATTTGAATCCCACCCCAGCCATGTGTTGGCTATTCCTCCCACCTTGAACTTAAAAAACAAAGCTTCTGGCTCTGATTGATTGATTGAGTTGACTGATTTGATTGATTTGATTCAACTCAATTTATATACCCAGTTCACTCATGGTGACTCTGGGTGCCTTAACAACCTCTCACCCTACAAAAACGAATGAACTCACACACATCCTGATTACAGTGCAATTACAGTGGCGATGAGGGCTCCTCGGGGGACCAGAAAGAACAGGTCGGTGATAGTTCGCCCTGGAAAGAAGCTCTCAATGTGGTCGGTGGTGCTGGAAACCACTTGGTGGCACATAGAGTCATCAATCCAAAATCCAGCTTGTCGCGGACGCCTCGGCTTCAGACGGAACAAACGTGTTTTTCAGGTTTCCGTCGCTAGATGGCGCGCTCTAGATCAGCAACACCGGCGCCTAGAAAGCCGCCAATATAGCGGCGGCATCGGTGGTTGCCGAATACTGACATCCAACGGATGGGGGGGGGGGGGGGGGGGCCCGGGGGTACAAGGCGTTGAAACAGTCGGGTACTGCTAGAGGGGATGCGGGAGAGGAATTTCCTCTTCCGGCTCATCCATGGGAGGATGGTGGCAGGGCCGGCCGCTGCTCTCTCGTTCTTCCAAGGGTGGAAAGGTGAGTTGAGGACAGGTCGAGGTGGGAGCCGTGAACCGGTCGGGCTGTTTGGTTTCCTCCACGGTGTAGAAGCAGAGAATCAACTAAGCTGCAACATACTCGGCTGCTACGTATTCCTTGCCCCGCTGAATTTAATTCCACTAGTGCCACTAGCTTTAAAAGTGGTGCCTGGTTGGGAGATTGAAAAAGGTCTCCTTAAGTTGAGGAGTTGCTTGTGCTTTTTATGAGCATGTTGTTTTTCTTGGCCAAGAAAGGAGTGTCATTGGCAAAACTGCTGTTTTAAATCTTGCAGAGGCTCTGGGCACCATTTCTTCTGCATCTCAAAAATTAGACCAAAAAGTTCGAGTGTACCCGTTTCTGGGACATTTTTCAGGTTGAAATGCAAATGGATTTTCAACATATGTAGTATTTGGGTATCTGTATAATCTCTCTGTGTGCATGTCTGCATCATGTAGGCATTTCCAGATATATTTGACGATAATCCTTTGTAGCGCTAAGAATTTGTGATTTACTCAAGTGAACAAGATAATTTTACAGTTGGGTGGATATTTGAATCTCGCTAGTTATTCTATGTGTCAGATGAATCCTAACATTCGGGATTAATCCAGCATTTTGGCATGTTGGCTTTTTCATTGTAATGCATGCTTTTTAGTTGTGGGTTTTCACATGTTGGGCACCCATTTTATAAACAACCATTAAACTTATGTCAATCTTCTAGACAAAGAGGATGGCAAGAAGAGCATTCTGGACAAGTGAAAATCACAAGAGGAATTAAAAAAGAAAGTGAATCCAATCAGAAATCAAAGTCTTCCAGTTTCCTCCAGAAAACAACAAAACTCTCCTTCACTGTCAAGTAAAAGATAAAAAAGAATAACAGGAATAGAGTTTTGAGCTGGAAAAAATTGAGTCTGGAACTCCTATCCAAATTCAGAAAAAAAGATGGAAGTATCGGGAAATCAGTGGGGAGAAACCTGTGGCTTGGATAGTTATGTAGGGCAGGCAGTTATAGAAGCCTTGCCCTGTGAAGAAATAAAGAATAGCTTGAATCAAAGCAACAGGCAAGACGGGATCCAAAATATTTTTGACCTCCAGAATCCATTGGTGGAAAAATCCCACAGATGTGGGAAAAGCACAGATTGTGGATCACAGCTGATTATGCACGAGAGTTTCCACACTGGAGAAAAACCAAATGAATGTTCTGAGTGTGAGAAGGTCTTTTGCTACAGCTCCTTCCCTTTTGAAAATAAAAGGACTTACACTGGAGAGAATCCATACCAAAGCTTCCAGTATGGTGGAAATTTTAGCAAGCATGCTCCTCTATTGTTACACCAGAAGACTCCTACAGGTGAGAAACCATATGAATGTTCGAACTGTGGGAAAGCTTTCAGTCAGAATTCCCATCTTGTAAACCATCAGAGGACTCATACAGGGGAGAAACCGTATGAGTGTCCAGATTGTGGGAAAGGTTTCAGTCAGAATTCCAATCTCTTGATGCACCAGAGGACTCACACAGGGGAGAAACCATATAAATGTTCAGATTGTGGGAAAAGTTTCCGTCTTAATTCCCATCTGGTGGTACACAAGAGATCTCACACGGGTGAGAAACCATATGAGTGCCTCGATTGTGGGAAAGGTTTCACTCACAGTTCCCATCTTGTGATACACCGGAGAACTCACACAGGAGAGAAACCTTATGAGTGTCCAGATTGTGGGAAAGGTTTCCGTGTTAATTCCCATCTGGTGGCTCACCAGAGGACTCACACAGGGGAGAAACCATATCAGTGTCTGGATTGTGGGAAAAGTTTCAGTCAGAATTCCCAGCTAGTGGTGCACCAAAGGACACACACAGGAGAGAAACTGTATGAATGTCCAGAATGTGGAAAAAGTTGCACTCACAATTCCGACCTCATGGTACACCTGAGGACACACACAGGAGAGAAACCATATGAGTGCCCATATTGTAGGAAACGTTTCAGTCACAATTCCAACCTGGTGGTACACCAAAGGATACACACAGGAGAGAAGCCATATGAGTGTCCATACTGTGGGAAAAGTTTCAGTCGGAATTCTTATCTGGTGATACACCAGAGGACTCACACTGGCGAGAAACCCTATCAGTGTTTGGATTGTGGGAAAAGTTTTAGTCACAGTTCAGAACTGGTGAGACACCAGAGGATACATACAGGAGAGAAACCGTACGAGTGTCCAGACTGTGGGAAAAGTTTCAGTCAGAATTCCAGCCTGGTGATACACAAGAGGACTCACACTGGGGAGAAACCATATGAGTGTTCAGATTGTGGGAAAACTTTCAGTCAGAACTGCTACCTAATTATACATGAGAGGACTCACACAGGAGAGAAACCATACGAGTGTCTCTATTGTGGGAAAAGTTTCATTCGGAATTATGCCTTGGTGATACACCAGAGGACTCATACTGGGGAGAAACCATATGAGTGTTTGGATTGTGGGAAAAGTTTCCGTCTCAGTTCCCACCTGGTGGTGCACCAGAGGGTTCACACTGGGAAGAAACCATATGAGTGTCAGGATTGTGGGGAAAGTTTCAGTCAGAATTGTCTCCTGATATACCACCAGAGGGCACACACAGGAGAAAAACCATATGAGTGTCCAGATTGTGGGAAAAGTTTCAGTAACAATTCTCACCTGGTGGTGCACCAGCGGATTCACACAGGAGAAAAACCATATGAGTGTCTGGATTGTGGGAAAAGTTTCAGTCGGAATTCCCACCTGGTGGTGCATCAGAGGACTCACACAGGGGAGAAACCGTATGAGTGTCCAGATTGTGGGAAAGGTTTTAGTACTAGATCTAAACTTGTCAATCATGTAGGTTTACACATAGGGGAGAAACCTTTCAAATGCTCAGAGTGTGGGCGGTGTTTTACGCAAAATTCCTCCCTTACTGCGCACAAGAAAATCCACACGAGGAAAAAGGTGATGAATATAGAGAAGGTTTGACTTTCCTTTCTGATCTGTGGAAATGCAGTTGAGAAATTAACTATTTAATTTCTCATCTGATTCACTTTGATAAAATGTATTAGTAGTAGACATGAGGGAAGAGAGAAACAAAATGGAAGATATTAGTTCAGTTAGTTTAGGAGAAATAGTGGAATTCTGCAAAAAGTATTTAGGGGTGGGGTTGGGTTTTTTTGCAAATTGATCATCATCGGGCATAGAAATGCAACATACAAAGTACTGATAGTTCTCAATTTACAACCACAACGGAGCCCAGAATTTTTGTTAAAAAATTGTTGAGTTTTGCCCCATTTTACAACTTATTTTGCCACATTTGTTAAGTGAATCACTGCAGCTGTTAAATTAGTAACATGATTAAGTGAATATGTTTTTGCCATTGACTTGCTTGTCACAAAAGGGGATCACATGACCTTGGGACACTGCAACAGCCATAAATATGTGTCAGTTGTCAAGCATCCGAACGTAAAGCGTGAGCATGGGGAAGCTACAGCGGTCTTAAGTGTGAAAAATGGTCATAAGTCTTTTTTTTCCGTGCTGTTCAGAGATGGTATTCAGCAGGTTCTGACCAGTTCTGGAGAACTGATAGCGGAAATTTTGAGTAGTTCAGAAAAAACTGGAAAAATCCCACCTCTGACTGGAGATTGTACAGTACCCTTCCCCTGCCACGCCCACCAAGCCACGCCCACAGAACCGGTAGTAAAAAAAATTGAATCCCGCCACTGGTACCTTCTACCCAGATGTCCTCCAGATTTTCAGCCCCAGAATCCACCAGCCAGCATACTTATTGAATAAAATATTTTGGAATCATAATAAACATTTCTGGTAGGTACCAAAAGTCTGTGGCAAGACTTAAAAATAAATTATTAAAAATTAGGAGCACTCATATCGTTATTCCTCAAATATAACAAATACAGAGGATTTCAAGTTCATCTTTTTGTAACATTTTCAGAAGAATCCTATTGAGATTATGGGAAGCTAAAGCACAGAATAGAGAATATATGAGGGAGGGTTTAGCAACAACCACACAGAAATTTTACACGTAAAGGCTGTTGAACATGGGAGAGAAGAGACTGTGGTTTTGTGTATAGGACTTTCATGTTTATTAGCATCCCTCCTATGATCTTGTTTCTTTGGAGGTATCCTCTGATGGACGATATTAATGTCAAGATGCTGCCCTTTTTTTTTTTTTTTGCATCCTCCTTGGTGGTTGGAGATCTGAGAAAAAAATGTATTAAATGTTTCATTTGTAAAAATGCATTGTGTAAGAACCACAACTTTTGACAAGGAAAATAAAAGGGCAATATCAGCATTGCTGTGAACATGGGGCAAGGAAATGCAAAGCTCTCTTCTCAAGACACGGGAGATTCTTTCAATTCTTTCACTCCACTCTCGGGTTCTTTATAATTTTTTCCAAAAATGTCTACTAGTAAAGAGGAGAATTATTTGGAGCAGCTAAGAGGCATTTTAGTTATACAGATGGATAACTCTTATTGTGCTGTGTTTAAAAGACACCAAAGAATTCAAGATTGGTTCATTACATTAACAATTCAGAATCAGATTATATAATGACCCTGTGACTCTGGACACACAGAAACAACAACATGCTTCAAAGGTGCTTTGTCAAAAGGCAACTGGACTGTTGTTGTTGTTTTTTCCTTAAGGAAGAAGACGTTTTGTTTCTCATCCAAGAAGCGCAGTTGGTTCTGGCCAGATCCGATGAAGCTTTTTGGATGAGAAGAGAAACGTCTTCTCCTTAGGGGAAAAACAATCCAATTTGCCTTTTGAAAAAGCTCCTTTGAGACAACTGTGGCCTGGATGACTGAGAATCTCCACAGACGAGAGAGCATGTGCTTCTACAGTGGCTGTACTCGAGGCATTTGTACAGGTTCATCTCACCATTACTGCATAAATACCCAGAATATACAGAACAATTCTGCACCTCCCTGTCTTCAGATAGAAACCCTGCTATAACATATATTACCAGATTCTGAGGATCAGCACTTAAAATTTGTCAGATAATGGATGACCTGTGCCATAAATTAGTCTTGCTGAACATTCAGCTTGTTGTATTAGACTTTGCACAGGGATGGGTTTGCCACATATTAACCTTTATGCTCTCTCTTCCTAGCCCTCCTTTTAGATTTGTTTTTATATTTACTCTTTTGTTTATATCTTTTAGCATTTTAGAATAATTATTTTTGGATTTTAATTATTTTCTATGCTTTTTAACTTAATGTACCCCAGGTTCCTTATGCTGGTCTTTTGGGCACCCTTGTTATCACATCAGATTTTATTATCCTTAGGAACTGAAAATGCTTGAAATGGTTCAAAAGCCTCTGGATCTTTGAGAGGACCATACCATAATGCAAACTTCTAGTAACTCTTATTCTGATGTCTTTGGGGAATAAAAGGGGACATCAGCAAAGGAGGGGGTGGGAGGGAAGAACTTGGAAGAATTTATAGCTATCTGTTACAAGAGTTCATTGCAGAGAGTGTTTCTTTTTATTCTTCTCTGAATATGTTTTCTTTTTGTCTTTTGGGATGTGTCTCATACATACAACCAAAATGCAAAAAAGAGGGGCATTGGGGAGGAATAACTATGCCATTCTGAAGACTTAACTATGAAACATTGATCAAAGAAGTGATTCATTTATTTTATTTATTCATGTATCAAACTTCTTAACTGCCTGTCTCCCTCACAGAGGGGCTCGGAGCAGCATACAACCTAAATAGTACAATAAAACATTAAAACCTAAATAATTTAAGATTAAAATATAAAACACAATAAATTTATTGATAATATATTAATATTAAATGTATATTAATTAAATTTGAATATGTAAAATACATGGAAATTGATGCTAGTAATGGAATACCAGACATGTAATCAATAGATTAATTGGACTGCACAAAATCTAACATATAACGAATGACTTCAAGCAAAATTAATCAATCCTCTTAGATATGGATGATGTCACTTCATTTACGTAAACTTCCATATTGCAGTTATCACTTTTCTGTTAAAGCATCAGAGATGAATTCTCTCCATATTTGTACTGTTAACTGAAGATAGATCAATTCTATTAAAAATTTACGTTGCATTCTATGATATTTCATTCTTGTGATAGAAGAAACAAAAAGCTGCTTTAATGGGCTTTTTTCTCTTTCTTTATTGAGGAGCCATTCTGTTTTCTTCTCTTTTTATGATGTTTTCCCCTTTAAAGTAATATTTTGCAACAGTAGGGTTTCCAAATGGTGAGCAATTCACATTCACATTTACCAGAGGTCCTGAGAATGGGGTGCTTATCCCAAGGCTTGTCTTTGTGACGCTCAGAACTACAAATGGCGGGGAGTTGCAATAAAGATACACTTGGAAGGAGAGTTGTGTGAATCTCTGGCAGCCAAAAATCGGAAGGCACCTTTTCAGACTACCATATTTTTATAAAGAGGGATATATATGTGTCAGCTATGCTTTCTAATACAATTGGTTAGACAGAAAAGACGGTGGCAGAATCCTGACATACCTCAGAATGGGTAAACATAGTTTATCTCTTATTCACTATCTTTCTCTTTCTACTGTATTTTTATTACTGTATTTTACTGTAATTTTATTACATTAAAATTTTCTGACTATCAAAAAAGAATGCTTCACACAAAGAGCATGGTGACTTATACACTTTGCATGCAAATGCATAGTAGTACACATTTTACAGCCCTTTGAATGTTTCTTTCTAAAGTTTACCAATTTCTTCTACTATATACCCTCTCTTTTTAAGCACAATTTTTCTAGGCTCTGCCACGTGCCTCTTGCTTTGATGTAATCGAGATTTCTGGGCAAGCAGATGGCATTTACCATTTAGCAGATTTAAAATCTCCCTCACGAACAGCAGATTTTTGGGAACAGCAGATTCAAGACACTGTGTACTTGGACACATCTCTCATCAGTACAAGTGAAGGTGGTTCCTCTGGGGCCTCTGCCTTGCCTTGTCACAAATCCTTGGGAGCCACTGGAAATCAAATTTTTGGGAAGTAGAGTTTTTGAGCTCCTGAGAACCAGCCCTGCGAAAAGAAAGAAAATTTTAGGTGAGCTTTCTTCAAACTACTCCCGAGTCTTGTTCAAACCATTTAGGAGTAATAAGGCTGAAATCTAACTCCTCTGGAGATTAGGATGGCTGCTCAGAGCAATTCTACCCTCTGATGAGATTTAGGCTTCCCAATAACACAGATAGGAAGATCAGAGCAACCAGGTCGATTAGGGGAACTGGAGACTAAGGCATATGAAGAATGGTTGCAGGAACTGGGCTTGGCTAGGTTGGTGAAGAGAAGGACCAGGGGAGACATGATCGTGGTCTTCCAATATCTGAGAGACTGCCACAGAGAGGAAGGGGCCAAGCTATTTTCTAAAGCATCTGTAGGCCAGACAAGGAATAATGGATAGAAAATGAACAAGGAGAGATGTAACCTGGAAATAAGGAGAAACTTTCTGACAGTGAGAACAATCAACCAATGAAACAGCTTGCCCTCAGAAGTTGTGGGACTGCCACAAGAGATTGGATTGCCATTTGTCAGAAATGGTGTAGGGAGGTGCCAGAAATGGTGCTTGTGTGGGGGGTTGGACTAGATGACCTACAAGGTCCCTTCCAACTCTGATTATCTGTTAGATGTATCTCCTATCTAGAAGTAGTTTGATGGCAATGCTAGTGGAAGCTTCCAGGTTTGTCCCATGCCTCATTATTTTATTAATTGGGTGAAGGTGGCAAACATTTACAGGCTATACACAAAAACAAGACCTTCATGAACTTCTAGAGCTCAGAACCTGACTAATCTTGTGAGGCTAAATAGGGTCAAAATCTTGACTCTTCAAGCCTCCCTCAGTTGCAAAAAGTAGGTTTTGATGAATTCTCTTTCATCCCCTCAAGATGAAGAACTCGCTGGAACTGACTTCACCAAGGAAGGTGTGTTTTATGGTTGCCTGTTTTAGAATAGAATAAAATTCTTTATTGGCCAAGTGTGATTGGGCACACAAGGAATTTGTCTTTGGTGCATATGCTCTCAGTTTATATAAAATATAAAATACATTTGTCAAGAATCATAAGGTACAACATTTAGTGATGGTCATGGGTTACTAATAAGTAATTAAATCATACTAGGAAACAATGAAAACAATATAAGTTGTAAAGATACAAGCAACATGGATATAGCCATAAATGGGAAGAGATAGGTACTAGGAAGGATGAGAATAATAGTAATACAGTCTTAGTAATTAATTTGACAGTGTTGTGGACATTATTTGTTTAGTAGAGTGATGTCCTTTGGGGGAAAACTTGTGTCGAGTTGTTCTGGTGTGCAGTGCCCTGTAGTGTCATTTGGAGGGTAGGAGTTGAAAGAATTTATTTTTATTTTATTTATTTTGTCAAATGCTTACAATATAATAGAAATAAGAATAAACATAAGTTTAAATATAAGAAATAGAAACTAATAATTGGGGACAATAGGACAGTAGGCATGATTGTGCGCTTATGCATGCTTTACGTCCAGGGTGTGAGGGGGTCTGTATATATTTTCGCAGCCCCCTTTTTGACTCATGAAATATACAGATCCTCAATGGAAGGTAGGTTGGTAGCAATGTTTTTTTCTGCAGTTTCATGCAGAAAAAAAATTTTTTTTTTCATTTTTCCCCATGGTTTCAAACCGGCCCCCAAGGATGTTTTTCCTTGGTTCACCTAAAGGAACTTTTTCAAACAGTTCGTGGATGAGAAGCCAAAAGTCTTCAAGCAAAAAACATAAATGTCCGATTGCCTTTTGTTTTGAAAAAGCAGCTTTGGGACAACCATGATCTGGGCGACTGAGAACCTCCATAGACATTGCCTTGGTTTATTTTATTTTATTTTAAATTTTATTTTATATTATATTTATCTACTATTATTATTTGTTTGTTTGTTTATTTATTTATTTGCTCACTCAAGCGATTATAGGATAACAGGTATAACTATAAACCTAGTTATGAATGGATACATGTAAGAAAAATAAAGTAAAACTATCGAAAGGGTCAGTAAAATGTCGATCTGAAGTCACATCATAATCAAACGAGAAATCTGGCAACCGCTTCAGGATAAAGAGATCGGACAAAGGGTAGTTTTTCCAGGCTGAGGTCGCTCGATGGCGCTCTGCAAACCGCCTCTGAAAACATCCCGTTTGTGAGGTAGAGCACTCGAGCCCTGGATTGCTAGAGAGGATGTCGGAGGAGAGGGGGATTTCCTCTTCCGGCTCACCTGAAGGAGGATGGTCGCGTGGGCAGCGGGGTCTCGTGCTCTTCCCAGGGTCGCGGCAGCAGCTGGAAGGTGAGTCCAAGAAAGATCGGAGGAGAAGCCGAGAGCAAGTTGGGCTCTTTGGTTTCCTCCAGGGTGCACTTGGTTGTTGCCTTTCCCAATTTATATTCCAATAGTACTGCAGGCTTTTTTCTTTTTTAGCTGTGTGCCTTTGAAAGCGGTGCCTTCAATCTTCTGCTGGTTGGGAGCTTTAAAAAAGATTGGAAAAAGTCTCATTCAGATAATAGATAATCAGAGTTGGAAGGGACCTTGTAGGTCATCTAGTCCAACCCCCCC
>BLBF01000338.1:872814-893859 GCA_015471245.1 Laticauda colubrina
CCCCCCCCCCCCCCGCCCAAGCGGGAGACCCGACACCATTTCTGACAAATGGCAGTTCAATCTCTTCTTGAAAGTCTCAAGTGAACAACCCCAATTCACCTTGGGGTTGTTGCTGTTTATTCCTTCCTTCCCTCAAATTTTATTCCACTCTTTCTGCATGATTTGAAAAGGGTCCCTTCATTTTCCTTCTGATTTAAATATCTTATTCAGATTCCACTGGTGCTGCAGACTTTGAAAGTGTCACCTGCAATTTTCGGCTGGTTGGAAGTTTTTAAAAATCTTCACAATAGGGGTAGAGTGCTTGTGATTTTTCGGAGCCTGTTGTTTTCTCTGCAAGTGAGGCATTTCATGGGCAAAACTGGTGCTTTAAATCTTGCAGAAGCTTTGGGTACCATTTCCTCCGTTAAAGCTACATCCCCCTCAGATCTCTAAAATGAGACCAAAAAAAATAAAAATAAAAATTGAATGTACCCACTTCTGGGACATTTGTCAGGCTGAAATACACATGGATCGTAATGCATGTACCTTTATAGGTGTGTAGATTTGTATTTGTGTTCATGTATCTGTATAAACTATCCTCGACATTTCCACATATATTTGATAATGATTTCAGTGCTAAGAATGTGTGATTTTCCTTGGATTTTTCGAGCCATTTATATGTCAAATGAATGATAAATAAAGTTGGAAGTTAATCATGAATGTAATTAAATGTAATCATCTTACATTTAAAAAAACAAGGGGAAGAACAAGGAAAGTTTAAAACAGATATAAATAATGAAAAAAGACAAAAGTAACATTAAAAAAATGGTTCCTTCTAAATATTTTTAAGATATAAATACACTTTTGCTTTAGATGACACAATAAAATAATACAAAATAAAAAATATAAAGCTGTACATACCAAATAATAAAAGCAAAATACAGTATATAACCTCAATCCGAATAAAACATAGTGGCTAGCCCATGAATGCATTATATTATCAATTCAAAAATACACATAAATATTACTGCATTTTTCTATAATAAAAATTCTACAGTAAAACATTGTCTATTTTAAAGATAGAAAAATACATAAAACTAAAAAATGTATGTTTATTAAACTTCAACAGAGCACATTTCTATTATCAAAACTTACTAATCTCTTTGATAAGATATTAGCTTTGGCTATCTTATTAGCTAAGTTCTTTGAAAGCCATATCATACTGATTCTTGAAAATGATTTATGCTTTTCTGGAAAAGTATATATTTGCTTTCAGAGCCAATTTTGTGTCTTCGAGAATCTACCAGTATCAAATTCTCCCATCAATCCAAAGATAGATTTTGGAAATTGTCCTGAATAGGCTTGATTTCTTCGATAAATGGCTCTATCTAAAGAGAGTTTGTTCTAATTCTAATTCTAATCTTTCATCATCCTTTGGGTCACAATTTCCATGGCATGGCCCCATATCTACCTTGGCCATTAACAAAACAATAGAGTTGGAAGGGACCTTAGAAATCTTCTAATCCAAACCACTGCTCAGGCAGGAAACCTTATATTATTTCAGACAAATGTGGACTTTGCTATCTTCAGAAGTGTGGCTTTTGTCTTTTAAATATAGATGAACTACTGAATCTAATCCTGATGGGTTTGTTCTCCTATGTTGTGCCATGTGTTTATGAAGTGGTTGTTTTGTTTCCCCAATGTATAGATCTGCACATGGCTCACTGCATTGTACTGCATATACCACATTATTCAAGTTGATGTCTGAGGATTTTATCTTTGGGGTCGACAAGCTTCTGCCTTAATGTATTCTTGGGTATGAATTTTGAAGTGTGCACATGTATTGGCTGAAGATCCTCCTGAGCTTTTCCGATATTCCTGCAACACATGGAATGACAACATTGCTTCGGTTATTGTTCTCTTCGTTGACTGTTATGGAGGAGGTTCTGTAGAGTCTTTTTTGAGATTTGATGAAGAGCCACATGTTCTGAGGGCTTCCTTGATGTGTTTATGTTCATTTTCTTTCCCATCTTTGCTGTTAGGCAGGCCTTCAGCTTAGTCGTGTAGGGTTCTGATGACTCCCATTTTGTGATCCAGTGAGTGGTGGAAATCAAAATGTAAATATTGATCTGTGTAGGGGTGGGGTTCTGTAAACTTCAGTGTTGAGACTTCTGTCTTCTTTAATGTGGACTATTTTCCTTAACAGCTTCCCGTGTGAATTTGATATATCTGTCCACAGAATTTTTATGTTTGGTGAATGCTTCCAATTCCTGTGTTTTGATCGTGACCGAAGTACCTATACTAGTGAGTGGGTGGAATTCCTGTGAAGGAGACTAGGGCTTTGGTTTCTGCCTCTTCCATGTAGAGATTGGCTACAATGGGAGACACAGATGAACCCATTGCACAACCATGCTTTTTATCTGTGGAAACCTTCGTTGTATTTAAAATAAGTAGTGGTCAGGCAGAGTTCCAGCATGGCATATATGCAGTCTGGGCTGAGGTTGATTGTGTCATCTAAAGTGCTGTCTTGTAGCTATCATTTCTCCACTACCCTGACAGCTTCAGTTGTTGGAATGCAGGTGAAGAAGGAAGTCACATCCTACGAAACCATGGTCTCATCTGAGTCCAGTTTCAGTTTCCAAACCTTGCTGATGAAGTCCTGTCAATTGTTGACGTGATGGGTGGTGTTGCCAACTAGAGGAGCTAATAAGGTGGTTTTGCAATGTTGGAGGTGACAGAGTTGATGCTGCTGACAATTGGTCTGAGTGGAGTTCCCTCTTTGTGGATTTTGGGGAGTCCATATATGCATGGGGTGGCTATCCCAGGGTAAAGACAGTGATACTGTAGCTTGTCGATGGCATTGTCCTTCAGTCAGTTTTTCTAGAAATCAATGACAAACACTTTTAATACAATGCTGGGAATTACTTGCATTCCCAGCCAGAACTAATTATAAACAGTTTCCCAAGATAAGAGCACGTCTTTCAGTACTGTAGAAGGCTGCCAAAAAACAGAAGTATCCAAATTAATGATAACAGAAACCAATCCGAAATACCATAAAAAACTGACCAGAGTTCCCAGAGCTTCAAGGAAGATTTGGAATCTATCGAACTACTTTGCTTCCTGCAAAGATTACGTCATTGAGGTCTGACTTCTATTCCTTATGGAAGGGGCCATCACCTCCCAGCCTTATTCCCGAGTCGTCCCTTCTGTTTCAGCTGCTCTTGCCTTCTAGCAGCTCTGTGCATATGCACACTGGGAACAGGATCCCCTGGATCCTCTGTTTCACTTCTGCCAGACTCTGGAGGCAGCATCCCACTCCCAGATGGTCCTGGCTCCATCTCTACATCAGACGCAGGACCCTCGTCCAAGTCCTCTCCAGATTCCCTGCCTGGTCCCCTTTCTTCCTCACTGTTCGCCTCCGCTGCTGGCTGCACTGGCTGCCAGCGAACCACAACACCTAGCACAGTGCCAGGCTTTCTTGCCCTGAGCCTCCTAAGGCTTCTCCCACCACCCCCTGAGGCATTCCATACCCCACTTCTCTGCCCTTAGGATCCCTGCAATTCTCTATCATCCTTCCCACCCAGCCATCTTGGGGAGATCAAGCCACCTGGATTTTGCAAGGCTCTAGCGAGCAAGGGGAGATCTGGCTGGATCAAGTTTGCAACCTCCAACAAGCCTCTAGTTGCCTTTCTACCCAGGAACTTGTAGGAGTTAGCCTGCTTCGGGGATCAAAAACATCCAAAGTAACTTTCTGTTTTTTCAGCTTCCTATAGAGGTACACAGCCCCTTACAGGATCAGTTTCCTTACAGAGCCAGCCTTGTGGCAAATTCAAGTCCAGAAGTATTAAAATCTCCAAGAAAAAAAAATAGCTCAGATCAAAAGAGAGCCTCTCTTAAATAACAAATGAGAACCAAAAAACCCCTCCCAAACAACTGTTTGAGAAATGAGGAAGTCTAAGTTAATTGCCTCACAGTATCACAAAAGAGATTCCTTTGCCTCTCAGTTGGCCACTCTCCAATCAGTGCGAAAATTTATTTCCACGATCTTCTTGCCAGTACGGATTGTACAAAGGACAAACCCAGGGATTCCTAGCGTGCTTTCTGATTGTAATGTATGCTATTTTTCCTTGGGGTTTTCATTTGTCATGCGCCAATTTCATGTACAATCATTACATTAACTCTTTTTTTTTTTTATGAATCTTTTAGATGAAGAGGATGCCAAGAACAACATTCTGGACAAGTGAGAATTACAAAGAGCATTAACAAGGAAAGGAAATCCATCCAGCAATCAAAATTTGTAACCTTCTTCACCAGGAAAAAATAAAACTCAACAAAGCACTCCACAAAAAGGTCAAAAGGGGGAGGGGGTAATCATACCCAAATTCATAAGAAAAAAAATGGAACTATCTGGAAATCAGTGGGCAGGAAGCTGTCACACAGACAGCCCCATAGGGCAGGCGGTCATGCAAGCTTTGCCCTGTGAAGAACAAAAGAGTAGTTTGAATCAAAGCACCACGCAAGAAAAGATTCAAAGTATTTTTGACCTTCAAAATCCAGGAATATTAGTGATGGAAAAGCCCTGCAGATCTACATATCATGAGAAAAGCATAGATTGCAGATCACAACTGATTACGTCTGAAGGGATACACACTGGAGAAAACCTGAATGAATGTTCTGAGTGTGGGAAAGTATTTTACTACAGCTCTCATCCTTTCGAGGATAACAGGACCTACAATGATGGGAACCCATTCCAGTGCTCTCAATGTGATAAGAGTTTTCACAAAGACACACCCTTACTGATACACCACAAGACACACACAGGTGGGAAACCATACGAGTGTATGGATTGTGGGAAACATTTTACTTACAATTCTCACCTGGTGAAACACCAGAGGATTCACACAGGGGAAAAACCTTATGAGTGCCCAGATTGTGGGAAAAGATTCCGTACTAATTCACACCTGGTGTCGCACAAAAGAACTCACACAGGAGAGAAACCCCATCAATGTATGGATTGTGGAAAAAGTTTCAGTCGGAATTCCCAACTAGTAATTCACCGGAGGACACACACAGGAGAGAATCTATATGAATGTTTGGACTGTAGGAAAAGTTTCAGTCAGAAATCCCATCTGGTGGTACATCAGAGGACACACACAGGAGAGAAACCGTATGAATGTCCATTTTGTGGAAAATGTTTCAGTTACAGTTCCAACCTGGCAGCACACCAGAGGATTCACACTGGGGAGAAATCAAATGAGTGTCCAGATTGTGGGAAAAGTTTCAGTCGGAATTCCTACCTGGTGATACATCACAGGACTCACACTGGGGAGAAACCATATGAATGTCCTGATTGTGGGAAAAGTTTCATTCACAGTTCTGAACTGGTGAGACACCAGAGGACACACACAGGAGAGAAACCATATGAATGTCCAGACTGTGGGAAAAGTTTCAGTCAGAGTTCCAGCCTGGTGTCACATAGGAGGACTCACACTGGGGAGAAACCGTATGAGTGTCCAGATTGTGGGAAAACTTTCAGTCAGAGTTGTTACCTGGTTATACATGAGAGAACTCACACAGGGGAGAAACCATATGAATGTCTATATTGTGGGAAAAGTTTCATTCGGAATTACTCCTTGGTGATACACCAAAGAACTCACACAGGAGAGAAACCGTACAAATGTGTGGATTGTGGGAAAAGTTTCCGTCTTAATTCCCATCTGGTGGTCCATCAGAGGACTCACTCTGAGAAGAAACCATATGAGTGCCAGGATTGTGGGGAAAGTTTCAGTCAGAATTGCCTTTTGGTATACCACCAGAGGCGACACACAGGAGAGAAACCATTCGAGTGTCCAGATTGTGGGAAAAGTTTCAGTAACAATTCCCACCTGGTGGTGCACCAGAGTATTCACACAGGTGAGAAACCATATGAGTGCCAGGAGTGTGGGAAAACTTTTAGTCGTAATTCTCATCTGCTGATACATCAGAGGTCTCATACAGGAGAAAAACCATATGAGTGTCAGGAGTGCGGGAAAACTTTCAGTCGGAATTCCCATTTGGTGATACACCAAAGAACTCACACAGGAGAGAAACCATATGAGTGTCCTGATTGTGGGAAAGGTTTCGCTACTAAGTCTAAACTTGTAGTTCATGTAGCTTTACACATTGGGGAGAAACCTTTCAAATGCCCGGAGTGCGGACGTAGCTTCACACAAAATTCCTCTCTTACCGCACACAAGAAAATCCACACGAGACAACAAGTGATGAGTCTGGAAAAGTCTTGAATTTCATTTCTGGTCTGTCGTCAGAGGTGCAGGAGATTTAGGGAGGCCTAATAGAAGCGTCAACCGACCTGCCACAGGCTTTCCCCACTCCCAGATATTCAGCCAGTGGCCCAACTGTCCTGCCAGCGAGAATCGGTGGAAAAGGAATTGGTGTGCCTGCCTTTCCTAATTCTGCCTCTGCCTTTCTTGCTCCCAAGGTGCCCTGGGGCAAACAAAGGACCAGTTCCTCAATTTGGGGGGGGGGGGCGGCTTTTTTCACTAATCAGCTCTCAGACCATTAGCTGGGAATGTTTGCAAAGCTCCTCTACCTCTCTAGGCTTTGGGAAGAGGGCCCTTGCTAAAAGAGCAGCTTCAGGACAAACTTCCCAAACCTTTCCCTTTCTTAATGCCCTCCCCTCCTACTTCTCTCTCAAAACAAATGTATTCAGTAGAAAAATAAAAGGGGGGGGGGAAACGGGGAAGGGTGGGCAAACAGTAAGTCTTTAAAAGTTGTGCTAGAAAATCGAGGATGCTGGGTCTTTGCAAGCTTAAGCTGTCGGTCAGACTGCCTGTAAAGTCCAGCTAGGGATTAAAGCAAAGGTCTCCAAACTTGGCAACTTTGAGTTGTGGACTTCCAACTCCCAGAATATGCTGGCTGGAGAATTCTGGGAGTTGAAGTCCACAAATCTTAAAATCGCCAAGTTTGGGGACTCCTGGTTTAAAGGCTAGACTGCTGCAATCAGAATTGTGGCTTTTTGAGGGATGGGGGACATCAAGAAAGGGGAAGATTTGGGAAGCTTGTCCTGAAGCTACTTTTTGTGGCCATAAATTAGTCTTAATAAGCATCTAGCTTGTCATGCTAAGTTTTGGGCAGCGATAGATTTAATCTGCCACATATGCTCCCTTGATCCCATCTTGTGTTCTTAGTCCTCCTTTTATATTCCATTTAAGCTTGTTTTTTTATATATGCATTCTCTTTCATATCTTTTAATTTTCTATAATCTTTATTTTAACAGTTATATAGATTAATATTTTTAAATTAAATGTAGCCCACAATCTTTATGCTGGTCTTTCGGCATAATAAAGATTTGATTTGATTTCACCAGGTTACCTTTTTGTCACCTTTTTGCCTCCAGTAGATCATATTGCATATGAATTCTTTGCAGAAAGATATCTAAACAAACAAGACCAGAAAGAATGGAAAGTAAGAACTAACCCTAATTCTAACATTACCTTTTTTTATAACCGTTTTAAATGTTTATTTGAGAAGCTTATTAGTTTCTTTGGCCAAATTTAACCATCCCACCCTCTTTCTAAACCCTCTTTCTACTCTCTGCTATTATGTCTCTCACTTTGACCTAGAGAAGACTTTTCTGCAAGGGGATTTACAGAAGAAGATGGCATTTAGCATTGTTGGTGCCCCCATCACTGGAGGCTTTCAAAAACAGACTGGACAGCCATTTATCTGAAATATAAACTCCTGCTCGAGCAAAACGTAGTCACCAAACTGGTAGTAACACTGGTTGAATCCCACCACTGGTGTTCATCCCAAATTGTATAGCTAAAAGTCTGTAGATATTCTCAAGTCATCCAGGTCATGGTTATCCCAAAGGTGCTTTTCACATACTCAGGTGACCCTGAGGACACAGATAATCCTCCAGGTGACCTTAATGACTTGCTAAAAGAATGCAGATGACCAGCTGCCTGTAAGAAATATAAATCCTTCCATTCCCCACTATCCTGTCAGAGCTGAAGAAGCTTCTTGGATGAGGAGTGAAATGTTTTCAAAAGAAAAACCAGTCCTGTTGCCTTCTGAAAAAAGTACCTTTGGGACAACCATGACCTGGATGACTTTTACAGACTTTTCGTAAAGAGAGGAAAATTATTTCACACAGCTGAGTGGTATCAGCTACACAGATGGATGATTTTGATTTTCCTGAGTTAGACGACACCAAAAATTTCAAGGTTTGTTCTTTTAGTAATGGAGATTAGAGGGCAGACTATAATGAGAGGTAACATTCAGCAGGTTCTGACCAGTTCTGGACAACCAGGAGCAGAAATTTTGAGTAGTTCAGAGAACCAGCCAAAACCACCTCTGACTGGCCCCACCCCACCTCTTCTCTGCCTCCCATTGAGTCCCAACTGATTGGCTGGGTCTTCTTTTGTTGCCCTGCACAGGAGAACAGAGCTGGAAAGCAGGTTAGTGGGGTGGGGAGGGAATGGGGATTTTGCAGTATCCTTTCCCCTGCCACGCCCACCAAACCACACCCACAGAACCGGTAGTTCAAAAAAATTGAATCCCACTACTGACTATAATGCAATATCCCACTGATTTAGGACGCACAAAAATAAAATAGTGTATCCTTCTCTAGTGCATTTTATTGCAGGGAGGTTTGTACTACCAGTAGTCTCATCTCACCATTATTACATAAATACTCAGGGCAGTTCTACACCTCCATGTTGCTTTCAGCTAGTGATCCTGCTACAGCATATAATGTTGCCAAGTATTAAAAATTTCTCAGATGTTGGATGCCCTGTGCTGCAAACCTCCCACTAACAAGTTAACTGGTGGTGAGAGAGTTCTTTGTAATTCCTAGATTAGGCTGCTGTTTACTGATTATCCTGCTAACACTGACAGGACAGAAGGCATACAAACAGCAAGCCATACTCTCTTGTGGCACTGATGATGAACCAACAAGTTGGACAATGAAACATTTGCAAGGAAACAACCAAGGACCCCACCCCCCCAAAATTCAGATCAAATGACAGGCTTGGGAGATGTAATATAATGGCATGCAATGAATTTGGGGGGGAATGGAGACGGTTGCACAACAGCCAGGTTTGTTGGGCTCCAAGACTGGCTTGCGTTACTGGAATAAAATATTGTGTAGAATGTTTTTGTTTAGGCTTTTATCCAGCCAATTTTGCTTCTCATTGCTGCACTGCATTCTCCCCTTTCCAATTTTCAGTTTTTCTCCAGAGTTGTAAGGGACCTTGGAAGTGTAGTCCAACCTCCTGCTCAAGAAGGAGACACTACATCAGTGATGGCTAACTTTTTTGGTCTCCTGTGCCAAAAATTGTGCTCGCATGCCAGCACCCAGAAGGCAGTGCGCATACCCCCCATGCCCCCTGCACATGCGCGTATGATCCCCCCACCCCCTTACCAGCACTGTGAATGCGTATGCCTCCCAGCTGATTTTTTGGCCAGTTTGAGGCCTTTTTTTGGCCTTCCAGATGCTCGAAGGAAGCCTCTGCAGCCTTTGGAGGCTGAAAAATGGGCCCGTTTCATTACTTCCAGTATTTCTGGAAATACAGGAAGTGATGAAATGGGCCTGTTTTTTGGCCTCCAAAGGCTGCAGAGGCTTCCCTTGAGCCTCTGGGAAGCTGAAAAAGGCCTCAAACGGGCTGGGAGGCATGCACATGTGCAGTGAGGTAAGTTTGCCTGGGGCTCATGTGCCTGCACAAATGGCTGTATGTGCCACCTGTGCCACGTGTGCCATAGGTTCGCCATCACGGCACTACATAATTCCAGACAAATAGCTGTCCAATCACCTCTTAGAAACCTCCAGTGTTGGAGCGCCCACAGTTTCTGGAGACAAGCCGTTCCATTGATTAATTGTTCTCGATATCAGGAAATTGCTCTCCCCCCCCCCCCCGCCCAGTTGGATCTCTCCTTGTTAAGTTTCCATCTGTTATTCCAAAGGTGCTTTTTTTTTCAAAAGGCAACTGGACTTTTTCTTTGAAGACCTTTCGTTTCTCATCCAAGAAGCTTCTTCAGCTCTGAATGAAGGGATGAGAAGTGAAACGTCTTTAAAGAAAAAACAGAAAGTCCAGTTGCCTCCTGAAATAAAAACACCTTTGGGACAACCATGACCTGAATGACTGAGAAGCTCCATAGATATTTCCATCCATTACTACTTGCTCTGCCTTGTGAATTAGTTGACCCCGCCCCCTTCGTGATAGCCTCTTGAATATTGGAAGACTGCTATAATGTCTCCCCCCCCCCCCCAGTCCTTTTGTTCATTAGAGACACCCAGTTCCTGTGACCGTTCATCATGTTTTAGCTTCCAGTGCCCTCATCGGTTTTGTTACTCATCTCTGCATTCTTTCTAGAGTCTCAATATCTTTTTGTATTATGGGGCAAAAACTGGACACATCCTCCAAGTATGGTCTTGCCAAAGCAGTATAAAGCGATGCTAACAAATCAGTGTTCCATGTCTGGCCTCAGTCACAGAATTGTTCCGAATTGTCCTTTTCATATTCATAACTTTCATTTTCAATAAAGATTTAATATTTTAACATGTATGTAAATCTTCAGAAATTTCAGAACCTATAAACTCCACTCTTACAAATAAGATGATGTTGAGTGAATGGAAGGGAAAGGTTGGTCTGGATTTCTCTGAGGAATGAACTTCAGGCCAAGATCGGTTTCCAATAGGTGTTTTATTCTGGTCGGCTGTGCAGAGAGGATTCCCAAATAGAAATGTATGCGGACAGTTACTTGACAGAAGAGAAGATACAATTGTGTAGTGTTTTTTTTCTTTTTCCAATTCCATTTCTGTTTCTCTGATCCTTTTTTTGCTTGTTTTGCATACATTTTACTACATTAATATTTTTTTACTTTCAGAAAAGAATGTGTCAGACCATGATGGTGGCATTTTGGACACTTGTGTGCCTATCCATAATATTGTCACTTACAACCGCACAAAATGTTTCTTTGGAAAGTTTATCATTTCCTCTTTCTAAGACAGAAAAGCTGCTCCCAGACTCCTCCTGACATACTGCATACATATTAAGCGAATCCCAGCATTCCAGCCAATAATGCCAGGGCTGAAAAGTGATGGGTGTTGTAAGTCCGACCACATCTGTGGGATGGTCTCACCTATTCTATTCTTTTCTAATTTCTATTCTATTCTATTCTATTCATTCCTATTCTTGTTCTGTTTTATCCTGTTCTCTTCTCTTTCTCTTCTATTTATTCCTGTTCTATTTCTATTCTATTCTATTCATTTCTATTTCTATTCTATTCATTCCTATTCTAATTCCTTTTTTAATGAAAAAAAAACCTTTGTTGAAAATTAATTTAAGCCCATGTCACACTGGCCAATGGATGCAAAAAGGACACAGCGGACGAGCAAAATGTTCCATCCGTTGTTATCCACTCTTAAAAGGGGCAAAAATTTGCATAACCGGAACGGATAACACAGACGCGGGGAGGACGCAGGGCGGATGCAAAGCGGATGCGGAACGGAAGCCCAGCGGATGGAAGAGGATGGGAGCGGATGGTGCAACTGCAGGGCTTCCGGGGGGCCTAAGCGAAACAGACGCGGAACGGATACAGCAGATGCAGAACGGACGCCGAACGGATGAAGCGGATGCACAGCGGATGCACAGCGGATAGAGCGGATGCACAGCGGAAGCCTAACGGATGCACAGCAGAAGCGGAACGGATGCCGAGCGTTAATCGCATGTGGGGGGGAAGCATTAAGTAAGCCCCCCCGATATAAAGGGAAGCAGCTTGCACGTGGCCAGCATTCCGAGGAAAGACCTGCTGCTGGACACTTCGAGTTCCTTGGCTGCCCTGCCTGCATGCCTGCCTGCCAGCCTTGCTGCCAGCCTGCCTTCCAGCCAGCCTTGGTGCCTGCCTGCCTGCCTGTCTTCCTGCCAGGCTTCCTGCCAGCCTACCTGCCAGGCTTTGTGCCAGCCTACCTGCCAGGCTTCCTGCCAGCCTTGGTGCCTGCCTGCCAGCCTTGGTGCCTGGCTTCCTGCCAGCCTTCCTGCCAGCCTTGGTGCCTGCCAGCCTCCCTGCCAGCCAGCAACCCCACAACCATGGGGAGGAAGCGAAAGCCTCAGCAACCTGCTGCCATCCCTGGCAAGAGGGACAGGGCCAACCTCCCGCCCCCTGCCCCTGACTCTGCTTCTGCTGGGGCTTCTGCTGAAGCTGCTCCTGGCGGTGGTGCTTCTGCTGGTGCTGGGGCTTCTGCTGGTGCTTACTCTGTTGAAGCTGCTCCTGGTCCTGCTGGTCCTGCTCGACCTGCTCGTGCTCCTGGACTTGCTCGTCCTGCTCGTGCTCCTGGTCTTGCTCGTCCTGCTCGTGCTCCTGGTCCTGCTCGTGCTCCTGGACTTGCTGGCCCTGCTGGTGCTTACTCTACTGCTGCTGATCCTGGTCCTGCTGGTCCTGCTGCTGCTGCTGATCCTGCTGCCGCTGCTGCTGATCCTGCTGCTGCTGCTGCTGATGATGATGATGATGATGCTGATTATGATCCTGCTGGTGAGGATGATGATGATGATGATGATGATGATGAATCTTCTGGTGCTGCTGCTGCTGGTGGTGGTGTGGAGGAGCAGCCCCTACTACCTGGGAGCCCCTCTGATGAGGGCCCATCTGGTCCAGCCAAAGGGAGGAAGAGGCGTATGCGACAACGGGAAAGGAGGCAATACTATATTGAGGAGGCGCACAAAGATGAGGTGCTGGAGTGGCTGAGAGAGAACGACTATCTGTGGCGGAAGGGACACCGGCTGTACAGGGACACCAAGTGGAAGCAGGCTGCTTGGAGAGAGAGGGCAGAGAGTATGGGTTACACTTCGGAGGTGCTCCTCGGCTGGTGGAAGCACATGCACACCTGGTACGGGAAGCTGCACCTGAAGAAATCTGGCCAGGCCACTGTGAAGCTGACAGACAGAGAGACCTACGTCATGGCCAGGTGCAGCTTCCTGGAGGGTGAGGTCCGCCACCGAGGAGCACCAGCAGCCCCTCTCACGACCCTCTCTCTCCGGCAGCCTGCTGAGAGCCAGTCCTCTTCTGGCCGAGAGTCAGTCCCTGTCTCCAGGCAGGTTTCTGTGGAGCGTGCCTCGGCGGAGAACCTGCGGACAGGTGTGGTAAGCGTGGTGGAGTACGTAGAGGACTCCCTGGTGCTGTGGGAGAAAGGAGACATCGAGTCCACCACAGTCCTAGCTGCATCCACCCTGCCCAGCTCCGCCTCCGCAGAAAGGCAGAGAGCCGGACAGCAGGAGGGGCAGAGCCACACTGTCCTGCTGGAGATCAGGGACACCATCCGCATCAGCATAGATCTCCTCTCTCAGCTGGTCCACACCGACTCCTCATCCTCCAACCGCAAGCCCTTCCTCACCTATGTCAACCAGACCCTCAAGGAAATGGTGGATCCACAGTACCAGCTGGTGAAGGACCAGATCACCGAGCTGCTTCACAACCCTCCAGACCCAGAGCAACCTGCTCCCACCCAGTCCAGGTCTGCTCCTCCACCCCAGGTGATGTCCCTCCCATTCCAAGGCTTCCCACAGGCCCTCACCTGCCAGGGCTACGGCTACCAGGAGGTTCAGCAGCACAGGCAGCAGCCCTTCCCAGTCCAGGCACAGAGTCATCGGGCGACACCGTTGCCACCTGTTTCACTGATGCCACCGATGCCACCCACGACAATGATGCCACCAACAGCGATGCCACCCATGCCAATGATGCCACTGATGACAGCGATGCCACCCACACCAATGATGCCACCCATGCCAGTCCTCACCCAGCTTCAGACCAGACAGCCCCACTACACAACTCCTTCCTCCACCCCACAGCCAAGCCCGGCCTCAGTACATCTGTCCTCAGTACTGGGGCTGACACCCCATGGCATGGAGGAAGGACCTCTCAGCATCATGGGGCTGAGCCAGCTGTCCGAGAGCTTTCTCAACACACCGTCCCCTGTTGTCCTCTCGGGGCCAGGCACTCCAGCACCACCCACCACCACAGCACCTGGACCCTTCACCCCTGAGACTGGGCACACCTCTGAGTGACCAAGAAGAGTGTCAGAGACCGGGTAGCTGGCTACCTGTGGACTTTATTTGGACACTTGACTTGGGTCTTTTTTTTACAGCTTGTTGTTCAATAACGTTTATCTTTGATTCACACACTTGCTTTATTTGTTTTTTTTTTTAAAGTCTTGGTGGAAACTTTTAGAATTGGCTTAAGCCTTTGCATGCTTGTGGGATGGGTTAATATAGCAGTGGGGTGGGCAGGGATACCTGTGGAATGAGCAGGGATACCTTTGGGATGGCTAATAGCTGTGGGATAGATAAACCTCCAGTGCAAGCATAGTGGGACTGTATGGTCTACCCTCCCAGGTGTCACACCTATGGCCCTTTTTTATCAATAACAATGTAAGCATTGATCCACACATTTGAACACAAACACAACTCTTTATTAAACGCCCTGTTCATTGTAGGCCCACCCAACATACATGGCCCAATCTCATCCGTGTGATGAGACAGGCTGAAGGAAGCATCCATTAAGCATCTACCATCCTGACTTGCCACTCCACCGCTCCAGCTGGGGAGTTGCACCAGTGTTTCAGGAAGTTGCGCTGCTTCTTCCCTTCCCGTGAGGCTCTGTTGTGGCCTTGCACATCCTTAGTGTCGATCAGGTTTCGCCCTTGCCTCCATTCTCCAGACTCCATGTCCCCATTGCCTTGTTGACGGTCCACGAGCCTGTTCTGCAAGACTGGGTAGCGGGTGCGCATGAGATTGTGCAGGATGCAGCAAGCTTCCACGATGTTCCTCACAGTCTCTGGGCGATGCTGCATGGTGGTGAGAAGTACCTGGAACCTGTTGGCCAGGATGCCAAAGGCGTTCACCACCCGCCTTGTCCTGGACAGTCTGTAGTTGAAGATCCTCTCTTCACGGGTTAGGAGTCTGGAAGTGTATGGCTTCATGAGGTAGGTTCTGAGGGAGAAGGCGTCATCCCCCACGATGAAGTAGGGCACATCTTGCGTGTCGTTGGGCAGGGGGTCTGGATCTGGGAAGCCCACGATGAGGTTGCCTTCCAGCCCCTCCTTGAGGTGACTGGCGTTGTATACCTGGGCATCTGAAGATGAGCCGTAGCCTGAAGCATCGATGTACATGAATTTGTAGTCAACATCGACCATGGCGAAAAGGACGATGCTGAAGAAGCCCTTGTAGTTGAAATAAGTGGACCCCGACTTGGCTGGAGCTTTGCAGGCCACGTGCTTGCCATCTATGGCTCCAACAGTGTGTGGGAAGTTCCACCTCTGATACCACTGCTCTGCAACTTTCTTCCATCCTTCTTCAGTGGAGGGGCACTGGAGGAGCTCCTCCTTGTATTCTTCGATGATGGCCTGCACCACTTCTCTGACCACAATGCTGATGGTGTTGTGTGGCACCCTCCAGCCGTACTGCATGCTTTTGTTGGTGGTCCCTGAGGCCAGGTGGCGCAGAGTGAATGCCACCTTGAGCCCAGGTTCCAGGCTGGGCCGGAAGTTGGTGTTTGCCTTGGTCAACCTGGGTGTCAGGCGCTGCACAACTTCGTCAAACATGGCTGGAGGCATCCTCATGAAGTTATGGAACGCCCGAGCTCCACCATAAGCTTGTTGTACAGTCCGTACTCTGCTCTTCTCCCGATCCATTTTCGGACCCAGACGCTTTTTGGCCGCCTCTTTTTCTTCCCATAGTAGAGTTCACAGAGCCTGTAGATGGCTTCGTACTGTTGCAGAAGGATGGTGGCTGCCAAAAGGACTGTGGTACGATCCATGGTGGACATGACTGGATGCTGTGGAAGAGGAAGAGTCAGATGAAGGCTGCAGAGGTCTGCACAGGTGGGCTGCTGGTCTGAAAGTGAGATGCAGACGACTTGCTCCCCCTTTTTATAGGCAGTATAGGTGTCCCTTTGCATCCTCTAGGCATCCTCTAGACATCCTTAATATCCGAGATAGGTTCCCTCTACGAACGTTTTTTCCGCTTTAAACGCTTTGTTTCCGTGCTGCATCCGTTCTGCATCCGTTCTGCATCTGTTCCGCGTCCGTTCCGCTTCCTCCCTGCGTCCGGGCGGATGCGAGTTGCGTGGATGCGCAGGGGACGCCAAGAGAATATAGCGGATGCGTAACGGATGTAGAATGGACGAACTGGATACATTTTCCACGCAAAAGTTTTGGGCAGCCCAAAACTTTCTGAGCGGATGAAACGTCAATAAATGAATAAATAAATAAATAAATAAATAAATAGATGCTGGACGGATAGAGACAGAAACGGAGAACGCAAAACGGAGGCAGTGAGTACATCGTGTTTTCGAACGGATGGCAAGGTTTTTTGTCCGTTTTACATCCTCTTTGCATCCGTTGATTCAGTGTGACATATACAAATATATCTATACCTATTCTAGTTCATATTCTATTTTCTATTCTATTCCATCCCCTATCCCTATCCCATTGTATATTTAATAGCGCTGAATTCCTAATTTTCCCCAGTAGATGCCTATGAGCACATGCAATTGTCTCTTTCAGTCTCGGCGCTTGCTTTGAGCCTTCGGCTTTTCCTTCTGGGTGACGCGAGCGATCCTTTGTGGCAGGGCCGGGGGATTTTGGTATTGCTCGGTCTCGCCCCCCTCCTCTTCCCGCCCGGGTTTTAGGGAAGGGGTTAAACGCAGAGAGCTTCTTCCTATGCGCCTAGAGAGGAGGCAGAGAAGGGGAGAAAGGGGGGGGGGCTCTGGGGTGGTCCCAGTTTCCTGCCCCTCCCTGTCCCCCGCACACCCTTCTTGGTCTCCAACCGTCTGCTGCGCCCGGATTGCGGAGACAGGTGGGCAAGCAAGGACGCTGCAAGAGGGCGGGTGGATCCCGAGCGAGAGAGGGGACTCAATCAGGTGGAGGAGGAAGAGGAGGAGGAGGGGGAATCCCCAGGTGAGGGAAGGGGGGACTTCTTGGGGGAGGGAGCAAAGAGGTGCTGCGGCCTCTCCCCTTCGGAGTCCCCGGTTTTGGTTTGCAAGGTTTTTTGCTCCATGCATGCTGCTGCGCCGATCGGCTCTCCGATCCCCTTAAAATCCTTCCTCCAAACCCTCCTCCTCCTTAGCACCTCAACATCTGGGTGCAGCCCAGCTGCCAGCGTGTGGCCTCCTGGTTTCCCCCCGCCCTCCGAAAGCTGGGGACTACTGTGCCCATGTTCCCCTATCGCCGCTGGGGAGGATCAGCATCCCAGTGTCTGGAGGAGAGCAAGAGGACTCGGAGAGATCAGTAGTTATGGTGTTCTCTGAACTTGCTTGGGGACGTTTCATTACCCAACTAGGTAACATCATCAGTGTTAGAAGGGAGTACGGTTTGCTGTCAGTTTATATTCTGAAGGGTTGCCTGTCAGTGTTGGTGGAGGGTCATCTTGGAGGTTCATTGGTTGGGCAGTTTACTGTTCGCTCTTTGGCACTTTCTTTATGAAGGTATCCTTTTCTTGGTTATTGTTAATCTATGCTGATTGCTGGAGAGGTGCTGGAGTCCTTTTGTTCTCTTTTGGCCTGGTTGATTGTCTCTTTGATATTAGTCTATCGATGTTCTTGCTGTTTACCTTTCTATTGATAATGTGTCAGTGTGCCAAGCTTCTAGCTCTAGTTCCCAGCCCAGTCTGGAGGCTTGACGGGGTTCCCCTCCGATTGGGTGATCTGTGCTAGGAGGAGGCCAGTGATGTACCTGCAAGCAGGTGATAGAGAGCTGAGAGGCATCCCAGGCTTGGCCAATGAGCAGCCTTGTCCATGTCCGCTTGTTTTGAGATGTACTCTTTGAATCTTGTCTCTCTCTTGCCTGCTCAGGTTGACTGCTGTGGGCTGCTTCCAAGTTTATATGGGCCAACCTCACTGAAATTCCGCAGCCCGTGGAAGTTTTCAATTTTAGTTTGAACTCTTCCTTGAGCAGTATAATCGTCAGTTTTGGAAGCCACATTAGCACCCGACATAGCTTCCACCCTGCCACATTCTTGAGCCTGGGAAAATGGGAGGGGGGAATTTCTTGGAGTATATGTGGTTAGACATAATAGCATTCTTTTTCTAAGTCAAGGTCATGTTATTTCTGCACCTGGTTGAGGGGATTTTGAATGGAAAAGCAGCTTTCCGCTGTTTTTACCAATGGTCTTCCAAAAGAGATAAAGTGTGTTCTGTGATATATGCAAAAAGAGAAATAGAAGATAATATTTGAAGCTCTGGGTTGGTGGTTTTCTTGCAGATGTTTCATTACCCAACTAGGTAACATCATCAGTGCTAGAAGAGAGCGATGTGAAGATGTTCTTGTTGGCTCCTTGATTAGGCTGTTTACAGCTTCAAGACACAGGGTGCGCTTGGAGGCAATCCTGGCCAGAAGGAATGAATCCTTGGAAGCCACAGGAAGCCATCATTCGTAACATTTTACAATTTAGAGAGGTTTTGATCTGGGCTGCAAAGGGATCCCTGCAAAAGGACAAGAATCTTTAGATCAGCTTTGTGCAAAAGTAGTTTCCTCCAAGTTTTTTGCTCAGGTTGCATGGAAATAATAAGGCTGAAATCCCAATCTCAGGAGATTGGGAAGGCTGTTTAGAGCAATTCTGTCTGCTGGTGAGATTTAGAGTCCCTGATAATAGAGATAGGAAGACCATTATGTACCTCCCATCTAAATGTGGTTCGGAGGTAAAGCCAGTGGACGGACATTTCTAGGTTTGTCCCATGTTTCATTATTCTGTTAATAGGATGAAGCTGGCAATCACTTAAGGGGCTGCAGCCAAAAGAAGAACTTCATGAACCCTTAGGGCCCAGCACTTGGCTAACCTTGTGAAGCTAAGTAGTGTCAACCTTCATTCTTCATCCCAAAGATGTTTCCCACCCTTCAAGAGGCAACTGGACTTCCTTGTTTTTCTTTGAAGACGTTTCGCTTCTCATCTAAGAAGCTTCTTCTTCTGGATGAGCTGAATAAGCTTCTTGGATGAGAAACGAAACCAGAGATGGTATTCAGCAGGTTCTGACCAATTCTGCAGAACCGGTAGCGGAAATGAGTAGTTCAGAGAACTGGCCAATCCCATCTCTGACTGGCCCCACCCCCATCTATTCTCTGCCTCCCGAGTCCCAGCTGGTTGGCTGGGTCTTCTTTGGTTGCCCTACACAGGAAAATGGAGCTGGAAAGCAGGTTAGTGGGGTGGGAGTGGAAAGCAGGTTAGTGGGGTGGGGAGGGAATGGAGATTTTACAGTATCCTTCCCCTGCCACGCTCACCAAGCCATGCCATGCCCACCAAGCCACACCCACAGAACCAATAGTAAAAATTTTTGAATCCCACCACTGAGCGAAACATCTTTCAAAGAAAAACCAGAAAGTCCAGTTGTCTCTTGGGGGAAATAAAGCACATTTGGGACAACCATGACCTGGATGACTGGGAATCTCCATAGACTTTGCTTGTCATGTTTCTCTCAGTTGCAAAGGAAAATTTTGCTGTTTCCAGGGCGGGTCTGCGGGCCAAATCTATGCACCCCAAGGCTGGATCCGGTCTGCACGCCTTGAGTTTGACACCCCTAGTGTCAAACACTTTAGTCCTAGTGCTGCAAATTTAAAACTTTAAAACCTTCAATTTTCAGCAGGTTGGGAAATTTAAAAAGTCTTCATGTTAGGGTTCACTCCTTGTGATTTTTATGTACATCTTGTTTTCTTGGAAACTGAGGCATTTCGTGGACAAAACTGCTGCTTTAAATTTTCCAGACACATTGGGCATGATTTCATTTCTTGAAGCCTCCCTTCTCTATAAATTGCATCAAAAATACCCCCTTCTGGGACAATTTTCAGGCTGAACTCTAATTCCAACTAACCTGCATTTGTAGATCTGTGTATGTCTGTTTATCTCTCTGTATGCATATAGTAGTATCTTATCTTGTGTCTTATGTCTTGTGGACTTCAACTCCCAGAATTCCGGAGCCAGTGTGGTTGGCTCAGGAATTCTAGAAGTTGAAGTCATAACAGAGCCAAAGTTCTGGGAGCTGAAAGTCATAAAAGCTCGGTAGTTCCCCGACCCCTGATGATAAGATTTCCACAGAATTTGGAAACTCTTGTGATAACAACAGATTGCAATGTCAAGGATTTCTGAATTATGCAAAACCAGAAGAGAATTTCATGCTTCTGTGGATATTTGAACTTGGTTCTCGTGAGTTTTCTATGTGTCAAATGAATCAGAATAAATGTTAGAGGTTAACTTTTGATTTTGGCATTTGTTTTTTCATTGTAATGTGGGATTTTTTTCCCTTGCTGTTTTCACATCTTGTGCAGCCTTTTTATGTGCAATAATTAAACTCACCACTTTATGTGAATCTTTTAGATGAAGAGGATGTCCAGAAGACCATTCTGGGCAAGTGAGAATCTGAAGCAACATTAAAAAGGGAAAAAAATTCAGCCAGAGTTTTTTCGGCTTCCTCCAGAAAACCACAAAATTCTTCTCCTTCCCAAGGCAGGTGAGAGACAAAAGAGAGAACAAGAGAAAGAGAATTTTGAGCTGGAAATAACTGAGTCTGTGGAACTCACTGAAACACTGCATGAAAAGGTCAAGGTCAAGATCATTCCCAAATTCCAAATAATCTGGAAATCTGGAATGGAAGGGGTCACTTGGATAGGCGCATAGGACAGAAAGTCATGTAAGCCTCATCATGTGAAGGAAGAAAGAAAGACTAACTTGAATCAAGGGATCAAAAATATTTCGGACCTTGGGAATCCAAAAATGTAAGTGATGGAAATATCCCTAACAAAAATTTCAGATCATTCCTGATTATGCATGAGAGGATCCAAACTGAAGAAAAGTCTGCCCAGTGCCATCACTGTGGCAAAAGCTTCAGGAAGCAGGCCACCCTAAAGATACACAAGAGGACCCACACAGGGGAAAAACCATATGAATGTCTGTATTGTGGGAAAAGGTTCAGTCAGAATTCCCATCTGGTGAGCCACCAGAGGATTCACACTGGGGAGAAGCCATATGAGTGCCCAGATTGTGGGAAAAGTTTCAGTCACAATTCTGACCTGGTGGTACATCAGAG